>OX101788.1:39884162-40238237 GCA_944452715.1 Ophion slaviceki | reverse complement strand
GAGCTAAAGGTATTAGGCGGTCAACCCTGAAATCCATCACATTCAAAGACTTAAAAAAATTGCTTGTTTGCGCACGAAAAAAAAAACCTCATCAAGGCGCAACAATTGATCATAAGTATAGAAACACATTGTTCATACGATGATGCAAAATAAAGTTGCTCTCAGCTGGAAAGATGACAAAAGAGTGCTAATTCCCAGATTCCACGGACACTCTTCAGTTATGATTTCGATTATATGGAATATTAAGATATACTGTTAAAAAACAATTGTGTGTAAAGAGAGAAACGGTAAAATACATTTACGCTTAAACCTAAACATTTTCGAAAATGTACCCCCCCCCCCCCCCGATCGGACCTATCGAAGAAAAAACCATGCCATAGATGTTCGGGCCAAGTCCGCGACACAGAATGTAAACAAATCACGAATACTATGAGACGAGCAACAGGAATTGGCTTTGAAGGAGGAGGAGGAGCAGGAGGCCGATGTCGATAATACTTTTAATGCTAAGAATGGTGATGGTGATGATGATGATGATGATGATGATGATTATCAACAAGTATTATTAACATCATCTAAGAAGGATGTTGAGCGAGAAACATTCGAACTTCGATGATTTTATATCCTGGTGGTACGGATGGGAAAGACTCGTGAATCGTGTGTACTCTTCGCTCATTGATAACTTTACGAATTTTTAATGATATTTAAGAATTTTTTAACAGTAATAATAATAATACCATTCGTTTTTAAAAAATCTGATTTTTTTCTTTGAAAATAATTTGGTCGTTTCTGATTTGTCGGAAAAGAAACATTTTTTGTACTCGACAAATTTTCAAATTATTATTTTAAAAATAAAACATTTTTTTCCGACAATTTTGTATAATAATAATAAATTTGTATTCGAAAAATCTTTTTTTCGATGAGAATCCGCTCGTCGATTCTGATTTGTCGATCCAACTGTTGTGTGTACCATCGAAGGCCAATCACCGGCTGAACGAATAAATAATTTAAAAACGAGTTTCTTAAAGATCAACGTCAGTCATGATTTGATCTTGCCATCGACTTGATCACGCTAAAACATATTCATTATGACTGTGCCCACGTTTGTGGATCTGCAAGGATTCATTGTTGGACGGAACTTTATCGTGAAGGAAGTAGCAATTCTGCGAGTAGGATGCGTACTCTCTCATTACATTTTCGCGAGTCCCATACCATGGAGACTTCTCACAAAATCTGAGAGATACGAGTCGTCATGGGCGATTCGGAATCAACATGGTCTAAAGTGGGCCTATGGAAACGTTCCATATAGCATGGCTGACGGTTTAATAACCGCTGCAGTTGAGGGTTCAACGGAAGACGACATGTGCCCTATCGTATATGTTAAGTGTCATGAGAAGCGAGAATGGCTAGCTGATATACTAAAAATGAAAAATGATCTAGTTATTGAAACGTTGGATGTGGACTCGGAAGATATGGATGCATTGGGTAAATTAGATGGAAACTCGACGCTACGTTGTGAAAAGCATGAAAAAAATTGTGCATTGCAAAATGTATTTAAAATGTTTAATTGGTGGTCGAATCATAAAGATTCGTACAAATAAAAGAAATGTAACATTATGTAATTTTGATTTATTCTCCTCACCCCGTACTTCGTTACATTATCATCTGCTATAGGGTCGCACAACTATATGAAATATTTCTTTCGAACGTGAAACTAAATTTCTTTTGTATGGAATTTGATTGAAAATAAATTCTTATAATCGCTCGATGGCGTTCGAAGACATTTATCGGCAGACGTTCGATAGATGTTTGTGAGACGTTCGAAGACTATCGAAAACATTCGCGAGACATTCGAAGATGTTCGTGAGACGTTCATAAGACGTTCGCGAGAAGTTCGAAAGCATTCACTAGACATTGGAGAGAAGTACAATAGATGTACAGAGACGTTTGGAGTCATTTGAAGACTTTCATGAGGGACTCAATGGCGTTCAAGGGATTTTCGAAAACGTTCATGAGCCGTTCGAAGACATTAATGGGGGGTTCAGGGACGTTCAACACACTTTCGAAGACGGTCATGAGACATTCGACCATGTTCGTGAGACATTCAAGAGACGGCCATAGACGTTCATAAGACGTTTGAAAACATTCATGAGGTGTTTGAAGACACTCAAGAGAGACTTTCGAGGTCGCTCATGAGACATTCGAAGACTTTCATGACGTTTTAGTTTTGTGAGATTGGTTTCGGTTTGTTTGGGGTGGGAACCCAAACAAACCGAAACAAATCTAACAAAAACTCAAGAGAGACTTTCGAGGTCGCTCATGAGACATTCGAAGACTTTCATGACGTTTTAGTTTTGTTAGATTTGTTTCGGTTTGTTTGGGTTCCCACCCCAAACAAACCGAAACCAATCTCACAAAACTTCGAAGACTTTCATGACGTTTTAGTTTTGTTAGATTTGTTTCGGTTTGTTTGGGTTCCCACCCCAAACAAACCGAAACCAATCTCACAAAACTAAAACGTCATGAAAGTCTTCGAATGTCTCATGAGCGACCTCGAAAGTCTCTCTTGAGTTTTTGTTAGATTTGTTTCGGTTTGTTTGGGTTCCCACCCCAAACAAACCGAAACCAATCTCACAAAACTAAAACGTCATGAAAGTCTTCGAATGTCTCATGAGCGACCTCGAAAGTCTCTCTTGAGTGTCTTCAAACACCTCATGAATGTTTTCAAACGTCTTATGAACGTCTATGGCCGTCTCTTGAATGTCTCACGAACATGGTCGAATGTCTCATGACCGTCTTCGAAAGTGTGTTGAACGTCCCTGAACCCCCCATTAATGTCTTCGAACGGCTCATGAACGTTTTCGAAAATCCCTTGAACGCCATTGAGTCCCTCATGAAAGTCTTCAAATGACTCCAAACGTCTCTGTACATCTATTGTACTTCTCTCCAATGTCTAGTGAATGCTTTCGAACTTCTCGCGAACGTCTTATGAACGTCTCACGAACATCTTCGAATGTCTCGCGAATGTTTTCGATAGTCTTCGAACGTCTCACAAACATCTATCGAACGTCTGCCGATAAATGTCTTCGAACGCCATCGAGCGATTATAAGAATTTATTTTCAATCAAATTCCATACAAAAGAAATTTAGTTTCACGTTCGAAAGAAATATTTCATATAGTTGTGCGACCCTATAGCAGATGATAATGTAACGAAGTACGGGGTGAGGAGAATAAATCAAAATTACATAATGTTACATTTCTTTTATTTGTACGAATCTTTATGATTCGACCACCAATTAAACATTTTAAATACATTTTGCAATGCACAATTTTTTTCATGCTTTTCACAACGTAGCGTCGAGTTTCCATCTAATTTACCCAATGCATCCATATCTTCCGAGTCCACATCCAACGTTTCAATAACTAGATCATTTTTCATTTTTAGTATATCAGCTAGCCATTCTCGCTTCTCATGACACTTAACATATACGATAGGGCACATGTCGTCTTCCGTTGAACCCTCAACTGCAGCGGTTATTAAACCGTCAGCCATGCTATATGGAACGTTTCCATAGGCCCACTTTAGACCATGTTGATTCCGAATCGCCCATGACGACTCGTATCTCTCAGATTTTGTGAGAAGTCTCCATGGTATGGGACTCGCGAAAATGTAATGAGAGAGTACGCATCCTACTCGCAGAATTGCTACTTCCTTCACGATAAAGTTCCGTCCAACAATGAATCCTTGCAGATCCACAAACGTGGGCACAGTCATAATGAATATGTTTTAGCGTGATCAAGTCGATGGCAAGATCAAATCATGACTGACGTTGATCTTTAAGAAACTCGTTTTTAAATTATTTATTCGTTCAGCCGGTGATTGGCCTTCGATGGTACACACAACAGTTGGATCGACAAATCAGAATCGACGAGCGGATTCTCATCGAAAAAAAGATTTTTCGAATACAAATTTATTATTATTATACAAAATTGTCGGAAAAAAATGTTTTATTTTTAAAATAATAATTTGAAAATTTGTCGAGTACAAAAAATGTTTCTTTTCCGACAAATCAGAAACGACCAAATTATTTTCAAAGAAAAAAATCAGATTTTTTAAAAACGAATGGTATTATTATTATTACTGTTAAAAAATTCTTAAATATCATTAAAAATTCGTAAAGTTATCAATGAGCGAAGAGTACACACGATTCACGAGTCTTTCCCATCCGTACCACCAGGATATAAAATCATCGAAGTTCGAATGTTTCTCGCTCAACATCCTTCTTAGATGATGTTAATAATACTTGTTGATAATCATCATCATCATCATCATCATCATCACCATCACCATTCTTAGCATTAAAAGTATTATCGACATCGGCCTCCTGCTCCTCCTCCTCCTTCAAAGCCAATTCCTGTTGCTCGTCTCATAGTATTCGTGATTTGTTTACATTCTGTGTCGCGGACTTGGCCCGAACATCTATGGCATGGTTTTTTCTTCGATAGGTCCGATAGGGGGGGGGGGGGGTACATTTTCGAAAATGTTTAGGTTTAAGCGTAAATGTATTTTACCGTTTCTCTCTTTACACACAATTGTTTTTTAACAGTATATCTTAATATTCCATATAATCGAAATCATAACTGAAGAGTGTCCGTGGAATCTGGGAATTAGCACTCTTTTGTCATCTTTCCAGCTGAGAGCAACTTTATTTTGCATCATCGTATGAACAATGTGTTTCTATACTTATGATCAATTGTTGCGCCTTGATGAGGTTTTTTTTTTCGTGCGCAAACAAGCAATTTTTTTAAGTCTTTGAATGTGATGGATTTCAGGGTTGACCGCCTAATACCTTTAGCTCGCTTCTTCACATCGTCACAGTCGAGGATTTTAAACGAGTACAATTTCGCTCCCCAGTCTACAAATTCCATCATAATACGATTATTATTCTCATCTTTCATGAGGCCTAATTCTTCTTATTTCGCGAGGGGCCATTGTATGGATTATTTGGCGAATAATCAGACGTGTCAAACTTGTCAATGTCACACTTCATCGTTTCATGAATGTCGGACACGCTGATGTGATAAATCAGACTATCAGTCTCCGTATACAACAATTTCGCTAGATTGTTAAATCTTTCGAGTATGTAATTGTAGTTAAAATCATAAATCCAGGGCTAAGGTAAATCGAGAATGGAAAATCCTGTGGATATGGGCTTATTAAATAGAACGCACGCTCTATTGAGCGCAATTATAACAATTTAATTGTCAAATATGCTGCAGCTATGGAATATGGGCTCTTGGCGATCTGCGCTTCCGCTCCCCACCGCCTCTTCCACCTTCTTACGAGTCGTACTTCCCGATGTTTCCTCACATTTTCCATTGTTTTACCAAAGACCGGATGATTCACGAGTTTGTAAAAAATTCTTAAAGTCCTTGTCAGATTTCTCCCCCAATTCCATATTTACATCAGTGTATTTTTTTAGCCAAGCGCGCTGTTTGAATTTGAAAATTCTTGACATTTTGTGATGCGCAATCCCAATTTCAGGCATTGCTTAAAATTTCGATAATGAATTCAAAAACTATGGAAATTCCTCATTGTCGTGGAGTTTGCGTGAGAAATGAATTCCCAAGAGTGGACGCCGAAATTACGAAACCACTATTGTGAATCTCGATGACAAAGATGGACCTGGCACACATTGGGCTGCATACAGAAAAACTAGAGATGAAGTCATGTGATTCGACAGTTTTGATAATTTTAGCTACCTCAAGATCTGGAGAGATATTTGGGTGCTGGTAGCACTATCAGACACTATCATGAACGATATCAGGACTATGATACTATTGTATGTAGTGATTTATGTATAACATTTTGAAAGTGTATAAAAAGGATTCTGTTCGGATACAGTTGAACAACAACTATCCATGATTAATTCTTTCTCGCTGACACTTTCGAGAGCGAGCTCCATCACACCTATCGAACTATAGCCGTTTAAAAATCATGCTCTCGGACTCGTCGAATTGTTCACGTTCAAGTCGATACCATAACGAGTATACTATATGGTCTGTGAAGACGTCTACACAATTGAAAAAGCCGCGATATGTCATTCGGGCTTCCCGGATGAATCGTAAAAATAATAAACGCAAGAATGCGAGTCAGTTCGATCATTGCGACGTTTTAGCCAAGCTTAAACTCGAGGACTCTGTGAATTTCCATGACGCGTAATCCAAATTTTACGCGTTGTTTCAAATTTATTTAGTGAATTACGTATTGTTCTTTTCGCGGCCGCGTGAACGTTAATTTTCTTTGAGTGCCCGCTTAGGAGGGCCGTCGTGTTGGGGGTACAAGGGTAAATCGTTGTGCGTGTCGTGTAACTCTCAAGAGTACTCCAAATCAACCTTCAAGATGTATCCCGTTTCAGCCTCATCTGGAATATCCCCGATACATTGCTCGAAATTTTCTACCCAAGCGAACGAGCCGTATAGCAATGACTCACACATAGCTACACCATACAGATGATTGAAATTGTAATACGGCAAGTGTGGTACGGTCGGCATATTAGTGTGCCACTCATCTGCGGCCTTTCTTCTGATTTTTTTAGTATGCTAGCAGTGCAATGCTACCGCGTCTTATGGATATGTTCTTATTGTCTTTGATTTATCTGAAGAAAACCCATATTGATAGCCTTTTCATATACGATATGCTAGCCTTTCATACTTTTTACAGTAACACTCGGATTAACCAGTTTTTATAATTGTTGATTCAATCTTAATTTTATTGTAGTGTATACGTGACTTCTTATTATTTATCATAATTATCTACGCATTATTCGCGCAATCCTCTTTGTGCCTTTGCAATTTTTCTTTCGTGGTAAAATGACGCAAGCATTGGCCGCAAATCCGCATGCAACGTTTACCCTTCGATATCTTCGAACTCAAGAGTCGCGACATGTTTTTAATCCACGCGAAATGATGATACACCTTAGGAGCGGCAGCATCCTCCATGTCCTCTTCCTCCTCATCGATTTCGGCTTTGATGATGAGTATGTGAATTGTTGGTTTATCCGACGTTTGTTTATTCAGATATATCGGTACAATTTTACTAATACCGTCTTTCGTGATGCCATCGATCCCATACACATAGATCGTCAAACTATTAAATTTCTCAAATTTCTTAATCATCGATAAGCTCATCGGAAAATTCAAGCCTTCGTATTTGAGCACTTCGCTATAATGAGGATAAGAACTCTTACTTTCGGGATGCATCCTCGGTAGTGGTGGGGAGAGAGCTGCGGTGACGGGCCCGAGAAAACAATAAGGGTCATTGTTTTTCAATATTGACGACGACGACGGCCCGTTTCATCTGTATATCCCTCAGGAGACGCGTGTAGGTGGATAAACTCCCTCGCGGTGGTTCGTACTTGTCAATGTTCACAAGTAGATGGGAGATTTCGTGTAACATCCAACCGGACTCTTTTTCCTGAAAGTCCTCGATTTTGGTGGAGAGTTTTGCTTGGACGCACTCGATGAACCACTCGACAATATCGCTCGATGGTAGAATGACCGCGTTTGTCGTTTGAAATGTCTTTTCCTCCTCAATGATTTCATTCACCTTCATGAGGTGAAATTTGCACGCCAAGGTCACATTCACCTTCACGTTACCCTCCTCGCGCACTATTTTGTCCAGTTTTGAAACCACCACGCGCATCGCATCTTCGAGGAAACTTTGCACATCTTTGTGCTCGAAATTCACAATCGAGCCTGTCTTTATTCGATTTTTGAATGCCGACTCGAGATCGACCCACTTTAGTTTTTCGCGAGCGTCACTCACACCAGCACCGCTTACACCTGCGCTGCTTACACTCGCTCCACGCACGATTTTTTCCCTCAACGACAACAATTTCGCTATTGTCGATTGAATTTTCAGTTTTTGACCGACGTTGAGCCCCGGTTTTTTCAACGTTTGCCCCAAAAGTTTGACGTGCACCTCACAGAACTTTTGCCACTTATCCACGTGAGAGAAATTGTTCCTCGCACCGCTCAACTTGTCGATAATTTTATCGCAATCGTCCATGGTCCAGACTGCTCGATGAATCAAATACCGAAGGGAACGGCTCACCAATATATATATATATATATATATTTAAGAAAAAATCTCTATACAACCTCGCACGCGCGTCTGTGCGAGCGTGTGTGCCTGTGTGTGTGTGTGTGTGTGTGTGTGTGTGTGTGTGTGTGTGCCGGCACGCGCTCGAACGTCGAGTTTGTATATACAAGATCGAGTTCCAAACAGCGAGACGGTGGGCGCTCTTTCTCGTGGTTTTCAATCTTGAACACAAGATGATTTTTTCTTCAAATACTTTACTAGTATCCTTCGTTATGCATTATGCATCCATATCTTCGGAGTCTGCGTCCAACGTTTCAATTACTAGATAATTTTTCATATTTAGTATATGAGCTAGCTGTTCTCGATTTTCATGACCCTTAACGTATGCGACAAACTTTCCGCCGATGTAGGCTATGCAGACATTTCTTTTGTACGCTGCTGCCAACATCAGCTGGAATGTTGCTGAATTCGCGAATTTCAGGCTGTGACATTTTCCGCCGCAATAGACCATGCATAGATCTCCTCTATGCGCTGCTGCCAGCATGCTCTCGAATGTTGTCGAATCAGCCTCAAGCGCCTTGATGATCGTTCCGGGTAGAAACACGCTGAATTCGTTGCGAATGTCAACGACGTGCTTTTTGCCAAATTTAGTGTTGACCGCCCGTATGTTGGTGATGATATAATCCGACCCGGGCGACAACTCTCTGAGCTTCTTCGTCGGCAGAAAATCGACAATTTTACCAATTTTATCGATGAACTCCATTGTTTCATTCGTGTGTACGTAGTTCTTTCTCATGTGTGCGTCCGATCTTGAATCGCAAGATTATGTACTCCCCCCCCCCTACATTGAGGGCACGAGGGTCCGAGCGCGGAAAAATGTCGCGCGTTCGATGACCCCCCCCCCCCGCAAAGCGTTAAAAAAATATTCGTAGAAAAGAAATCTGACGAAATCTCGCCGCCATTTTGGCGCTATCAAATGTCACCGGCCGATGATAAATTCTCGGAAAATAATCATTCAACACCTCAATTCGCCGGTTTCAACACGTCGATAAACAAAACTATCGCATCTCGGCGAGGTGGGAGGAGGGGGGGGGGGGCTTTGTCAAGCCACGGCAAGCGCCCGATGACTCACCACCCACAAATGTTTAAAACAATTTCTGAGAAATCGGACCCTCCACTCTTCCTCCCGCCCCCCCCCCCTCTTCCCGCGGAGGGGAGGGGAACTCCCTTTTACTACAAAGCACTTCGACTCTTTGTCAGTCGTTGCGCGGCCTCGCTAGTAATCGGACGTGTGTCCCCGTGTTTACCCCCCCCCCCCCCCCATTCCGCCGAATTCCATTCGCGGCGAAGAGGGACTCACCACCATCGGTCGGTAAGCAGGTGAGCCCTACCATCGGTCGGTAAGCAGGTGAGCATCACCATCAGTCGGTAAGCAGTGCAGCCCTACCATCGGTCGGTAAGTACAGACATCGACAGTCAATCATGGGGCCAATTCTAAATCAAAACCCTACCCGACCATCCGCCGATAGCTCAGAAATCTACCATTTTTTGGTTCGATTCTCAACTATGTCGGTAAATGTCGGTAGTAGGAATTTTGATTTAGAATCGGCCCCATTACACTACTAGCGAGAGGGCAGAGGGGCAGCCACAGATAAGCAAAAATAATTAAATTAACAATTAACAATTACAATTACTACCGCAATTGATTATTAATTACTTTGTAACAGATTACTTAAGGTGGTAACCCTGTCTGGAAATTAAAAAAAATCGTTGTTTTTTGCATAATGTTATAGTGTGAACTTTCAAGAATATTCCAAGACCAACTGGACCCTGAAATTCTACAAATTGACGAAGTTACACCTATTTTAGTGGAACAGTGTGCGTCGGGTTCACCGCGATCCGTCGAATTTGAACGCGATTATCTCGAACTACATATCTTGACACGGCGGGATTGATATCTTGAGTAACCTTCACACTACTGACTTGAATTTGCACAGTTAGCGTTCAAACAGCAGTCATTTTTGGTTAATGATCGCATTTTTTAATCGGTTGAACCATTTGTTAATAACAATGACTTCCGCATGCTGTTTTTCAAGAGAAAAATGAGGTTTTCTTTGGAGAAGCTGTCATTTTTCGTATTTTTAGAAATTTCGAAAAGTGGATCGTTAACCCATAGCCAGTTGGATATATTGGATGAATTTTTTTTTCGTTTTCGTTTCAGATTACATTTGAGCCTGGTAGTGATCCCGCCGTTTCGGGCCTCGCCGCTGGAGGACCGCAACGCCAACTGCAGCACCACGAACACTTTGAAAGATTTTCTTCCGAAAAAATTACATTGTAACCACAAATATGTGTACAATATGCTGAAAAAAAATTAATTTATTCCAACGAATGTAGTACTAGAAAAAAATGCATCATTCTGACCCTTTAAATTGGGCCTCCAGAGGGGATACCCCGTTAACGCGGTCCTCTAGTTTCTCGGCTGTTTTTTACGGCTTTTTCAATAATTTTTTACGGGCAAAGCATCGAAATAATCAATCTCATTGTTTTTGCATAATCTTTACTAACATTTAAATAAGCTTTACAAATTTTTTGAAGTCTAAATATATAATAGAATAACAGTTATAGTGGCCGACAGGAAGACATCAAGTAAAAGAGGTGCTTGACGGTGACCAAGATTGCGGCTGTTCTGTTTATCTGAAATCAAAAAACCAAACGGCATTTTAATCTTCATATTTAAGACTAGCGATTGAACTAGAGTGAATTCTAAATTACGAAAATTGACTTTTTTATACACTTTTGAAAATTACATTCTATTTTTTACTCATTTTTTCTTAAGTTTTTCGCTCGTACCAAAAAAAAACTATCGAAGCAATCATGATAATCCTAGATCAATCGCTGGCTTATAACATATTAAAGATGCTGTATAAATTTGAACAAGATCGACGCAGTAGTTTCTGAAATATCGTGGTCACCGTTTCGAAAAGTGGTGTTTCGAGAAAAACGCGTTTGAAAGTATACCTGCTCCGTATACCTGCTCCGTTCCAGGGCCGTAACTTGTGAACCACTTCGAATATCGAAAAATCCTTTGGCACACATTTTCAACACATGTTGTAGATGTGATTTATGAAAAAAAATCGATTTTTTCGACCCGAGAAACTAGCGGACCGCCTTAAGTAATTAGTTACCACAAGTACCTAGTGTCATTTAATTCACATTCTATGTAAACTTAAAATGCGTCTTCTCAAAACTGCATTTTCGAAGTCGGCGTGCAGGATTACTCAAAAACTATGAAGTTGAAACTTGGCAGAAATATTGCGACTTTCTTCTTGACGACATGTGTTTTTGAAAAATTAAAAGAAATTTTGCGTGAAATTCGGATTCTTTTGGAAATGCGTGTTATTCTCTTTAATTTGCATTTTCTTTATTTTAATGAACTGACAAATAGAAACTATCAGAGATGTCCAAAATTTGTATCGACCGATACTCACTACTCGATACATTTATATCGAGCAGCGAAAAAAATTCGCTACTCGATACAAATGTAGCGGAAAAAATGTCGCTACTCGCTACATTTGTATTGAGTAGCAAACATTTTTTCGCTATTCGCTAAATCGGATCGAGTAGCTAAATTTTTTTCGATACCAAAACCTAAATCACTCAATGGTAGTAGTAGCAACGAGTGGAATCGGGGAAGGTATAATTGCAGGAATAAAAATAACTCGTAGGCATTGATAATTAAATAAATAATAATTAATATAATTAATATAATTAAAAAATAAAAAAGTTCCACGTAAATTAAATATTTGTTTTGGAGAAACTCTGTTACTTATTCAACGATTTTTAAGGTCAGTGCGATGGTGGGTAATTCATTTTTTTCTATTAAAATTTTTCTTTTTTTTCTTTCAAATGTCTCAGGTGAGTTCCTTTTAATGGACGAAAAATGAGAAAAAAATCAGCAAATTTAAAAATGCAATGATCAAATTGTATTAGATTAGAATATTCGTATGTCGTGAGTCGACAAAAATCTGAAAAAATTCAGCAACATTTGGCATGCTATGAATAACAGTTATCAATAAGAAGATCGGCCAAAAATTTTGAACCGATTGTTTCAGCTAATAATTATTCTACAATTTATGAGTCAGTTCTTTCTTTTCTCATATACGAATCAAAGTGGCGCACTTTTCTGAACGTTTACGAATTTTTGCAGAATTCTTATGATTCAAAATCTATTTAAAAAATTATGAAACATAAACAAAACGATAGAAATTTTATATGTGTTTTTGCAGACGAGTTGATCATCAGTTTAAAAAAATTGTTAAGACACTGGACCAAAAAATGCATATATATAGCCATTCTAAAAATTTGAAATGGGAATTTCAAAAACATAAGGAAATTCTGAAAAAATGTATAAGCATTCAGAAAAATGCACACACATTTGATTCGTATGAAAAATAAACCCGATTCATAATTTTCTTGAATAATTATTTATTTTAAAAAATTGCTACTAACTTTTGAGGTATTTTATTCTTGATAATTATTTTTTATAGCATACCAAATGTTACTGATTTTTTTTCAGGTTTTTATTGAATCACGAAGTATACAAATATTCTAATTAGTGCATTAGTGAGAAGTGAAGTGCATTTTTTCTTGAATTTGGAAGAAAAAAATACGGAATTTTCAAATTTTCTTAAAATTATGTTTCTATTCAAACAACTATAACTATTTTTGGTGAAGAGATAGCTACTTCTCTTTGCGCTTATTTTTTTTGTATTCAGTTACCCTTTAAAATGCGACCTGGATCATGAGGATCGCACGATTTTTCGATTTTTCTAAAATTTCAGTCAACCATCGATTTTCACTAATTTTTCAAAGGCCGCATTGGTCGAAAAAATTCGGAAAATTTTTAGTTCTTCTGTTGGGTCTTTTTTAAGGCCAATCCTATGGCAAATTTTCTGTGAAACACGAATCACATTGAGTTTTTATCGAAATCTTAAAAATGCAATATTAAAACACGATAAAACAATTCTCGATTTTTCGTAAAATTATGCTTCTATTCAAATGACTAATTATTTTTTCTAATGCGACTTGGAATACGAGAATCGGATAATTTTGTGATTCATGGCGAATTTTCAAAGTCAGTCATCGATTTTCACGATTCGGAACGTAGTGCAAAGAAGTATTCACTTCCGCGGTGTGTACTGTCTCCAATGCTACTGTTTATATACAATAATCCATATTTGTTTGGTAAACAAATATTTTTTCTCAAATAACTTCGAAAAAACAAAATTTTGAAAAAAAATCGGCAATTTGTTTGCGCATCCCGTTTTGCCCCGGTTTCCCCTATATAAGATGAGCATCAATCGTGATTTTTTTAAATTTCACGTGACGTTGCGTTGCCTATGATTAACTGTCTGTTATATATAGAGAGAAGAAGAAGGCAAAAAGTGTCTGTGTTCGCCACTACCGTGCTATATCGATATACCGATTTTTCGAACAAAATTTCGCTTACTCGATACGTTTTCGATACTTTCATACCGAAGTATCGAGTAGCCCGTAGCGAAAAAAAAATTCGCTACTCGATACATTTGTAGCGAATAGCAAAAACAATTTCGCTACTTCATACAAATGTAGCAAGTAGCGAAAAAAAATCGCTACTCGATACAAATGTAGCGCAATTTTCTTCGCTACTCGCTACAAATGTATCGAGTAGCGAGTATCTTCATTGTATCTCGATACAAAAATATCGAAGTATGGACATCTCTGGAAACTATACATATTCTAACTGAAAAAAATTGAATTTTTCGCTAATCAGTCTACGGGAAGCTCGACTGCACGCCGATTCGCAACTCCCGCGGCAACCTCACTGTAACACTTTGCCACAAGCTCCCCCATTTTTATGATAAATTAATTTTTTTTTATTATTTTGTATACTCAAATATACTATTCAAGTTTACCTACAGTTTGGTAAATGTAGAATAATTATTTCTTAGTGTAAAAAATCCCTCAAAATTGCTGATTTTTCCGTCTAAATGTATATCCCGCCTTGAATTTTTATCTTGGACTTTCGAAAAAACGATATATGGAAATACCAAAACAAAAAATAGTTGTGAGTTATTTTTAAAATTGTCCAAAATAAACTCTTTTTCTTTGACTTAAAAAAATTCGACAAAATAGAACATTCCGAATTCTGTGTGCCCTCGTTCAACTCCAAAATTAACCCTCAATCCGTGAACCTGGGTCGTTTTCGTCCTGCCCAAAACCATTTTCTTCGCAGGTTGCTCAATATTTAATGAAAAAAATATATTTAAAATAAGAAAAAAACCCTATTTTCCCTTGAGAAGCACGGCTGAAAGATTGACCATGAATTTTTTCAGATATTTTCATTGACAATTGTTGGTTTTGTAGTGCGAAGACGAGAACGACCCAGGTTCGCGGGATTAAGGTGCCTCAAATACTTTCACGCATTGATGGTTAAGTCGCGGTACGACGGATATTTGACTACTCGAAAAATCCGTCATTAACATCGCTGCTGGATCTTGTATAATTTATAAGAATTATTTATCGATGATAATCAATCGTGGAAAAAAAGATTAGAGTGATAACTATTTTCTTTTAACGCATGCGAGTAAAGCTTTTGGGATGCCACGAAATCGATTTTGCGCTGTCGAATCGGTGTGGCACCAGCATAATTTTAATAACTGTGGACAAAATAATCGGGAACGATGCCGAGAGTGCGTGGATCAAAACAAAACAAAAAAAAACCCTCCTCCGAACAGCGCCTATAACAAAATAGTGTCAGCAGTATAGGAGTGAGAATGTAATTGCGACATTAGGAAACTCGATTCCAGCATGCGCAATGTGAATGGACCGGTTTGTCCGACTTAGTCAGTGGCCAAACGACAGCAGAGTGATCCGCTTTAGGAGAAAGACTCGAATTTTCCAACAAACCACGTCGAGCTCATAATTTTGATGTTTTTTTAACTGATATGTACAGAGCTATTCTCCCCATCGCTATTCCCACATTTGATGCACTCGACATTGAACATAATACAATATAATTCCTGAGATTAATTACGATTAACTTTATTTCAATGAGTACATTCGTCTCGTCGTACGTTTTTCCAATTTTCGAATTATTCATCCTAATGATGAATATTTTGCACTATAAGTTATGCATTATTTTAAAAAGCAATATTCATGACCGTCAGTCAGATCGAAGGTGCATTCTTAAGGGAAGTAATCTATGTTTATGTCATAGAAATTCAATGGTATCGATATTACACCTAAATTTAAAAACATCGGCATGTAAGTGGACACAGAATAAAACCAAGACACACTCGGCTAAAATAAGATCGAGAATAATACATTGTGCATTAAAATATTTGCATAAAATTGCAGAAGTTCATTTCAAATGGACACCAAAGAGATCACTCGTATTGATTTTTTTCTATTTTTATGAATCATCACTGCATACAGACGTACGAAAAACGTAGCTTTAATTAAGGGGTTGTATACAGTTAAAATTTTCGTAAAATCGATTTTTTTTCTTCGTAATGTACGCGTTCTAAGTACACACACAGAACATTTCTTGTCAATCCGGCGAATATTCTTGAAGTTACACGCACATTTGTAATGACGTGTCTGAGCGTTTGAAAGTGCTTTTGAAACTTTAAACACGTTTTTCTCAACACTATGTTTTTCAAATCGGTGAGCACGGTTTCTCGGAAACGGCTGAACCGACCAGTCTCAAATTTTAACACAATATTTACAAGTATATTTTTTAGTAGTTAATCGCAGGTTTTTTTCTCACCGATAAACATTTTCCATTTTATAAACAATTTAAGGCCTAAATTTTTGTCAAAAATCGATTTTTTTTGGGAAGCCACTATTTTGTCAAAATTTATTATTTTGCTTATTCCTTTCATCAATTACGAGATAATCCATTATATTAACAATATATGTTTGGTTTTTTTCATTTCAGATGATCCAGTCTTGAGATATCGTGCTCACCGCAAGACGCCTTTTTTAGAGGTGCTCCCGGAGATCAGGTATAGCAGCTTTTAAAATAATTATTTTTACAAATAAAAAATGTAAAAATACAATTAAAAGTTACCATAATATGTGTAGACATTTTTCCGATAATAGATTTAAAGGTCTTCTCAAGAAAAATTCTTGAAAAATCGATCTTTTTGAGCCTCCTGACTGTTTATAACTCCTTAAAGACGCTATAGGACGCTATATGCGTCCGTGAAGAATTGTTGCTGAGAGAGTACACCTTCAAGAGCATCGTGTAACAATGATGAGTCTCGTTCATATGCTAACACTGAACGGGTTATGCAATTGCCGCGGTCATTCGATTCCTTTCACCGAAAGTAATATGTGTATATGTATACGTATATGTAACGCAAACGGAGCCGACAAACCCGCGCTTACCACATATAGTTATATATATATATATACACACACAGGGATATTATATATATACAGGGCGTCCTGTTATGAATGGATAATTCTGCAACTGTTGCTACGTCAGATCATGTCCTACTATATAATGGAATTTCAGTTTAGTACAAGTCCCACGGTTTTCGAGATTGTTGGCTTTATGTTATTTTTTGAAAAAAAATCATCTGCTTTTGAATTTTTGTATGCCATTTCTACAAATGATATGAATCGACAATAACTAAGCAACCTTTTTAAGTAATTGGCACGATATGTGTAGTACATTTTTTTTGCGCCGCATGCTATCAAAGCCCGATGTTGCCATTGGATGGTATGAAAAATCTGCATAAGATATTTTTTCATAAAGTTTCCTTAACATTTAAGGTAAAAAAGGACACGTTTCTAGATAAAACAAATAACCAAGAGTATTTTTTAAAAACCGGGTAAAAAAACGTTATCATTTGTAGAAATGGCATGCGAAAAACCAAAAGCAGATAATTTTTATATCGAAAACCGCGGGACTTTTACTGAATTGAAATTCCAGCATATAGTAGGACGTGATCTAACCTATCGAGTTTATATGATCTGAGTTTTCCTGATTTTTTTTTGCAAAATTGTACCCTATGAAGGGAATATCCACAATAATTTTTACATTTTTACCTCTTCGCTCTCAGGAGTTATAATTTTCCAAAAAATGTCGATTTCGGAAGTATTGGATACGTTTAAACGCTGATAACTCCTGAACTAATTGAGACATCGACAAAAGTCACTAGATAGTTTCTTTCATTTTGAGGCACAATTTCGTTAAAAAATATGAAAAAAATTATCAATTGTCAATGAACGTTTTTTTTGCTTCCAAAGTGAAAACTAATTTTTTCAAAACAATTTCTAAAATAGACTGACCGATTTTATGATTTTTAAGATTAGACTCGTCGTGGGCTCATTTTTCCTTATATTTCTTTTTCGAATTAATCATATTGTTTAAGACTTTTTTTTAACATTTCGATGCCCAATAATGCTATTAAGAGGTCTTCTCATTTTGGACGGTAAAAAGGCTATTTTTGATGGGTTTAAATTATAGATATTGATATAAAAGTTGTTACACTTAATAAATAAACTTTCGAAGTACATTTTTAAAAAATGGCATGTATTAATGTAACCCAAACAAACGACGCGTTTTCCTCTAAACAACGTTTTTCGACGGCTTGTTGATAAAATCTATGAAACTACTGAACCGATCCTTATAAAATTTCAACCACATATTCTGTACAACTATAGCAATAGCCCATATCACGGATCTTTTTAAATGTAGATATTTACTATTTTTTTTGTCATAAACGGTGAAAAAACACGTTTTTAAAAGTTTTTTTCAAAAGATGTCCGCTATTTTGTTATTTTTGCATATATCAAAAGCCGTAGGATTTGCGTTATAGCCATTAACATACTGAATCTAAAACCGTTTGATTTTTTTGTTTCGGATGATCTATCTCCAAGATTTCATCAACAGCGCAGACCTGGTATTTTTTTAGCACATTTGTTAGCTACCGTGTTCATCTATAAATAGTGACTAAAATAAATAACATTTGAAAAAATGTATTTCGAAAGTGTATTTATTAAGTATAACAACTTTTATGTCAATATCTATAACATAAACCTATCAAAAAAAATTTATGAACATAGCCTTGTTTTAGCGTCTAAAGTGAGAAGACCCCTTCATGATTTTGTGATTTCCAATTCGGCTTTGACTGGCCTGAAACGGTTTATTTTTAATTTGTGCTGAATTTAACAACAAAATCAATTATTTTGAATTAAAAAAATGTTTGTTACATTCAGCATAAATTAAAAATGAACTGTTTCAGGCCAGTCGAAGCCGAATTGGAAATCACGAAATAAATAATAGCATTATTGGACATTAAAATGATATAAAAAGTCTTAAGAAAATATGATTAATTCGAAAAAAAATAGAAGGAAATATGGGCCTACGATGAGACTAGTCTTAAAAATCATAAAATGGGTCACTCTATATTAGAGCATTTTTAGAAAAAATTAGAAAAAGTCCATCATCTTAAAAAAATAGGTTTTCACTTTAGAAGCTAAACAAACGTTGACATTGATAATGGATAGGGGTGTGAGGGTAGCAGAATTGGTCGGGTCGGGTAATTAGACTATGATCCGATCGGGTACCCGAGTTTTTCGAGTACTCGTCTCACATCGGGTACTCGATAAGTCGTTGTCGGAACAAAATTTCATTTCATAGTATAGATAGCGCCACGGAAACGTATCAAAACGAACGAAATAGACTCCAGCTTTATATTCTCTACCCTTCGCCGATAGGTTGGAGTTCATAAGAAATACAAATAATTTATTTAATCATTTTAGTATTTTTGTAATGTATATATTTACATTTTTTGTCCGGCAAACTTTTTTTTAAGACACTCGCATTTCAGAAAATATCGAGATATATGAATGTCGAAAAACGGAATAAAAGCAAGATTCTTCGTCGTATTTTCATTAACTCTGTCTAGTGCTAACTGGTAATTTCGGCGATTCATTCTTCTTAATTTAATTCTTTTCCATTTTTTCATTTTTTTCCAGGTAAAACTTGTTCTTCAAACGCTTATATCTCTGAAACTAATCAAGATATTTCCAATTTTAAAATGTCAAATGGAAGCTACATTCTTCATTCTTCGAATGAACGCAAGGCGTTGAATCTTGGTCTTTTTGGGTTTTTCTCCATTTAAAACCCACGTTAAAAATTCAAAACTTTAAGGCGTTCGCCGGAACAAAAGATATTTATTGTACATTTTTTCCTTTCGCACACTTTTTAGTGATGCCAAAACGCAACTTTCCCGCGCTATTACGATCCGATCCGCCAGAAGTGACCGTGCACGCACGCACGCACGCACGCACGCACGCACGCACGCACGCACGCACGCACGCACGCACGCACGCACGCACGCACGCACACACACACACACACACACACACACACACACACACACACACACACACACACACACACACACACACACACACACAGAGGATAGAAAAGTGAGACGAAAAAATTTTTTTTACAGTATTATCATTTATTCATTTTTTCGCCTTCTCGAGTTTTCATTTTCTCCCATTATTTGGTCGATATACCTAAATAAAAATAAATATCAAGAATAGATACGGATCTCCGAGTCGTTTACGAATATTCGAAGTTTAAGAGTACTCAACATTTACGAGTACCAAAAATTTGAGAGTACCCGATTACCAAATTCGGGTACCCGATAGTGGCGGGTAATGCAAAAACGTAACCCATCGGGTACCCGAACGTCGGGTACCCGATGTTCATATCTTTTAGCGTATCTTGTTTCGTCGTTTTTTTTTTCGTTTTTCATATCTTTTAACGTAAGTATGCTTCAAAATAAAAACAATTATATCGTCACATTTGTCGATATCTCAATTAGTTAAGGAGTTGTCAGCGTAAACGTTTCGAAAACTTCTGAAATCGACATTTTTTGAAAAATTCTAACTCCTAAAAGAGGAGAGAATAATCTAAAAAGTAGTGTGGATACTCCTTTGATGGGGTACTATTTTACAACAAAATCAGGATAACCAAAAATAGTCGGGATCACGGGTTAGGTGAAATGGCGTGAAGTGTCCCAGATATATATATATATATATATATATATATATATATATATATATATATATATATATATATATATATATATATATATCGTGGTAAAATTTATTCATAAGTAAGACACTTCAACGATATTTTATTGATATTTTCTTTCGTGATAACTTCTCTTAGTTATTGAATATTCAAATAATTTCACCACACCTTATTTTTATTCTAATATGGAAATTCAACTCATTAACATGTCCCACACCAGCGAGCATAACGAACGAAACTTGTTTGAAAATGTGTACTGCATAAAGATCATACTACAACATTTGAGTACGAATTATCATAGCGCGGTAAACGGGAAACGACATCGAACGGCGTTCGATAAACTAGTCAGTACGATTTGTCAATCGGAACGTGGGATGATACTTGCAGCTGAATAATGATGTTGAATGGAGCATCCATTAATAACGACATACTTCATCTTTCTAACATCCCTTGAAGCTATTAATTGATAATGCACATTACGAAGAATATGTACGTAGTTGTAAACGTATAAAAGTAAATTTTCCAGGTCCGCGATAGTTATCCGGTGAATAGCCGAAGAACCGGTTATTTTTTATGTCGATATCCATAGCAGTGGGAAGAAATAAGGAAGGCATCGACCGCAGCTGAAAGTCTATTAGAATTCGGCACGATAGCGAATCATTTTACGATCGCGGGAAGAAAGATGTTTTTTATCCGTTTTCGGAAAATGTCCCCGCAAGTCGATCAGCTCCGGAAAGGCTCGGAATGACAATTGATCGATACAAAAAAAACCAGATCCACGAGCAAATTGAAAAAATGATCGGGTTTGTTTTTTTACCTGTTGCAAAGTCGAGAGCAGTCCGTCGTCACCGGGCGGCAGTCTTATGTGTTTGAACGCGTTGAAGCCTTGAAGACGTTGCAGCAAGAGTACCAGTAATTCTGCACCTGCACCTGGCACTCGAGTCAGCATGAGCACGTGCTCATTGGTATCGGAAAAAACGCCGCGGCTACCGAGCTCGGCGAGCGAGGGTGTGACGTATCTGTGCGTCTGCATTGTGGTAAACAATCTTACACGTGGGAGGGAGCTCATTTTTTTTATCGTTAACATAGAGAGCCGTGATCGAGAGTCGAAAAAAACGTACTGTAGTTTTTAATTTTGTATGACATTGTATAATTTGTTTTACTGAAAAATTTAATACCTTTATTTCACTTCGTTTACTACATTTTTTCAAAAACTTGTTTGTCAAGTGATAAGTGTGTGTGTGTGTGTGTGTGTGTGTGTGTGTGTGTGTGTGTGTGTGTGTGTGTGTGTGTGTGTGTGTGTGTGTGTGTGAGAGAGAGAGAGAGAGTATTTTAAAAATAGCAAATGAAGACTGGTAAAAGTTTTTGTCGAAATTGAAAAAAACGCACATGTTTAGCGTTTTATGATTCAGGTGTTTTGCAATCCACCAAAAGATGTTTTCTATTGTTTCATTTCATATTTGATGATGCCGTCTTGGCTTTAGTTGAAAGCAATTGTCATAGTCTTATGTACTTTTTACAATACCAATATTCTATAGGGGTGCATAATACTTTTGGCCAAGGCTGTACTTATGTACCTTTTCTCCTCTTTATATTTTCATTAAAACATCTTTGTTTCAAAGTAATGGCAATAAATGAATGAGACAAATCGTCGACTATCAACCAAAAATAGCGATACAAATAAATTTTGGAAAAAAATCTGTTTCAAAATGTAGCGATTTCAAAATAACAAAAATCAACTATTTACTCCTTGGACTAAATATTCCAAACCTCATAGTTTTAAAATTACGCCGCACAATGTCGGCTTTTTGGAAACATGCCGTTTTTTCAAGAAAAAACGAAATAGCTCTACGAAAAAAATGGTATAATTTAAAAAAAACCGAAACTAAAACTGACGATGTCCTTTTCAAAGATCTTATCACTAAATGCCATCAAGCTGGCTTTTTTTGCTGAAAACCCCGTTTGATAAATTGGTTTGCGATTTTTTTTTCGCCGAGATGTTCGATTTTTTGTCCGGATAGAAAATGTACAGGGTGGCTGATACTTTTGGCCAAGCCTATATGCAGTGTGTAAATATATATATACAGTAGCTAATTGAAAATAAAAATGTAAACAAATTTCCTTTCTTCATATATTGTACTCGACCTCATAATTCCCACGTGGAGCCTCTCCACTTCAATTCAATTATCGTCCTTTTTGAGTCTGCTGTCTAATTTTTAGTGCGGTAAGAAATTTCGACTAGTGTACCCAAACTTTTGGCCGGCAGTGTGTGTATATATATATATATTTATGAATCATATTTGAATTTCAATTCTAACTTTTTTCCGTCCGACCTGACTTTTACTTTCGTCGTCTTCTTCGATCTAATTCGGACAACCGTTAGTTTGATCCTTTTCCTACTTCTTTCGAAACGAAAAATAATAGTCGAAATTAGTGTGGTTCTCTAATATTTTATTTTGCCGCAGAGATCTCGGCGTCCATAAAATTTAGGCGGTAAATTGTAATTCCACCAAAAACAGAAAAAATTAGTGTTATTGCTAAATCTTGTTTTATGTTAAATTTAAAAAACTTGACCCAAAATATGAGAGGAGATACGGGAGTAATGTGAATTATATATTTAAAACAAGCGTACTCCGTATTTACTAAATAGGCTTGCTCGTGAAACTCATGCGTCACTCAATCGCGTGAAAAATTTCCTGAGCGTTGGCACATCGCTCTGCACGGAAAAAAAGAAATAGTACAAAATACAGGGGCTACACAGTTCGCATTGGACTCGAGCGATTGCACAGCGATATTTACTGAAACAGTGCTCAAAATACAGTGTGCTCAAAGTAAATTATTACAGTTCCTATACTGTCTTCTTTAGACTCGAACCGCTCTACTGTATCTTTTACTGGAACACACAGTCCAAAATACAGTGTAGTCAAAAGTAAATTTTGACAGTTCAACACTGTAATATAAATTTAACAAAACTTGTAATTTGACAGTTGGCTAATCTGTATTATGTACAATGAATGCGCCAGTTATATCGACAGAGTTTATGTAGGTGTTTTAACAGTGAAGTCCTCTGTTCTACAAACTGGCTAGCAACAGATATAGTTTCAGTTTTCAATCGTTGCTTTTTACAGTATAAACACGGGAAACGTTCTAGTTTTAATACTGTAATTCAAACTTGATGAACCCCGTAATTTAATAGTGCCACAAATCGTATATTATACAAAATTAGGGGTAAAAATAACATTAGATAGCGCTGAAAGAACTGCTAGTCCTTTGTGTCTTGGTCGCGCCACGCCTGAGACAAGTCCTAACCAGTGACTGCCGTTCACAACGTCACACTGTAAATTTGATTATAAAAAATAAAATAAAAGAAAATCGGCGAAACCTTTGCTTACAATGTATATACATATCAAGAATAGAATGAAGTGAATGAGACACACAAAAAAAGTTTATCCATAAAAGAAGTTTGAAAAAATGTGTAGAAAATATAACAAAATCAGTCACATACACAAGAACGTACCTTTTTGTAAATAATTCTCTCTTTTTTATAATTTCTTGAATTATGTCGCACAAATTTCAACGTTCGCATCCTGTCGACCACGCACTACTAACTGTCAATCCTTTGTGTCCTGGCCACGTGCCTCACCCCACGCGCTAGACAAGTCCTAATTAGACAAGAACGTACCTTTTTTTAAATTTTTCTTTCTTTATAATTTCTTGAATTCTGAGGCACAAATTTCGATGTCCGCGTCCCATCAACCACGCACTACTAACTGGCAATCCTTTGTGTCCTGGCCTCGGGCCTCACCTCGTGCCTCATTTGCGCACAGTATAAAAATCAGTGATCGCATTTAAATTTTACAGTTGAATATTTTTACTGAAATCACTGATGTATTCACAATATCAAACTGCAAATAAACCAGTGTAACTGTAAAAATCTCAGAGTGCACAGATAACGTCACGAACTGTCGAAAGAAAAGTAAAACTACCGTGGCACACTGTGAAATTTAATGAATCACTCTGTACTCAATACAGTGTACACTGTAACCCTTGCAGTTTGTGTACAGTATACAAATCAGTGATCTCATGTAAATTTTACAATTGAATATTTTTACTGAAAACACTGATGTATTCACAGTACCGAACTGTAAATAAGCCAGTGTAACTGCAAAAATCTCAGTGTGTACAGGAAAATTCGTCATTTTTGTAGGACAGGATTTACATTACTGTGTTTTACTGTAAAATGAAATATGGCACCCTGTTTTTTATGCGGTTTATACTGTGATTTTCGCTGTTTCTTTTTTTCCGTGTGTGCATCATGGAAAAACGCTTTCACTCGCAACTAGCGTACGTAGTCCGGTTCATTACATTCGCGACAAATTTTATTCGCGAGGCAGGATTTTGAGATTAAGGGGAACCGCTAGTGTGACTGCCCAAAAAGGTGATTTCCGGGAATTTATTGAAAGAAAAGTATTGCATTAAATGTTTTGATATTTCGAGGATATATTTGCGTATACGTTATGTATATACAGTAATTTTTCGTAAAAAAATATTTAATTTCCACCGACTTATGCGCCGTCTCCCGAGTCCCCCCCAAAAAAGTTTTACTGCTGCAGTGATTGCAGCGTTCAAAGTGCCCGAAATAAAAAATGAAAGACGTTCGCTAAACTAGAAGTAATTGCCTGTACAATGACGCAAAATTGTGAAAAAAATTAAAATCCAACAAAATGGCGGAGTTAAAAAAAGTTCCAAATTACGATTAAAAATCTGATAGTTTTTTCCTGGCAAATTGACATTTTATATCCAATCGAAAAACTGGAAGGTCATTGTACGAAGAAACAAATACTTTTTTTAAGGCAAATTTTTGGAAAGTTTGCCTAAAAAGTTGCCTAAAAAATCGTCAGATAATTGTTAATAACAAATTAACTATGCAATATAAAAAAATCCTACGTACTTCCATACACAATGTATTTTTCAAGATATATTCAACATTTCAAGTGAAACGGTTGAAATTGTCTAAGCTATGTTTCCGACCAACTTAAAAAATGCAGTTTTGAGATAAACGCTGCACAGCCGCCATTTTGAAATGAATCGCTTCAAAAAAATTATTGTATACAGTCACTGGTATGTATTATAAACACCCTTTTCGTAATCTCGATTTGTTTTGTAGTTTTTCTGAAAAAAAATCCCCAAAAAGCCTATTTTTTCGGGATCTAGAGTTCCCTAACCCCTCAATACGCTAAAACAAGATCCAAGTCGATCGGATGATTTGTATTCGAGCTAGAACTGCGGCAAATTTGAAAAATGTCGTTTTGAGAAAAAAGCGTTGAAAGGTAAAAATATTGATTTCATTGTTATAAATCGATAAAAGTATAAGGTATAGTATAATAGTAAGGTATACTTGAAGGTATAGACTATGGAAAAATGCAACAACAAAAAATTGATCTTTTTTCAAGTGCCGCACTAGTGGTGCTTAACGTATACGGGCAGTATTTCCGACGGCTACTAGCCCGTCTGTATATTTTGTGTCACTCCATGTGACGTTGATTTTTAGTTTACTTTGTTTCAAACTGATTAAATAAAGTAGATCGAATCAGTGTTTCGATGGAAAGGAACGTTCATGCAACTTTCAACAAGCGAAGTGATTTTGATAAAGTTGACTCTGAATTCAAGGCTGCATCTGCATGTAAAAGTATACAATTAATGTGCAGAAATCACATTATGTAGCAATAAGGCAATTAGGTATCTGACTGGTCAGCAAGAGTTTCTGCGTGACGTCAATTAAATACCGATTTACAGTCAATTTGAATGGCAAATATCTTACAAGCGATTCATTGTTGAATCAACGATGTTGAAGTTTGCATCGTTGGAATGCAACGAAGATTCTTTTCTATTTGTCATTTCTTCATTTTCTTTATCATCCAACATCTTGTCCTGCGAATTTTAGCTTTCGACTTTTCACAAAGCTCCTAAAAAAAGATTGTAGTGATTTTCGCAGTCAAAACTTGCTGAAAAATGTCGGGCTACTAAACTTTCGTTGCGGTCCAATGATGCACATTTCAACAAGATGAATACCTCTGGTTACATTGAGTTACATTTTTATCTACATACAGACACCCTAAAATATCAGGAAAAAATTATGCACGAGTTTGCCTCGTGGCAATGGAATAATTTTATCCATTGCACCATTTTTTTAACAGGTGTAGACTACGAAGATGAGTAAACTATTTCTAGGATTTTTCTTAGAGATCGATCGTCTAAACCAGCAAAAAAGATTTTGTACAAAGATAAAATGATGAGTTTGAGAAATGAAAAAGAATTTTCGTTAAATGTCAACGATGCAAACTTAAACATTGGAGACAAATTATTAAGCAGGGTCGAGCCTTTCACTGATTAGTATTGGAGAATATTTTTTTCACTTTCGAAGTTTCTGTAAGTTCTATTCGACTTTGTTAAAGAAAAAAAAGATTAAAATGTACAGAATTTGGCACCATTTCTTAGAAAACATTTGGATTTTCTTTGGTCAACATTCTCAACAAATTGGTATCAGATTAAAAATTACGGATCAAGGTTGCCATGAAAAACAGGTTTTCTATGTAAATTAAAAAACCTATAGCCTTTCTATATAGCTTAATACAAGCTCATGGTTCCATAAACAGAAAAAAGTTAAGTCGAATAATAATTTAAGCTAATGAAACTGTTCACCATTAAGTATTTGCTGAACAGTTTGCTCATAAATGCTGAAGACTGTCGCGCGCCACTGTCCTTTTACGGAGTCCGCATAAACTTGAAATTTCAAATCTACACTACCGGTCAAAAATTTTCGGACACTTCGAATAATTGCAAAACTTCCAATCACTGGATAATTGCCAAATAATGTTAGAATAATGATATTAATTTGATTTAGTATTTTACATAGATACTATACAGCTCTATATAAGTAATTATATTATTCTTATATAATTTTGCAATTATCTGAAGTGTCCGAAAACTTTTGACCGGTAGTGTACATTTTTCTTTACTGCGTATTCTTACAACCTAGGATCTTATAGCATTAATTTAGAATAAAGATTTTGTAAACATTCCAAAAATTGACCGAGTTACGGCAATTTTCGTATAAGGTCAGGTCACTCGTGCTACGTCGAACCATCCCGCTGTGATTCACCCTGTTTTATTTTTGCATTTTTTCGAAATCATGTTTTATGAGACGGTGTAAGTTGAATCTCAAAATCTATTCGTCTGATTCACTTTCAATTCGGACAAAGTATAGTTTATAATATTTTCTATCGCATGACCATACGATTGTTCGATATTTTTATCCCTTCGTTAATGCAAATGATGAAAGTTGTTTTTTTAAATCGAAAATTGAACTTTTTTCTACAGCTTTCTATTTGTGTATCCTCCAACATTTCAAAATAAGTATCCGGTCGTACGAAAGTCTCATTATTATACTAAAAATACATTTTTTTATTCTTCATATCAGATCAGCCCAGTTGCCAGTACCATCTACACCGATTGGCCATACAGTAATGGCGGCACTTTCTTTAAATAATAATAACTTCATTGTTCATTAATATTAAAAAGAAAACTCAAACTTGGCTAGCCTATTAATTGTGTGTGAAATCTCGGCCTCGTCATCTCAATAGTCTAATCACACAAACATTGAAAATAGACCTGTTCTTTAGGCCCCAAGTATTATGCAGACCTGTTGAAAGAAAAATCGATTTTTTAAAGATTCTTCTTGACGGCTCCAGATAAAAAACGAAGTGGAGAAAAAGTTTGAGAGCGGTTATTTCCACATAACAAAAATTCAGAAAAAAAACTACAGCCGTTTTCCCGCCAAGGGAAAACGGCTCTCTCTCAAGGAGACAGCCAGAGAAGATTTCCTAAAGTTATAGATATCGTTTCAGCATCGTGTTCTAATCCTACCAGCCTAATTTCAGCCTGAAAAAACGAATGTGCAGACAGTACGATTGTATAATATTAGTAAGCTGATCGGAGTCAATAAGTCAGAGAGCGATATCAGCTGTGATGAAACTCAAAACTTTTCTTAAGAAAATGTGCAAAATTATCGGAATTCAAACATCTTTTATTTGAAAAACGATGCGGCAGAGCTCACGGAAACTTTGAAGTCAAACGATGATCGGACGTATCCACGTCTAAAGAATTAAAATCTCAAAGATTAAGGAGGTTGGAGCGGTCCAGTTTGGTCAAATAACAGTTCATCAATTTTTTTCCAACAGACCTCAAAAAAATGCCTACGAGGTATAGATTTATTCTCTAGATGCTAATGTTTCGTAAACTATATAATTAAAGGGCAAAATTAAGCATTTTCATATTTGTATTACGGAAATAAGAAAAAAATTGTGTTACTAGACACTTGAAAAAGTATGTTTCAAGTTTGTAACTTAAAGTAATATTATAGATGACTATTAGGAAAAAAAACTGCTTCAGTGAATGTTTTATACAACGCAGAATGAATTTTCTTGTCATTTATAATTATGCCTATTTATATTTATGTCACGAGATTATTTATTATTACCATTAATTAATATTAAGTATTGCCGAAATCCGGGAACTTCGCGTACATTGAGGTGGGCAGCAATGCTCTGCATTCGCCAGCCGAGATTCGTAATCTTTTATCAAACCTTGATGGTTTAATGTTGAATATATATGGTTTACGATGGGCAAGATGGATTTTTTTCTAAATGTAAAAAAAATTAAGTTTGCATTAATCCGTTGTTAGAAATGGTTTATCTTGGTGCTAAATAGTCGAAAAAATTACATCCCGTAGTGTAAACGTCTTGCCCATCTAACCGCACGTGAAACTACATACATTAAACTATTTTTTATCTCTGGTGTTTTGTGGTGAAAAAAATGTCAAAAAATTCCTAAAGACTCACAATGAACATTACTTAAAGTGTCCGCCGTCGATTTTGTTGAAACTTATATATATGATGAAGCATTTACAACTATTAGACACGTATTTCTTTTTATCTGCGGAAAAACGGTTTGAAGGGGGGAAACCACCCCTCAAAAAAAGCGTCGAGGAGTGGTTTTGCAGTTTGACCCACAAGCAGTCCACCGATTTGAATGAATCAAAGACCAAAATTCTTCTAAGTAAAGCGATGAAAAATCCACGATAGAATGAACGAAAAAAAATTAAATTAAGGGGTGGATCGTCTTTCTTTAAGGGGTCGATTCCTGCTCAGAAATGTTTCTCCGCAGATAAAAAAAAATACGTGTCTAATAGTTTTCAATGCTTTATATGTTTCAACAATATCGGTGGCATATATATGTTTCAACAATATCGGACGCAGACACAGGTGATTTTCCTTGTCAGTATAGTCTAGACAATTACATATGTTTTTACTTTCTCTTAAATCTTGAATTGCTTGGGTTTGTTTCTTCCAACCTCCTTAAAAAAAGCCAGAAAGCTGAAGTCGTTATCGCTACGCCGCTCGTTTTCTAATTTTAGTTATCTATTGCAGAGGAGTAATTTGCCCCGGAACGTAAATACTCCAAGACCTCAATGTCCGGATAATCTGATAATCGTTAAATCAAATACTCCGCCATCGATAATGATCTTGAAAAAATGGCTTCCCCGATCGGTCACCGAACCCTTCGTAATCGTCTAAATATACAAAACCTGTGTTTTGCTCGTAGTCTGTTCGTCGACTTGAGGTCTAACGGTATTCGAAAAATCGTTAACATCCCCAAGGGATTGTGTGGCGCGTCTCGAAACGAGGGTCACGAAGGCGACAGCGAGGCAACCGATAAGAGCGGTCACGAGGCCACGATATGGACGCATCCTCGATTGCAAGTCCGATCGACGTAGTGAGCTCTTATAAAATAAATAATAACAACAACGATAAACCGTGAAATAATGAATGTAGCACGAGACGACAAAAATAAAGAAGCCAATAGAGATTGCTGATGATGCGGTTATCAGGTGGAGTTCACGTTTGGCGCGTTACTGAGGAGAATGTCAGTGGGTCAGAGATTTATAAGCGTATGGTGTTGTAAACGCGATCCCCACATTCTTATGATCGAGCGCCGTGCGGAGAATTCTCACAGCCCTATAGTCCTTTCTAACACTCCAAATACGCGCCGTCCCACCGCGCGGTTGCCCAAAGTTCATCCTCCATGAATATTCAAGTCACTCGCGCGAAACAAAAACCTGTCGAGTTCGCGAGAATTTCGGATCAACGAACTTTCGACCCGGGGTCAACGAGTGTGGCATTTCCGTTTGAACGCTCGCGCGATTCATATTCGCGCTTTTCACCTCCTAGAGGTGGCGCAGCGATATATCAATATGGCCGGTCAAAGTATAACCTCAAACGTAAACAACATTGGCATTCTTGAAATATTTTTTGAAAGAATTGTATAAAGGAAGCTTGACTTGACGAACTAGGCTTTGAAGATTTTTGATTGAATTCGAATAATAGTTCGAACCGAGAGTGTGAAAATGTTAGTAGCAAATTTCCCACACTGGCCATTAGGGTATATAAAATACCAAATTTTTGAAATTTGAAACAATTTTGAGACAATAAATTTAAAAAAAAATAAATTAAGGCCCATGAAATGTGCCACCAAATCCGAATATTTCGGATATCTCGTCTTGGGCAGTACAATATACGGGATTCAGCCAGAAAAAGTCTCTTACGGTGGAGTAAGGAGTCCAGAACGAAAGTACAAATTAAGTGCCCGAATACTGTGGCCGAATACAAAAAAATATGGGTGGCGTGGTCATCCTCCAAGTCGTGAAACTTTGATTACAAAAATCCACACTCCGCGAGGCGCTAGATAAGACCACAAGAACTAGTCCGAATTGATGGTGTAGGGCTCTGGGCTGTTTTTGACGAGCAAAGGCAGCGATGCAAACATTGCAAGTCAGGTTTTTCAAAAATCAAATGCGGCAAATTCAACGTGCACCGGTGCCAGAATGCAAATAACAATTGTTTTTACATTTTCCACGGAAACTAGTGGTTCTGTAAGATTATTCTAGACATACTATTGTAATACGATAAAGATAAATAAACGGTTATATTAGCTTTGTGAAAAATCTGAAATATGTCATAATTTATATCCCCGAACCGCCAATGTAGCAAATTTGTTACAGTCCGAAAATACTACTTCCCAGGCCCTCCTTGATAAAATTATAGTTGGGCATTCATATTGAACCCTTTTTTAGCCATGCTACCAGAGGAAATGATTTTGAGCCATTCAGAAATAGGCTTGGCCGTTACAGGGTTAAACTCTGTCAACTCTGCATTCCGACTTTTTTAAGGTTATGAAAGTCACACGCAGGTTTCGAGTGATTCTATTTTTTAGAGCATACTTTTTACAAGGGACGTCGAATATTTCATTTATACATTGTGTATAACAGAAATAACTTTCAATATTGCTCGATTTATTATTTATGAAGATACAAACGTGGGAAAAGAAATCTTGTGGAGTGCCTACAAACTCGCCTTCATGGCCTAAAGAGAGTCATTTTCGGAGTCAACAGCCATTTTTTTACCCTTACTTGCCACTGTGGGGTGCGAAACACCCCACCCACTTTTATTCTTATGCGAAAATATATTGATGTGTATTCTACAGAATTGGCAAGTGAGGGTTTATTTTTATTTTTGGCTAAATAACCTACATGGTCTTTTAAAGTGAACTCCTTAGATGAACTGACAACATTTCCAAGTAAAAATATTCAATAGTTTATTTATTTAACAATGTTCGTCGCGGGGGGGGGGGTCAACCCCAGTGTGGCATGTACGTCTACAGAAGTGTAACGAGAAAGGGTTAAAAGACTTTATCTTTAAGTGGCTTATTGAACGACAATTCACTTTTATTATCCGTCTAGCACCCTGGAACACAGCAGAATCTCGAGTAACCTTTCGTTTTTTAAATGTTGTCCATTGTTATCAATGTATTTCGGCCAAGTTTACGATACTAGTAGAGCTTCTACCTTGAGGGATTATCACAGTGCAAAACTTTTAAACAATCGATTTTTTGCATTATTCGATAGTATAGACGGTTATAAACATGCTGTTCAATTTTTGGTGCGAAATTCGAATTATTCCGGTTGTTACAGCGTTTTTCAGAAGAAGGGATTCGACCTGCCGCGTGAGACCTGGCGCGGACGGATGTGTTTTTCTCGAAATGTCGTTTTTCAAAACGGTGTACGCTCTCAAAGGAAGAATTTTCAAGCTATCGGTCTCAAATTTTGACACAACATTCTTCACGCCATTCTTTATTTTGCTATGGTAGCGTGTTTTTCATCCTCATATTGTTTCAACGAAAAACTCGAAAAAATAGGCTTAATGCGATACTTTTTCCAAACCACTGCCAATTTATCAATTTTTATAAAAAAAAAAATCTCCATAGCAAGATAGCGGCTTTCATACTGATTAATAATCTTTTTACAAATTTTGTTTCAGATAATACTTACGGCCACAACCGTGTACACCGTGAGGTCTCCATTTTCAACCGTTAAAAAAAATGTAAAAAATAAATAAACGATTAAAAATTTATTTTCTGTTCTTTATGAGTGCTTTGTTTCAACATAGAAAAATCAGACTGTTTGGCGTATTTTAACCATCGAAAAAAATGGGTAATTATGCAGAAGTGGGGCACCACGCCAATTTTGGCGCCAACATTTTTTTTTGTACGAACGGCTTCCGTATTCCGATTTTTTATTACTTCCATAAGTTATGGGGTTTTGAAGTTTGTCGAAAACAAAATTATTGTTTTCAAAAATGTGATTTTTGAAAACAATAAACCCAAACGAACAAACTCACGAGTTTGTAAGGCACCAAATCAGTCAAGTATGTAAACACGCCATAACGCCAGAGAAATAACACATTCCCACAATCATTGATGTGTTCACGCGTTCAGGTATGTATATATGACGTCGGGCACGTTTGTTGAGTTTGGGTTGGGTTTGTTTGGGTTTAGGAGGATAAGACATTCTCACATTTTCACAATCATTGTTGTGTTCACGCGTTCAGGTTTGTGAATATGACGTCGGGCACATTTTTGAAATCGCGTATTTCGCGATTTCAAAACCCCATAACTTCAAACTTCAAAACCCCATAACTTATGGAAATAAATCAAAACCCCTTTCAGAAAATTCAGAAGAACTACAAAACCCCATAAAAATTCAGAAAAAACTTTAAAACCCCATAACTTATGGAAGTGATTAAAAATCTCAGTCTCCCCCGACTCAAATTTACTAGTGGTGACCTACGGAAGACGTTCGTAACAAAAAAAAAGTTGGCGCCAAAATTGGCGTGGTGCCCCACTTCGGCATAATTGACAAAAAATCACGACAATCATCTACTTTTCGGTCCATTACACTGTGATTATCCTTTAAGACAGGAGCCTGAATTAGAAGGTTCGAAAAAGCGTTTTTTTTATTGCTTAAATCGATAGATAAACTATCTAAGAATATATTTACAAAGTTTCAGAGGCCAATTGAAAATATTTTCGAACATACAAGGCCTGAAGCAGAGAAGCGATTGATATTTCCTCCTATTGAAAACTTTGAAGCGCATTTTTTTCCAGCTTTCATTTTCACGCTTTTTCCAAATTGGCGGGCGTGATAGCATGATTCAATAGATCGTTTAGTTAAACGACCTATTGAATCAAACCAATGTTTATTTTCTTCGGCATGAAAATCAAAGTGAATTAAAAAAGTCGTCGAAAAAGTCTTTTTAAATCATTTTTATAGCACGTTATAATGTTTTTTTCAACATTTTGATGTCAACATTTTTTTTTCAAACCTGAGAAAAGTTGTAATTTCACGATTTTTTCAGCTTTTTTTTTAATCCACCCGGCGGAATCGGCTAATAAATCTGCAGTCATTTATTGTTTCATGTTGACCTTTTTTTATACATTTCAAATATACATGAAAAGATACCTCAATGTTTACTGGGCTCATTAGTCTTTTTTCCGCTCTAAAAAAATTCCCGAAAAAATGCTTTTTTTACCTTCTAATTAAGGCTCCCCCGCTTCAAGACGGGATACACATTTAGACAGGAAAAAATAAGCAATATTGGGGGATTTTTTAAACTAAGAAATAATTATTCTACAATTATCAAACTTTGGGTATACTTTAATAATATGTTTAAGTATAGAAAACAATTTTTTTAAATAATTTATCATCCAAATGGCGGAGCTGTGGCAGAGTATTACAGCAAGGTCGCTGCGGGAGTTGTGAATCGGCGTGCAGTCTAGCTTCCCGTAGACTTTGATTTGCAAATAAGTTCAAACCTTTTTTCAGTTAGAACATGTACATGACGGTAATTAAAATGAAGAAAATGCAAATTTAAGAAAATGGCACGCATTTACAAAAAAAAATCAACATTTCACGCAACATTTCTGTAAAATATGGAATAAAAAAGTATTTTTTTTTTTCAATTTTTCAAAAACAATTTCCGTCAAGTAGAAGGTACCAATATTATCAATATTTCTACCAAGTTTCACCTCAATCGGCTTAATAGTTTTTGAGTAATCCTGCACGCCAATTTTGATAATGCAGTTTTGAGAAAAACACGTTTGAAGTTCACGCTCGCTCCGAATCCGAGCGGTGAGGCACAGCGTTGACGGGCTGTAACGTTTGAAGTTTTTCGAATTTTGCTTTGAAACTTTGGGAAAATATTCTACATTTATGGTTCTATCGTTCAAAGAAGAAAAAAAGAAATAGATTTTTTGATCGTTCTAAATATATATCCCGCCTTAAACCGCGAGAGATGCCAAGACTTCTGGGGCTCACGAATTGCCAGGAAATATATTGAAGCGTTTCCCGATATTTAGCCATTTGTTGCAAATAATTGGATTGCCAAAGGGACGCTTTGTTGCAGCAGCTGCAAAATAACGCTGATGTCGTTTCAGAAAAAAATCATTAAATCCGTCCTTGTTTCCGTTGAGCCTAAAGGGAACGATTTTTTAATTACCGGCTTGGTTAGTTGCGAGTTCCGCCACCAGGCGGGCCAGGCCGGCCGGCGGTTTGTGTCGCGATCCGCTGGCGTATTGGCCCACGTGGACGAATACTTCGCTCTCGCTCACTCCCGAACTGTTGACTCATTGCGTCTCGATCGCGCGCGGCTTCACGCCGAGAGCTTCCCGATCTTTCGTCGAGTCTTGCTCGTTATACGTGTGTATACATATGCACGTAGCTTCCATGGACCATGCGCAGCTGCTTCTGCCGCCGCTTCGTTGCTACGTTCGCTTGCCAGGCGCACTTTTTATTTGTAAACACGTAGAGTTATCGTTGTGAAAGATGGACGCTTACGAGACGCGAAAGAAGGATTGGGAAGGTTTGGAGGTGACGAGAGACGAGCTGAACAACTTCGCCGAGTGCATGAGGAAGGAAGAATTCCGTAAATTGTTGATCGAATACGCGGACGAAGTCTCGAGTCCGGAGAATCGAAAATTGTACGAGAAGGAGATCACCGAATTGGAGAAGGAACGGGGCGTAGACGTTACGTTCGTAAATCCCGAGCCCGGTTACGTCATTAAAACGAGTTTGAACGGTGATAAGAAGTGTTTTGTAAATATAAGCAAGAGCGAAACAGTTGGCAAACCGTCGAGTCAACCGTCGTACGAGGATGGCAACCGGGGCTTACAATGGGCGATACCGTACAGTCTCGCGCCACCCCGCGACGATTACGACAAAAAGAATCTTCGCTGTACCGTTTTCGACGTCGTCTTTCACCCTGACACGCTTTATCTCGCCTCGAAAAATCCAAAATTTTGTAGAATTGTCAATGACACCGCACTCGATGGCGTCGAGACCAACTACAAGGTGAGTCTTATCAAAGTTAATACGCTATCACGAGTGCGAGCAGGGCGAGAGAGAGAGAGAGAGAGAGAGAGAGAGAGAGAGAGAGAGAAAGAGAGAGAGAGAGAGACGTCGATCCAGAATGTCTGATACGGAGAACACCTAACCTCAATTCTCTACAAAATAAACAACCCGAATCTTTAACTTTCGCTCTGTACTTTCTGCGCTTTTTCGGATAAGTCAGAAGACCGATAGGTTCATTATTTAGTAACGAAAAATTACGTTTACTAATAATAATCATAATGATTGTTATACAATTACGACAAATACTACCAGTTGTCATTATACGGAAGATTAAACAGTAAATATCACCAATAAGCACGCTATGATTGTACACTATGGTTATTACATAACGCAGCTCAACTTCTGATTTGGTGTTGAAAACTATATCTTTTCTCAATCTTATCTCTAAACTGACTCTATTTTAATACTTAGGAGGTTGGAGTGTTAGCAACAATGCAAGTTAAAAAAATATATGTTATTGTCTAGGAAGAGTCTTTAAGAATTTTTCGAAACTTTTTCACCCCAAAACACCAGAGATAATAAATAGTTTAATGTATGTAATCCAATGTGCAGTTCGATGCGCAAGACATTCTCACTACAGGTAATACAATTTTTTTTGCTATTTACCACCAGATAAACCATTTTTAACATCGGGTTGACGCAAACTAAACTTTTGTAAACATTAAAAAAAAACCTAACTTACCTGTCGTAAACCATATACAGTCAAACCTCATTTATACGTTTTTATAATTTGTACGCCAAATTTCGCTTGCCATGGCAGATTCCGTTCATAAAGATGGTAATAAAGTTTCATTTGTACGTTTTTCACTTATAGGGGAGAACAGAATTCAAAGTGCCGGGGGTGAGTCGTTCCGAGAAGAATATGACTCAATGGTATGACATTTGCCACACCCTTCACATTTATTGCTATCACTTTTTTTTCTCAGTGATATTCCTGTCGGAACAATTTACCCTCGACACTTTGAATCCGGTCCTCCCTATTGAATAGTAATACCGAACAGTATCAAATATCTATGTCTGATTTATTTTAAAAAAATAATATTTCCATTTTTGACAAATAATCAACAAAATTCGCGGACATAATCTTAAAAAATCAAAGAAATCTTTTATAAACTTCAATTTTTATTAATTATGAAATTTAACTTAATTAACAGTCTTTATACTTATAACATATTTTTAAACATTAATCAACTTCCATAGACTTCAATATTTTGTATTAATATAACATTGTATTAATTTGTATTAACATTTGTATTATTATTTTATTAACTGTATTGTATTAATTTGTATCAACGTTGTATTAACATTTGTATTAATATAACATTGAGATCAATCAACTAACTATCAATTACCATGTATGAACTAAGTATGAACTTTGTCCGAATTCGAGCATCCTAAACGTGCCCAACTATTGCACAAGATGCATTCAATCCATTGTTACTCTTGGCTTTGAATTGGAATAGGAATTGCAGCAAATTATACAATACCCCTCGAGGCTATTATTTTCATTATCACTTCCAGAAACATCATCTTGAAGGAGTCTCCGTTTTACAAGTTCTTTACCATCCTTTGATTTGCGTTTAACTTTACCCTTTCTTTAAGCTCTATTAAGCTTCATTAAGCCTGTTCTTCCCTAAACTTTAAAAATTAAGAATGAAAGTTTTTAAAAGATTTCTTTTTTTTTTAATTACTTAGCATTTCGTTGATTATTTGTCAAAAACAGAAATATATGCTTTTTTTTTACATAAATGAGACGGATATTTGATACGAGTATTACTGTTTAACAGGGAGGACGGGATTCAAAGTGTCGGGGGTAAGTTGTTCCGACAGGAATATCACTGAGAAACAAAAATTGTTAGCAATAAGTGTGAAGCGTGTCGCGAACGTCATACTATTGAGTTATATTCTCGTCGGAACAACTTACCCCCGGTACTCTGAACCCCGTACTCGCCTACGTTTTTCGCGTTTATACGTGATTAATTTTATTTCCCAGCGTCGGTTTCGAGGGTCGTTTTTTCTTAGTTATACGTTAATTACACCCACATACGATATTCTCTGGCCGGAGAAAATTTCATGTGACTGCGTTTTGATGTTTTGATGCTTTGATGTTTCTGACCTCGGCTATGTATGCATGTACTGTTATTACATATCTCTTATCAATACGAACCTGTCCGTTATTTACTAGTCTAAAACTACTACTTTACTAGTCTAAAACGTCAAGGTGTTACAAACTTGCATTAAATAAAAGTTGAAAACGGAAATTCGAAAACTTGAGCTGGCGCATTACTCAATTATGACCAATGAAATTTTCAATTGGAAAACCAAACATTAATATAATAGAGGTACTGCTATTGAAAAACATAGGGAATTATGCACCAATCGCCATTTTCAAATGTTAAAGAGCTTCAAATACATACTGTATTTCACTTCTACATTATTCTCACTTACAAGTCATATTTCATGTATCCCTTGAAAAACGTATAACTGAAGGTTTACTGTATATTCAATATTCAACCATCAAGGTTCGATAAAAGATTACGAATCTTGGCTGTCAAACGAAGAGTATTGTTGCCAACACCAATGTTCATAAATTTACCGTATTTCGGCAGCACTTACTATTAATGAAGGGTAATAATAAATAATCTTGTGCTATAACTATGAATAGGAATGAATAGGCATGCATAGAATGAATGACTCAAAATTTCAGTCTGAGTTGTATGAAACATTCACTGACGCATCGATAATGTTATACTTTTTCAAATTGGTCGTAATACAAATGTTTTTCTTACGTAATAAGAATATAAAAGTGCAAAGTTTTGCTCTTTAATTATATATTTTATGAATGACCAGCATCTACAGAATAAATCTATACCTCGTATCCATTTTTTTGAGGTTCATTAAAACAAAAATTCATAAAGCGTCATTTTACTCAACTGGACCGCTCCAACCGCCTTGAGATTGATATTCTACGTAAGAATACGGAAATATAAATTTTTTTCTTATAAAATCTGATTTTATTGAAAAATTTACGTTTTTATAATCAGCCATCGTGTATGTGTATCCCATTTTCACTCATACCTATCTTCCATGATTTTTATTTCTTGGTGGAAGTATTCTCGTTGCTCTTCACTGAAGGAGCAAATATTTTCTACGACTTTATCTGGATTCTTTATTTCTAGCCCGGAATAAGACTAAAAAGAAAGCACTTAGAGACAAACCTGCAATCGTTTTTCTAAATTTTTGAACAACCATCTCTGCATATATAACAAAATGTATTAGGGTGATCGAACAAGCTCGTCTTTGCTTTGCTGCTGCCGCCATAATACTAAATCAATTTATAACAGCAAGTAATGAAAAAACAAAGAAAACATTTATTTAATGAACTGCTAATGACACTCACTATGAAACCCATTCGAAAACCCTGTACAGTAACTTGATACATAGGTTGGTATAGCAGTACTGTATATTCTGTGTATGTTACTGTATATTACCAAATTTGATTGGTAATATGTGGTCTCACTAGTAGTCACTTGAAAAAAAAAAACACGAATGTGGTCGTCACCAAGATTTTTTTTTGTTGACTTGCGTAATTGTCCATAATTACAAAAAATCATCTCATATACTTGTAAATATATGTGTATACTCGTGTTGTAATTATTCAAACATGTAACACACTTTTACAGAGATACTACCATGGCAATAAAAATTGCATCATAACTTAATTTTCTTGTACAGCAGATAAAGTAGTTCATGTTTTTGAGTTGGGGTTGCCTCGCATCGAATTTTAGAAGACTTTTTACCCCCAGAGATAACAAGAAAAAGCATAATGGAAAAATGGTACAGAATGTTTAGAATTTATCATGTGTGTGAACTATGTGCGGAAGAAGCTTTTTGAAAAACTTCACAACCCTTGTCTACATAATTGTAGTGTAATTCATTGTAAAGCAATGAAATTATGGGTAGAAAGTTTGTATTGTTGGAATGCAACAAAGTTCTGTTTTGGTAGATTTATATTGTACATCTCTCAATGAGTATCTTTGAAGATTGATGGATTGTTGTATGGAAATTTTACTAAAAAAAAATTAAAGTGCTTCAGAAGTATGAATATTCATTACATTCCAACAATGGAAACTTCAATCTCATCTGAAATTTTGCTCATTTTCTTGTTCGGCTTTCGCTTACATTCTTACCAAACAGTTTGGCAATGCTGTAAACCGTTGTATAGCTAAGAAATTGCAGCAGACATGTAGCAAGAAATATTCATTTTGGAGAGTTTCGCTCTAATAAAGTTCAGTATTAAAAAAGATGAGTGAAATAACTGATGGAAAAAATGATAGGTAGTTGCATGGGAAACCACTCATTTTTGAGTAAAAGAAAAAATAGTGGCTCGGTAGCAAATCGAGGAACTGGTTTATTCAAAGTATTGCTTATCGGAATAAGAAACTTTGGCTCACCTTTAGGCTGAGAATTCGATTCCACATAGGAAATATTTGGGTTCTTTAGGAGCAGTGCAGTCATCTAACTATTTGTTTACTCCTTTGTATGAGGTGGAATGCTAAGTCGTAAGCAGTGACTGCATTGACCGGAACAAATGGTAATCGGAGGGAGCAAGGTCTGGGGAAAATGGCCGGTGGGGAAGGATTTCCCAGTTTACTCTTTTTGAGTACTTTTCAACGAGCTCAGCAACATGTCACCTGCCATTCTCCCGCCTCAAAATCAACTTGTCATGGGGCTATTTCTAGTCTGGCCACTTCTTATGCATAGCTCGCTCAAAACGCATCAATTGCAGTCGATAACGATCTCCAGTGATGTATTCTGACAGTTTGAGCGGCTTGTAATACCTCTCTTTTGGGTGGTTTTCAACGGTCTATAGCCGAATCACCACCTTGGAAGTGGCAGAACTACTATTTGCACGTTGCATCAGATGAAGTATGTTTGGCAGACACTTCCTTTAGCAAAAGAAGCGTTTCCGCAGCCCATTGCTTTGCAATGAAATAGCGGAGCACAACGTCCTGCCAATGTGACTTATTTGGTACAAAACTACCTAATGTGAACACAATCAAAATAGATGTTAACGGCTCGCACAAATATCACCTATGTCATTTTCACGGGAGTCTATGAACCTATCATCGTGTACAGTCGAACCTCGATATAACGAAGATTTGTCCATTCCCTTCCGATAGACACCCAAAACCTTGATACAACAACATAATAATATACATTATGGTCTAATTGCTAATTACTCGTAAAAAGTGCTCTAATTAAAACCTTTCTTTCTTTAAAAATATCCCTATATTTATAGTACTAGTATATTTTTTTAAAGAACATTTAAAGGAACATGATCTGGATGTAACGAACTTCCCTAGAGATTCGTTATATCGAGATTCGAGAAAATAGTGTACTCCATCCATCTAGTATACTCCGCCATCTATTACCAGCAGGCGGTTTTCCTATGCAACCACCCAATACACACTTATAATAGTTAACAATTATCCGAACTTTATCCCGAATACTCGTAAACGTATGTATCCGATCCGACTACTGCAGTAATTCAAAAATCGACGTAGCAACAAATTCCGCGCTTACCAAAGCACACTAACCCTAAACGGTACCTTGCATCATACTCAAAATAAGCTCGAGCATTCTCTCGTGCCGCGCGAGAGGTTGCAAAGACGAACAAGCGACACGAAAGAATTCAGTAGCAAAAAAAAACTTACCGCATCAACCGTAAATAAGAAAATGATACAAAGCAATTTTTGCGTCTTATCGCAGGTGAAGTTGGACAGAAAGAACGTGAAGTTTCCAAAACTGGCGTTCAAGGGTCTCAGTCAACCGACGGTGATAAGGAAGCCTTGCGAGAAACCGGCGGAGCCTTCGATGGACCCGGAGTCCGAGATTTATCAAAAGTTGATGTCGAGTTACGACGAGTGTCGATCAACCGCGTCGAAGCCCATGTTGGAAGAGAAGGCGCGTCGCGCTCCCCCAAAGTCGACATATTACAGGAACCCAAAGCGGCCGGGCGGCGAGGATGAAAATTCGGTCTACTCGGTGCCGAAGTTTACGATGAAGCATCGCAGCGACGTGGACATTCAGGATTTTCGGAACTGCGCTGACGCGAAGTTGAACGCGGCGATTCCCAAGTGCCTCGTGATCGTCGTGGATTTGCCGCTGTTGAAGTCCGCGAGCGACGCTTCCCTCGACGTGCAGGAACGATCGCTGCTTCTGAGGAGTGAAAAACCAGCGAGATACTTGCTGGAATTGCCACTCCCGTATTGCGTCAACGGGGACGCGGGTAACGCCAAGTTTGACTCGACACACAAGAAACTGACGGTCACGTTGCCGGTCGTGAGGAAAAACGTGACGTTGGTGGAGATGCGAGACAGCGGCGTCGAGAGCGATCATGGCGGCAGTCCCTCGGCCAGTCTGGACGACGGAGACGACGAGTGCAGCGCCACCAACGACAACGAAGCGGACGACTCGCGCTCGGAAAGATCCCCGTGCGATCTTCGATCTCGCGTCGAAACGTTGAGTGAAACGGTGCACGACGAACGTAGCCAAGACACGGCCTTACGGACTAACGGTTCTCGCCATTTCACGTTCCTTAAACCAAACGTTAAATATACACTTCCGCCATTCGTTTGCAACGTTTTCGACGGCAATCTCGCGATTACGATAAACGTGAAAAACGTCGATTCCGAATCCATTGATTACCGGGTGCTCGATCGTAACTCGGGTATACACATTGTTCTTTCGTCGATCGGTGCGGGCTTCTTTCCTGTATATTACTCGTTGCGCCTTAAAATTCACGAAGATGCCGTTACGTCGAACACCGTTGCGGTCGAACCGTGGGACAACAACGTCGTTTTTACCGTCAATCTCAAGGATTCGAATGATGTGTCGAGATACTGGATCGGTGTCGACGAGGATTTCATGGAGGCTAAAGATCTGACCTCGAGAATGTCCCTAACCAACAAATTCGAACAACTTACGGTGATTATCGTGTATTGGCGTTTCCTTGGGGGTAATTGGGCTCCGTCATATGGGCGGAGCTTAAAAACATGGCGGCGATAAGACGATCGTCCAACGTAAACAGTCGTGAAGTTTACTGCAAAGTTCTGTGATATTATGATAAGTATTATTGGAATTTGTCACTGGGCCGGTACCAGTCGGAAGTAATGCAATTTTTTGAAGGCAGGGCACATTTTAATATGTGGTAAAATTAATCGCGTTTGCGATACCGGTGCTGTCATACACTGCAGCGAGCACATTTTCATGTCTGAATTCACTTTTTCCATTTTCAAGGCTCTCATCAAAGCCTCTAATTGGTCGATTTTTTTCTACATTTTTGAAATAATTTTTCACGTACACGAACCGTTTCCCTGCAATCGGAAACTTGTGGAAACGGACTTTCAACTCCTTACTCGGAGTGCTTTCGCAATCTTTTACAGCACATTTGATGTTCTTTCGGTAGTTTTTACGCGGAGAAAACTTCGCGCATTCTATTTTCATCGGTTTTATGTTTATAATTGAAATTAAATACTTTTATCGCACGGCTACGTATAATTGCTATTGAAGGATTTGCCTCGAATGTACTTTGATATTCCGCCACCAGATGTCGTATCGCTATTTGACAGATCCCAATTGCAGGAAAACTATTCGAGCAATTTGCTTCAATCTTCTTATATCATTCATGTATAAAAACTAGTATTTATGAGATAACACTATTTCAAAGGCACAACAAAGAGATGCGATTAATATTGTGTTGTGCTTAAAAATCGTAAAGTGAACATTCAACGAATTTCATGATGGCACTATTTTACAAAAATAATTCCCCAAACAAAATCGTCTATAATCGGCATGCTATTATCTAGAACAATACGTAGGCGGTTATTAAAAAGTTGGTTCTCGGAGAACTGACAAATATTTTTTTTAACTTTCGTTGTCAGAAAAAAAATCATCGTGAAAAATAGACCATGACAAGAGCAGTCTTTAACGAATCGGATATATCTGAGTGTGTATACCGGGTGTCACATTTTAATCTTACACCTGATTTATCTCGAAAGATACTGTTCCGATCAAGTATTGAGTATAATAAAACTATTGGGGTTTAAAAAATGTTTTTGGCCCAAAATTCAGAATGGCGAGGTGAAGATGGCCGACACGTTTAAAAAAATGGATTCATGCATTTCTCAAACCAAAAAATTTGTGATTCCAAAACTGACAACTTTTTTAGGAAAAGATTCATAATTTATAGATTAGAATAACATTTTGCAAGTCTGCTAGTGTAAGTTTGCATGAATGTGAGTTTGTTTTCGTTTGTTTGAGTCTGCTCGATAACCCAAACAAACCCAAACAAGGATTAGGTCTTTGCGGCTCGTCACTTTCGAAATCAAACAAACCCAAGTGTACGTATGTGTGTCAGTTTGGTTGATAACGGAAGTGTCGAGCCGCACAGACCTAATCCTTGCTTGGGTTTGTTTGGGTTACCGAACAAACCCAAACAAACTCACGTCCACATACATACGCACACTTACACTAGGGAAGTTGCAGACTTGACGTCCTCGTGGTACATTCGGGATAGCGGTAAAATAGTAGAAAATGGTATTCCAACTTAAAAATTATGAACGTTATCAAAAAAAAATTCCTACAAAAGTTGTTAGTTTTGGCTTGACAATTTTTTTGGTGAAAACAAATTCATGATCCCATTAAAAAAAAACATGTTGGCCATCTTAGCGTCGCCATTTTGAATTTTGGACCAAGAACTTTTGGTTTTGACGTCCCCCTTTGACCCTAAAAGTTTTATGATACTCAATACTCGATCGGAACGGTATTTTTTTTAGATAAATCAGGTGTAAGATTAAAATAGGACACCCAGTACACACACACACACACACACACACACACACACACACGCACACGCACACGCACACGCGCGCGCACGCGCACGCACACGCACGCACGCGCACGCACACGCACGCACACGCACGCACGCGCACGCACGCACACGCACACGCACGCACACGCACGCACACGCACGCACGCGCACGCACGCACGCGCACGCACGCACACGCACGCACACGCACGCACACGCACACACACGCACACACACACACACACACACGCACGCACGCACGCACGCACACACATAAATGTGTAAGTACGTTACTGAGTGTCGTATGAAAGGCGAGCGGTCGGTAACAAAATAAAAATTCATTCAGGTGTTACAATGTGTTGGCTATTGTCGGATGGATTTTTTTTAACAACATTATTATTGGTGGACGTATTAATAATAATACGAATTAGACCGGCCTGTGCCATACAATGCATTAGTAAATTTATTTCTTGAGTTGCGGATCAATGAGGTGGACACTAAGTAACTTTGTCAATTTTATAGATTAATCCTTAAACTGTGTTGTTAATTTTGTCACTGCGAATACCGCTCGATGAGATGCCAAAAATGGAGCAAATCGCATAAGATTTGTTCTTACAATTGAGACTGAAAATGTTCACCAATTTTTGCCATGTGCACCTTAAGTATCACGAAACAGCGCACTAGCACAGAGCCTCCGTTGCTTCTGGTGGGCCAATGCCCAAATTTCCTCGCATTTGCGCTTCTTACCTGCTGCTCGAGACTAACTCTAATTTACGATTACTCCAATTTACCAGATGGAGCCTCAAAACGGCAGAGACAGGAACGTCGAGGTCCTCGCCGACGGTGAGAACGTCGTTATAAACATTCAATCGAACAATCTGGATTCCGACGACGAGGACGATAATCGTCGGCGATTAGACATGGCCTCGCGCAAGAAAGACAGGAAACAGGCCCTGTCGAAGTCTCGATCGGTTTCGGAAAGCAGCGGGGACGAATTACCGAGCAGCAACGGGAGCAGCGTTTCCAAGGGAATTTTGAAATATCGGCGGAGCACCTTTTCACGTTCCGTGTCCGAATCGAGTATCGACGAGACCGCTGGACACGTTTCCTCCGTTGATTTTCATTACGACTCGATTCAGGACATAAATTCCGAGTCGGATTGTTCCAGTTTCAAGAAATCGGTTCGCTTTAACGACGTGGTTTCGCGCCAATTGTACAGGTAATTTACCTCCGCAACCTTCGTTTAGGGGGAAATCGTAGAAAACAAAAAATTAACACCCTTCGTTACTTATCGATACCTTCACTAGATGGCACGCACTGACTGAACCAAACTTGATGCGAGCATTTTGAAAAATGCCGCATTCGATATGTCAGCTCTTGCCAAACAGGCAGGCTACTTTCCGTAGCAATGCCGATTTTCACACTAATGTTTGGCTGCATTAAGTACTACCGTGCTTGTTATGGGAAATCGTATAAAACGAGCGATACCGCTTTATTGAGGGGTCTTCTTTTTGATAGGATTATATTATAGATGTTGATTTAAGTCACTATTTATAGACGAAAATGGTAGTTAAAAAAGTGTCCTAAACAAATTGTAGGTCTGCGCTGTTGATGAAATTTCGGACATGGATCATCTGAAACAAAAAAATCCAACGGTTTTATATTGAGTATGTTAATGGCTACAGCGCATATCATATGATTTTTGATATATACAAATATAACAAAATGGTGGACATTTTCCGAAAAAACGAAAAATAACGTGTTTATTTTCACCGTTTTGGGAAAGAAAGGAAATATCAAAATTTAAAAAAATTATTGATATGCGCTATAACTATAGTTGTAAAGAATATGTGGTTAAAATTTCGTACGGATCGGTCCAGTAGTTTCGAAGATTTTATCAACAAGCCGTCAAAAAACGTTGTTTCGAGAAAAACGCGTTTAAAGTTTGTTTGGAGTACATAAATACATAATTTTTTTTATATGTTTAGAAAATGCATTGGTTAAGTGTAACAACTTTTATATCAATATCTATAATATAAACCTATCAAAAAGGGAATTAAAACAGCCTTTTTTAGCGTCTAAAGTGAGAAGACACTTTAAAAGATGGCGCTGAGTACGGCTAGCTCTGAATAGCGGTTATTTCCAAAATTCGGATAGTACACACACTGAAAAAAGAACGGTGCGTTCACTCGTTTCGAACTATTTCTGATGAATAAGACCACTTTTGAGCGGCGTGCGATACGTAACTTCAATGACGCGTTTCTTAACAAGCGAGCAGTCGGTACGCGAGTCACCTTATTATGCGTTGTTTCCTAATGACGTATCGAGGTGATACACGTTTCAGTTTACTTTTTGGGAATCTATCCGGACTCGACTAAAACTCGGTAAAAATCATTTCGATAGTTATATGGGCCGTTTATTTTTCCCAGTACGCGATAGCACTGCGCAAAACAGAGTACGCGTAGCAGAATTCAAAAGAAACGGCAAGGTACATACTTCATTTTGTCCAGTATATACAATGGCGTGCAAAAGTTTCGGTCCACCCGATTTTTTTTAGTAGAGTGATAAAATATTTAATTCCTGAACTCGTTAATCATATCACATTTTTAAGAGAGCTATGATATGAAAATTAGCGTGATATATTATTTTCTTGGATGGCGTATTATTTGTGTATAGCGTCGAACGAGTTTCGTCGGTGTGCAAAAGTATCGAGCCGTTATTTCGCTCGGCTTCGTACGCACAGTTTGTTTGCATTTTCTTTCGTACTAGTTTCACCACATGCATGCCAATGAAAAATCAGTATTATTTCTGCCACAATGGCGAAATACACGAGTATTAAGGGAGGACACGACTATGAAATTTTTAAGTTACCGACCAAAAATAGTTTTATTTCTACCAATAGGCGCCATGAGATTACGGAAAACAAATTCCATCAGCTGTAGTGTCTATCATTCAATTCAAACTTCAAACACGTTTTCCACTAACCGTGTTTTTGAAATCGGCACGCAGCAGAACTCGAACAATTTTCGTCTATTCGCCTTGAAATTTTAACTGTAATTTCTTAGATTGCTTTAACAGTCAAGTTCGTACTCGTCTTTATTTTTTTTTCATTATTTTTTTTAATTTCCCCTCATCCTTGTCTGCTAAAACTAATATAATTAACGAAAATATTTCACTCTTAGTTCCAGGATTAAATTTACGACAGTTCTACTGCGTGCCGCGGAGAGGGTTGGCTGCAAAACAAGTAGTGCTATAGCGACTCGTGCGCCGCCATTTTGTGTTCTTCTGACAAATCATTTTTTTAAATCCTTCAATATATAAATAAAGGCTAAAAATTCTTTTGGTCATGTATTTCATTCCTTTCTTTACAAAAAATTCCAAAGAAAACGGTCGAAAATGGGCATTTACAGTGGTTGCCGGCCTTAAGGTCCGTAAAATCGTGTTAAAATGTTCATCAGAAAGAAAGAGTTCTCGCGATATTGCGACATCATTATCCATTGGAAAAAATACGGCCAATCGTATTATCCGTGAATATGAATTAAAAAATTCGTTGTGTGATAAACGTTGAAGTGGTAGACCGCTAAAAACTACGGAATGCGTTGACAAAATTATAAAAAGGACGTGCGTTGTAGATCCACGAAAAACTGCAGCAGGCATTTCAAGAGAATTACGTAGTAAAAATCGTGCCGACATTAGTCGGAATACAGTATCCCGACGTCTGAAGGCTGTAGGACTGATTGGACGCATTGGTGTAAAAGCCACTCATCAGTAGAAATAATCAAAAGGCCACATTACATTTTGCTAAAAAATATCAGTATTGGACAGCATCGGATTGGCGATAAGTGCTTTTTTCCGATGAATCCAAATATCAATTATTCGAAAGTGATGGTCGGAAGTACGTGAGACGTCCAACGGGTAGCAGATTCAACGTAAGGTATCAAATACCTACCGTAAAACACGGAGACGGGAACATTCAAGTTTGGGGAGCATTTTCTGACGACTGCGTTGGTCCGCTGGTAGAAATTAAAGGCAACATGGGCGCTACAATCTACAGAAATATATTGCAAGACCATACGCTCCCATTTGTAATGAAGAAAAAGTCGCGTGGTTAGGTTTTTCAACACGATAACCACCCCAAACATGCTTCACGTCTTGTAAAAGCTTTTCTTCGGAAACGAAAAGTACGCCTTCTCGGCTGGCCATCGCAATCACTGAACTTAAATCCGATTGAGCATTTGTGGTAAGACCTGAAAGATTGTGTTGGAACAAAAAATCACTAACAAAGCGGAATTGTGGAATCATTTGCGACATGAATGGGAAAACTTGCCTCAAGAACGGATCTCACAATTAGCGTCCATGCTTCGTCGATGTGCCGCCGTCATCGCTGCTAGGGGCATGGCAACAAAGTACTGAGTCAAGTGAAAAAGGTCGAATCTCGTTTTGTTATTTTCAATTTTTTTTGTGTTCTTCACACGCACTAGTATGTGGACCAATACTTTTGCACACTCGTTAAATAAAAACTGATGGACAATTAAATATTTAAGAGCAATATCTATGTATATAATCAATGATTTTCAAATACAAGTGAACACATGTTGTCATAACTCGCTTATTTTTTCCCTACCGTCGTATTTCAATGCAATATTCCTGAAAAAGAGGATTGACTAAAACTTTTGCACGCAACTGTATGTATATGTACGCGTGCACTTTAGGATTCGGTTCAAAGAGGAGATGAACAAAGAGAAAAAAAGTAAGAAAGAAAGAAAGAAGGTAGTGTCATATTTCTCAGGCACGGAGCTAAACTGACTGACTGAGGTAAGTGTTGGTAATTAATGAAATAGTAATATAAGAATGTCAACCTTCAACTCGAGTATCATACAATATCATTGTTGTCTATAGGGCTATGTGGCTTTGCAATATAGTTCTGTAGACAATATTGTATGATTTAAAAACAATAAATACTAAAACCAAAGCAGATAAAAGTCCGAAAAACAATAGGAAATTCGTAGTAAATTGCTATTTGATCATAACGACAAATCCTAAATCCAAAGCTAATTGAACTTCATGAAACAATTCGTATAAATATACTATTCTACACAAATAAACGACAGCAACAATGATTTTTAAACGACAGATAACCCCTTATTTGTAATGTAAGCTGGCCGCTAAACAACAGCGCTAAGATAAATGCGTTATTGAATAGTTATAGCGCGTTTTTAAATAAAATTGACTTTAAAGGACTTAAGCGTCCGAAAACCTTTTAAAATCCACGCCTATCAGCGAGGAGGTGAACTTTTTGCAGCCGGGCTTCGTTGTTTTTTGTTCACAAGTAAATCTATTTTTATAAAAAACTATTATTATATAAATTCCATTTGAAAAATTACGTAATTAAACAGAAATTAAACCTTTAACTGGGATAAAATAGTACTTTGTGTACCAAGGAGACAAAGTGTGATTTTTACGCCGAGTGCGATGTTTTCAGCACGAGTCGTAGACGAGCGCGCGAGACAAATACGAGTGCTAAAAAACTTCGCGCGAGGCGTAAATACCCCGTCTTCACGGTGCACACGGGTATTGAGATAACAAAACCATGTTTTCCGAGCTTTTGTATTGTTAAATACATATGACTGAAAGCACGTGCAGAAGGTGTATTGCGCACGGAAGCTGAATTACGGGGGGTAGACGCGGTGGAGCCCCCCCGTAGACACCAAACGTAATTTTAAAATGTATCAGCATATTTTTTTGGATTAATTCTTTATGTTGCCGCGATATCGACGATGCTTTGTGTCGGTGTCATGTGAATGTGAGGTTATGTTTCTTCCTGTAAATAACGCATCAATGTAATTCCTCGCCCTAGGGACTGATGGCAGCACCTAACGACTGGCAGCTGTTCCACAACGGCGTTCAATGACCGTGAGCGTGAGATATGCGCACGCGCTAATTTTTAAGGCGTAGGCCCTAAAATACCTCTTTTAGGTCCCGTTTACACGCACGAAAAAGCGAGGAAAACATGATTGTGGCATATAAAGTCTCTTATGCGTTATTGCAGAGCATACTCTATCTGTGTGTTAAATTTGATCCAAATCTGTTTAGCCGTCGGGCGTGACTTCCAAACTTTAGGATTTATACTCTCTACAACCGAATGTTTAACATTTGCAGATCGAACTCCAGCATACTGGGCCAACGGAAGAAGAATCAACGTAAGCTGAGAAACAAGAAACGCGCTCACGATCGTCGTATGAGCGAAAGCGAAAATTCCGAGACCGAGGATCGTGAAAAATATCGTATAAATCCGAAAGACTACCACCACACCGAGGACACGAGTCACGACAACGTCAAGCCCATACTCAATCGTGAAAAGTTTTTAGATAATCGTAAAACCGACGAAAATGAAATTGACACGTGTCAAAAGAACGGAAACAATGATTCGTACCCAGTAGCGCGTGACAAGGTCAACGATTACGATGCGGTAGTTACAGCAAAGAGTGATGAGTTTCGCGAGAAGAATTTCGTCGGTGCGGAATTCAAGAACGATTTAATTTTCGACCTCGATATATAAACTTAAAAAGTCACGATCGAGGTCGTTGCATGTGATAAATATTTTAGTCCCACCAAGTCTGAGAGTAAACACGATTCCATTGTAGCGTATGCTTTGCGATCTGTAATCGAGACACTTTTTTGCCCACGTATCGGCAGTGCAGTTACACGGACCAGAGGTTCCAAGTTTTCGGAAAAACTGTTTTGCATCTCGTGCAAACTGCGTTAGCCTTCCTCTGGTCGACTCATCGAAGGTACGGCAAACGTAGAAAAAGCTATGTCCATTAAGCCGGATGATCATGGACCTTTCCGAATCTTTGCACTTTCCTAGAAAGTAAATTCTTATTTAGACTTTTTTTTTGGAAAGCATGCAATAACTATACTTCATCAAATCTACATAGTCAATTGTTACGAAAAAGAAATATTTTAGAATTTTCTAGTAATGGAGAGCACTCACCAATGTTTCTTTTGTCGAATTTCTAAAGCCGTTTGCTCATAATGCGATTGCAAAAAGAATTGAAATTGCGCAGTTCGTTAATATCGTTCGCGTGCCAGTGTTGGTAGTAGCGACATTTTTACAGCTTTATAAATCATAAATCTGACTACCGTCACTGATATGAAGGGTGTGCATAGTGTTGAAGTTTGCATCGTGAGAATGCTAAGAAGATTCGTTGTTTTTGTCATCCAAACTGTTCTGTTTTGCAAACTGGAGTTGTGAATCTCGGATAAGGATCCTAAAAAAACGAATAAGTGATTTTACTCGCTTAAATTTGCAAAAAAGTATCATAAATCCAAAACGTGAATTTCTCGTGCACTCCAACGATCTTAACTTCAACATCGTGATTCGTCTGCGGATAAATACCTAATTAAGTAATTTCCGTTCTATTCGTGCTATCGGACGAAGGACAAGCCGAGAGGAAAGCGAAAAATGGCAGCCTAATCGGCGAAAAGCTGAAGAAAACCAGTTTCCAACCGATTTTGTCAAAATGCTTATATTTATATGGAAATGAATTAGATACGAAAAGTGTAGTCGGGAAAGAGATAATTCGCTACTGCCACACTCGGGATAACAAAAAATTCTGCGCGCTGTGCGCTTGTTTGCAGTTTTTCAAATAAGAGGCTCTTCCTCCGAGAATTGTGCATTAGATGTGAAATCTGCAGAACAGTATTTATTACGATTCGTGATGAAAATTTCGGAAAAATTATGTTTCGACAAAATATGAGCATATCGTCGTTGTTGATACAACTAAATAGAAAAGGTCTTTATCAACTGTCGGGCTGTTCAGCCGGTGCTACTTTGAGAGGAGCGGTTCCGGGCTTTATCGCAATGTGTCGAGATGTAACAATAAAAAGTAACGCCGTTTGGATCGTTGAAATCCAATGAAAATTCAGTTTCTCGAATCGCGAGAATTTTTGCTCGGCGGATTCAGTCTACGACAATCACTTGAAGGTTCTTTTTAAATTCTTAATAAATTTCTACAAGTTAAAGCTGTAAAAGAAAAGAATTTGGATTACTCGGAAAATAAAGAGATGGAAAATAAATTTTCGTTGCGTCCGAAACGACGCGAACTTAAAAAATGTCAATCTCCGATTGACGGAAATGCTCCAACGGCAATTGGAGCAAACAATCGGAATCTAGTTCAAATAATGACAGCATATTGATTACTTGAAAAAGAAAAGTTTACAGCAAAAATAATTCTGCCTCTCTCTCTCTCTCTTCAATTTTATATACAACGGTCACCGTATTTTTCTACACATTCTGTTGAGCTGCTATGTATTGCTATTCATTGCGACTTTTGAGCACGGAGCTCTTTATGCATGCACCAGAAGTAGATTTTTCGAAAGACAGAAAAGGAATAATCCGTTTAATATCCGTTACGGGTTTGAATTTTTTGTTCGGGTCCCACCAGTTTAAATGCCTGCTTACACGAATATATTTTACGAGATCGATAGGTTGCGCGAAACTATCCCCATCGAATAAGTACAGTTTTAAATTAATAAGATGCACATTTTTCTCTCCTTGTCTTTCTCTTTGAGACACTACACATTTGCAAAGGATCATTCAGCTCGGAGAAATAACGCTAAACGATTTAATTTTAAGTACAGTTCGTTTCGTTTTTTCTTTATAAATCACGTCATAGTGAATCAAGAAACACGCATATATATATATATATATATATATATATATATATATATATATATATATATATATTCATCTGATTTATCGTAGTAAGAATGTTTCGGTACGGAGCTAATTGTAACGAAAGAAATCAAAGATTTCCACAAAAAATGAATTCAAGGATCGCGAGCCGATTTTTGTTATCACTGAAAGTTTTATTGAAAGGAGAATAAAACAGAAGAGAATAGACCGCATGTATCCGCATTTATGTACACACGAGCATCGCGACGCGAGAAGAGTCTGGGGTTAGTGAGCGATGCTCGTTCCTAAACAGATCAGAACAGAAGGAAAAATTATGGATCGCATAAAGATGACTATACGAAAAGTTGAATATACGTTTGTGAAATTTTATTTCCCCGACTGTATGCCAGTTAAAAGATGCCATGCATACCTTTCCAGTCAAAAGTTTGATCTGAACAGAATTTCAACTCTGCGAATCAAGAAAAATCGAAAACAATGCAGAAGTATCAGTCTACTGAACATTCGACCAATTAACACGTGTCTCCAGACTTAACAGAGAGCGAGGTTACTAAGCAACAGAGATGTCCAAAATTTGTATCGACCGATACTCGCTACTCGATACAAATGTAGCGAGTAGCGAAAAAAAATTCGCTACTCGATACAAATGTAGCGAAATTTTTTTCGCTACTCACTACATTTGTATCGAGTAGCGAAAATTTTTTCGCTACTCGCTACATTTGTATCGAGTAACGAATTTTTTTCGTTACTCGCTACATTTGTATCGAGTAGCGAATTTTTTTTCGCTACTCGCTACATTTGGATCGAGTAACGAAATTTTTTTCGCTACGTGCTACATTTGTATCGAGTAGCGAATTTTTTTCACTCCTCGCTACATTTGTATCGAGTAGCGAAATTTCTTTGGCTACTCGCTACATTTTAATCGAGTAGCGAAAATTTTTTCGCTACTCGCTACATTTGTATCGAGTAGCAAAATTTTTTTCGCTACTCGCTACATTTGGATCGAGTAGCGAATTTTTTTTCGCTACTTGGTGCATTTGTATCGAGTAGCGAATTTTTTTCGATACCAAAACCAAAGTGACTCAATGGTAGTAGTAGCAATGGGTGGAATCAGGGAAGGTATAATTGCAGGAATAAAAATAACTCGAAGGCATTGATAATTAAATAAATAATAATTAATATAATTAATATAATTAAATAATTTAAAAAGTTAAGATTTTTTCGGATATTATCTTAATATTTACATAGTGGTTTACAGAAGTGGCGATATCTCAACGAAATTATAAATGAATTAACAGTCGGTACTCGAAGCTTTTCATGAAAAGTACACACTTCCACGTAAATTAAATATTTGTTTTGGAGAAACTCTATGAGATATTAAAATTTAATTAAATGGAAAAACTAAAAATCCATCGGGCGAATAGATCGCTGACCGATAATCGCATATTAGTACAGTTGTGCTGTATATTGGACTCGGGAAAAATTAGAAGCCAAGTTTTTTGACAGGTGATTTTGGAAGTGCCGTGGGTGCTAAATCCAAGTTTACCTAAAAATAGGGGTGTAGGGTTTTTTTAAGGGGATGAAGGGGGATGGGGGTGGATTAATGCCAAATTACAACGGCTACAAGGTCGGCGCCGAGAAAAAAAAAATGTTCAGAAAAATCCGGGCTTTATTTTTGTCCACAGCGCCGAAGTCGTGGAAGTTCATTTTGGGGGTGAAAAAGTGGGGTGAAATTTTGAAAAATCAGTTTTAATTCGATAACTTTTTAGGAAAAATTCATACCATTTTTGTTCAAATGGGAACGTCGTAGCCATTGAAATGACGCGTCGATTGAGTCTTTGATCATCCCTCTTCGATAATATCTTCACCGCCAAAAAAGTTGTTGGAATATTAAAAAAAATGGTTTATTGAATAACTCAAAAACAATCGATTTTTCGGGGATGGTTTTAATTTACGAAATGTAAAGAACATTTTTCTCTATATTTTCGATCCTATGGACCACCCTCTAATGTTGCTTTTTTCAACCCCTCCCAGGGGTTGAAAATTCAAAATGAAATTTTGGGAAAACTATTGACCGAAAATAAAGAGATACGAGTATGGCGCTGTGGACAAAACTGTAGCTGATTGTTCTAGCTACAAATTTTTCCACGGCGGCGAATTCGTGCGGTCAATAGTTTTCCCAGAATTTCATTTTTTATTTTCAACCCCCGAGAGGGGTTGGAAAAAGCAAATTTCAAGGGTGGTCCATAGAAACGAAAATATAGAGAAAATTATTCTCTACTATTCGTATACTTAAAGCATACCCGAAAGATCGATTGTTTTTGAGTTATTCGATAAACAATTTTTTTTGTTGGTATTTCAATAATAATTTTGAGGGTGAAGACATTATTGAAGAGTAATGATAAAATATTCGATCGACGCGTCTTTTCAAGAGCTATAACGTTCCCATTCGAACAAAAATTGTACGAATTTATCTTATGAAGTTATTGAATTAAAACTGATTTTTCAAAATTGAAACAACTTGAAAAAAACAGAATTTTGAAGAAAAAAAGTCCGTGATTTGTTTGCGCATCCCGCTTTGCCCCGGTCTCCCGTATATAAGATGAGCATCGATCTTGATTTTTTTTTATTTCACGTGCCGTTGTGTTGCGTATGATTAACTATCGGTTATATATAGAGAGAAGAAGGCGAAAAGTGTCTGTGTTCGCCACTGCAGTGCTATTTTGGTATACCGATTTTTCGAACAAAATTGCGCTTACTCGATACATTTTCGATACTTTCATACCGAAGTATCGAGTAGCTCGTAGCGAAAAAACTTCTCTACTCGATACACTTGTAGCGGGTAGCGAACAAAATTTCGTTACTCGATACATTTGTAGCGAGTAGCGAAACAATTTTCGCTACTCGATCCAAATGTAGCGAATAGCGAAAAAAATTTCGCTACTCGATCCAAATGTAGCGAGTAGCGAAAAAAATCTCGCTACCCGATACAAATGTAGCGAGTAGCGAAAAAATGTCGCTACTCGATACATTTGTAGCGAGTAGCGAAAAAAATTTCGCTACTTGATACATTTGTAGTGATTAGCAAAAAAAAATTCTCTACTCGATACAAATGTAGCGAGGAGCGAACAAAATTTTGCTACTCGATACAAATGTAGCGAGTAGCGAAAAAAATTTCGCTACTCGATACAAATGTAGCGAGGAGCGAAAAAAAATTTGCTACTCGATACAAATGTAGCGAGTAGCGAAAATTTTTTGCTATTCTATACAAATGTAGCGAGTAGCGAAAAAAATGTCGCTACTCGATACAAATGTAGCGATTAGCGAAAAAATTTCGCTACTCGATACAAATGTAGCGCAATTTTTTTCGCTACTCGATACAAATGTAGCGAGTATCTTTTTTGTATCTCGATACAAAAGTATAGAGGTATGGACATCTCTGCTAAGCAATAACAACCGTATAATTACCATATATTACTCGTGTAATTAAAAGAAGGAAAAGTGGAAGTGAACCAATGTCCGGCCTAAGCATAGCCGCCGATGACGGCAAGTATCAAACTGACACATTACCGGACGCATCACGTGTGGTTAATGCAACCGCGAGTACGCCGGGAGGCAGACCTCCAAAAAAAAGAAACAAGCGGAAAACTGCCGACAGTAACGCCTCTGACAATCAATCCGAGCATGATAACAAAACCCGAACGCTCTTAACAACAAAACTCTTCACCACCCCGAAGATCCTACATCGACACAATACACATATCAACATAAACAGTACAACTCTACAAATCAACTCCACCCAACCTTAAAATCGCTGTTCTATATCAACTCAACACAGTTAACTCTGGTGCTCAACAAATTTCGTGAAAATCAATTAATTGGCAGGTTCATCGAAACCACAGCACGTTCCAAAAAATGAACACCACTTAGACGTCCCGAGACGTTCGTTGCTGTAATCACAAATTCTGACTATGAAATCGAGAACAAGATAACAAGCCAAGGGCTGAATGAAAACAAAATAGAACATTGTTTCTGTAAACGGATAATCTTCAGAGCAATATCCAAACCCACAACATTTATACGAGCATTTTTATAAAACGCTGGGTCATTTCACGAAATGGTAAAAAATGGAATATTCCTTCTAAGCAAAAATTCTCGAGCAGCCCCAAGCTCTTTACGTCTCCCAAAATTACAGCCGTGCGCAAAATGCCCACAGTATACCCACACTACGGAGAATTGCCCCAATAGTCTAGTCTACCACGTGGCGAATGTAACAGGGTTCACCTAACAGATCACTGTCAAACCAATCTCCTTCTGATCAAGTGCTAAACATGCACTAGGACTGGTCATGTCGCTGGGTCGATTAGATTCCCACACCCTAAAAAAGCAATGGGAGGAATATTAAACCTATGGATAAATGCCCTCAATAAAAAAAAATACAAAAGACATTGATGAAGAAATCACTAAAAATAACCGAGTCCTCCGTCCTACAACTACTTGCGGTTTCATTGCCAACACATACACGAAGAAAATCAACAAAGTAACGACTATAAAAAGAGGATAATTACATTGCGATCTCGATTACTGGCAAAGCAGCGGGACCGGCTCCGCATCGCACTTGCAAAATTGACGTAGGGCATCGCCCATTCAAGCCGACTCTGCGCAGCTGACATAGCTGATGGCAGTACCCCTCAAAGCCCTCTATTATTGTCGCATGCTTCGCGCCAGACGCTAGCGACAGGCGCCTCTTCCACCACGCGGTACACCGACCGTGTCTGGCAGATAGTCGGGGGCTGTTGCATCTGCGGAGGTCCCGATAATCGCGGTCGCAATATAATCGAGAAATTGAGAACGAGATCCGTCGAAGAAACGAAAGTAGCATTCACTGGAAATTGGATGTACATTCTAATGACAGATCTAGACCATCCCGAGCTACTATCACGCACACGACCACAAAGAATAATTCAGGTAACAATTATAAATGGAGCTTAAACTTACGGTAATATCAACAACTACAAAAATAAAAGCCACATTGAGCAGACAATAGAACAAACAAAAATTAAATGCTCAATATTTGTAAAACTTAAACCGATAGCAGCCCAAACGTAAGTTATAAGGATTGGACAATAGTATCGCAAAATGGAAGTTTTATCAACGGAAATTTAAGAAGAGCCGGTTTATTTCACTTTCCCCCAAACACTGCTATGAGGAAAGAAAATACGTCCAAAATCAACGGCTCGAGAAACAGTGCTCTCGATGCTACTATTCCGCGATGATCGACTACAATCATGACTATATACATACACGATAACTCACAGATTGAAAACTCAATAAGAATGAAAAGCAAATTGATGAAATAATCTATGCTTCAACGGAGACTTCAATCCAAACGCGTGAGAAAGTAGACAGATCACAGACTTTCTAAACACATCGAATTTCACCAAACCAAACACGGCACCTACGTTTCTAATGCCAAACAATATAGACGCCACGCCGGATTTAATCTTGGCCACGAACAATATCAAGAATAATACAATGAACGTAGAAACAATTCCACACTTTGGTGGCATTCCCACTCCACAGGGCAACTACAATCAATCTAACAGAGAACATTAATCACGAAACAACAAGATACATAGACTCAGTTAATAATGGACATAAATTAAACACTCAAAGAAGAATTCAACGAAAGTTTAACAGAGAAAATTGAAAAAAATACTCCGAGTTCCACTCATGAACTGCCAACTTTCATAGTGAGAGAAATGTAGGTCGAAAGAGGGCTGTACAGAGACTACCAGAGGAAGCCAAATATCCAATTGAACCAATATAACACAAATATACAGAAGATGATTATGCAATACAGGAATCATTCTTGGTCTGTGATGAAATTCACAGAGCGCAGGGGCAACACTATTGGGAAACAAAAAAAGGCTCACAAGATACAACCAATCGAAACGCCTCGCCAACATAACGCTCAACAGAAACAAACTAACGCCACAAGAGGAAAAAGCAGAAGCCTTCGCTGAACACTATGCTCAAATCTTCAAATTTAAGCAGGACCCAAATTTACGTCAACACAATTCAAGAGACGTTTTCAACTGGCATAGACCCACTTCAACTAACCAAGAACAAACGAGCATACTCTACAACAAATCTCAGTGTGAGAACTAAAAGAATGGTAAAAGAATATCACAACGCAGCTCCGGGTACAGACAACATCTTTATATCCATGATAGAAAAACTAGAACCACAAGTATCTATCTCAGTAGATCAATCTTTCTCAATAGATTCTTAACTATTGCCTGGATAAAAGCCTGTTCCCGGTCGAATGGAAGACAGAAGTCATCACAACCATCCCCAAACCTAATCAGGACCACATACCTGTAGAAAGCTACGGGCCGATTACGCTTCATTCTGCCATAGGCAAACTGTACCAAAGAGTGATAACAACATGACTTGAACAAGCAGTAGGCAACCACATCCCAGAGTATCAAAGTAGTTTCAGGAATAAAAAATCTACCATTAACGCGCAAACAATTCTCACATCAAATGGATAATCGGCGTAAATTCAAAACCAAAACATAGCTGCACTCTTTCTCGACATAGCCAAAGCATTGTCGAGAAGCAGATAGCGAATAGCACAAATGGGTGCTATTTAAACTGAACCAACGGGACTGTCCCTTAGCTTCTATATGTTATAAAAAAAACTTCCAAGAACAGCGCTCACTAACAACAAAAATAGAATTAGCAAGATCAAGCACAGTCATTTCCGAACAAGGAGTACTGCAAGCATCTCTGTTATCACCACTACTATACAACATTTACTTTCATGATATTTACAATCACAGTAGAGCCGTCAAAAAACGAACTAGACCTCAACACAATACGTTCGCCAATTTGCAGATGTTACAGTTTTTAATTCACAGCAAAAAACCTTTGAAAATCTACAAGAATCCGTGAATAATATTGTAGAATGGTTCAATCACTGAAGACTCAAACTCAATCCCGTGAAATGACAATGACTATTCAACTACAGGGTCACACAATCATCAGTCTCCATGAGAATGCTTAATATAGAAATCACAGCAAAGAATAATGCCACCAAAGGCATAACAGGCAATGACAAACTCAATTTCAACTAACACCTGCAAAAAAACAACAAACAGGGCAGCACATTTTCGTAGCATCACATTCAAAGACAACAATATCCGGTCAAAGCATGTTGTGAAAATATACTCAAGCGTCTGCTGACTAATCATTGAATACGGGCACCCAATCTCCATCAAGTGTGGAGAGGATGCGCTGAAAAATTAAAACAGCAGAAACAATCGCGTTAAGGAAATTAACACGCATGCGTCATCGCGCAAACCCGATCTTCAACCCCCGCAACTGCACCCTATACAAAAAAGACAAAGTAACACCAATACTACTCAGGCTTAGCACACTCACAAAGCAGATTGCGACGAACCAAACATAAAACATCTAACCCCTAGCTTCCATGCCACCACCCGACACAATTCGAAGATGTAAACACCCACACATTTTTATCGCCAAGATCCTAAAACACCTTAGTAATGCTCTTTAAGTGAGCAGTCGCTGTAATTATAACCAAATTACCCAAAAGAAAAATAATTCATTCAAAAACATAACAAACAAGTTCTTTGGCTAAAGGACCACGGTCGATGGTCCGCAGAGACACGGCCTATCTTGTAAACATCACGCAAAGAATATAAACGGTTCAGCAAATTATCCAAGAGAAACAAAACAATTTGACTACTAAAACAAGGTCGTGTGAATAATTGCAAATTTACTTCTACTACTACTGCTGTAGACATATACAATATGTTATAAACATTGATTCAGCATAATAATTATAACGGTAAAACTGTGAACAAATTGTTTAGACGAATAATTGTTCGAGAATTAATCAGAAAGGATTTTCAAACTACTTTTGCATTTTTTCTGAGCTTTCTTTTGTTGATTCTTCGTTCATATTTTTTCGATTGTTGTATTTGCGAGCCTTCCAATGACTATGCACATTCTTAGGAGGCTTTGGGAGTGTGAAATTAAAAAAAATTGGCTTGTTTTAAATTGTTGATAACAAACCCGATATAAAACTTTATTCTTTTTGGGGGCATTTGTCAAAGCATTGCGAAAGAAGACTGTTTTCCGAGATTCATTCCCAAGTCAATAATATTAGCGCCCCAAATCATGTAAAATCTGGGATTACCATGATTCTAGACGAAGGGATAAAGATTTTGAGAAATCCCAAGGATATTTCTCCTCAGGCTTCCCCCTATTGAGTATACTTGAAAAAATTTGAATCAAACAAAACTAACAGGATGGCGTTTAGATCACGATTTTTTTTGAAAAATCAAGTTATTGGTTATCATGGAATTGTAAAAACATTTTTTTCCATCGAATGTCAAGTATAATTAATTCGTCATGATGTTTCACAACTCCTGTACAAATTTTAAGTTGATATTCCGTGATGTTTTCAAAATATCGTGATCAAAGCGGATTTGACATGGTTTGCCTCACATTGGGCCGCCAATATTATTGACCTGGGAATAAATCTGAAAAATTTTCTCACTATATGATGTTATAATGAATATCCCTAAAAAGTAAAAAGTTTTATATTCATTCACAGGCTTGTTATAATTAGGCGCAACCGATTTTTTTATATTTCAAACCACCGTCGTGCCCTAAGGTGAATGACGTACCTGTCTAGGAAATAAGTCTAAGTAATTAAGGATTGTTTACTCATCTCCAGAATTAAAAAAAAAACGGAAAAAATTTGGATAACAAAGTACAAGCATTGCAAAAAATCACAGAAGTTTGTACTATTTGTTAACTGTTCAGTATTATTATCATTTGAAGCAAATGTTCATAAAAGTCATCAGTTCGAATCAATGCATTTGAACGTTATCATATTTTTGTCAAATCGCACTTAAGGGATCGTCACAGTATAATGGGTCGAAAAATAGCTGATCTTCGCGATTTTTTTTTTGACGCTTAAAAAACGCTCATCAGTCTGATTTTTTATGTGAACTTAAAGCACTCATGAACAACATAAAATTAATTTCTACACGTTTATTTCTCTTTTTATTGAGATTCTTTTAAACGGTTGAAAATGTCTTCGAAAAAAAGGAGTCCGCACGGTGTACGCGGTTGTGGCCGTAAATATGATCTGAAACAAAATTTGTAAAAAGATTATTAATCAGTATGAAAGCCGCTATCATAATATGGAGGTTTTTTCAAAAACAAAATTGACAAAATGGCGGCGGTTTGAATAAAAAGTATCGAATTTAGCCTATTTTTTCGATAGTTTTTCATTAAAAAAGATATGAAGATTAAAAAAAAACTTCCATAGCAAGATAAAGAATGGCGTGAAGAATTTTATGTCAAAATTTGCGACGGATAGCTTGAAAACTCTTCCTTCGAGAGTGCACACCGTTTTGAAAAACGACATTTCGAGAAAAACGTGTCCGTCCGCGTCAGGTCTCATGCAGCTGGTCGAATCGCTTTTTCTGAGAAAGGCTGTAGCAACCGGAATAATTCGAAATTTTGTCCTAAAAATTGAACCGCATGTTTATAACCGTCTTTACTATCGGATAATGAAGAAAAAAATCGATTTTATGAAAATGTTACACAGGTCCCTTGAATTCGATTAAATGAAACTTTTGGCTGGGAATCTACGTACGATACACCTTTAATCGCTTTCCTGAACCTATCGGTATTTTCTTGTGGGTATATTGCCTCCGCAACGATATTAATTACCGGCACGCTATCAAGACGGTACTAGATTTACACACGAATTTTCCCGGTTTGACCCAACTCCGCGAAGACTGTACTGGTTAGTTATCAAAGGCCATTAAACGAGAATGCATCCTCGCTAGATCATCCGGGAGGCAATTATTTTGATTTTATTCCCGGCGCTGGCGAAGGGTTCGCGTGATCTAGGCCTCCGTTCCACCCCCTCCCTTTATCGGCCCTTTCTCGCGCCCTGCGTCACGTTTGAATCGCGACTATGCCACAACCGGTGCATCGTCCTCGTGAGCGCTGCACCGCTATCGCCCCCGGCTTCTCGACATCAGGGAGAAGGAGCAGAGAAGGGGGTAGCCGAGACGACATCGAAAAGTGGAACAGGCGGAACCTCGCCCCACTGTGGAACCGACCGCGGCTGCGATCCGAGAGGTACGAACTAGGATACACCGAGCTGGCAAGCCCATCGATCCTACCACCTGCTGGAAGGTCGTTAAACCTTCGCGGCTCGCGCCTTTCTCCAATTTATGTATATCTACCGTGCACGAGCTTTCAAACAGTTTCGCCTCGGTTTCCTTCAATTTTTTTTTCTAATTTTTTCTATCTCGTGATGCAAGGTCAAACTCGAATTTTTGCCGCGAGTCAGTTCTCCACGACGATGCACGAATACAAATATGATTTCTGCGAACTGTTTTTTTGTTCTTTATTGTTCTTCGATGCGATTTCCTGCGATTTTGTTTTCAATCTCTTGTTGATCCAGAAACAATAATATACGTGCTTAAGGCGGAATATACATTTAGACAGGAAAAAAATAAGCAATATTGAGGGATTTATTGAACTAAAAAATAATTATTTTACAATTATAAAACTTCAGGTATACTTTAATAGTATATTTAAGTATACAAAACAATTTTTTTAAATTAATTCATCATCAAAATGACGGAGCTGTGGCAGAGTGTTACGACAAGATCGCCGCGGGAGTTCCGAATTGGCGTGCAGTCTAGCTTCTCGTAGACTTTGAATTGCAAAAAAGTTCAAACATTTTTTCAGTTAGAACATGTATAGTTTCTATGTGACGGTAATTAAAATGCAGAAAATGCAAATTTAAGAAAATGGCACGCATTTACAAAAAAAAATCAACATTTCACAGAACATTTCTGTAAAATGGGATTAAAAAAATAGTTTTTTTTCCAATTTTTCAAAAACAGTTCTCGTCAAGTAGAAGGTACCAATATTATTAATATTTCTACCAAGTTTCAACTCAATCGACTGAAGGGGCTATACTAGTATGAACGCTGAACATTTGGGTGATTTTCGGGAATTTTTTGGAAGAAAAGTACTCAATTAAATGGTTTGGAAAATTAAGAAAATATTTGGCTATATTTGACCTATATTTCATAATTTTTTTCATAGAAAAATATTGCGATCCAAGCGACTTGTGCGCAGCCTTCGGAGGCGTTAAAAAAAAGTTCTTCCACTGCTAACATGATTCCGACCGGTTGAGTAGCTGAAACCGAAAAAGGAAAAAATGTTAAACTGAAAGGTATTTCCTGTACAATGACGTAGGATTTTCGAAAAATATCAAAATCTAACAAAATGGCGTAGTTATTAAAAAAGGCTGTTTTCTTGCCTATAAAATAGTCCTTTTTTAATGCCAAATCGTCATTTTTCATGCAATCAAAAATATCCTACGTCATTGTAGAGTAAATATATTCAAGAGTCCTCAGTTTAAATTTCAAGTCAATCGGATAATTGCTCTTTGAGTTACAATGTCAGCAAATTTGAAAAATCTTCGAGAAAAACGCGTTTAAAGATTTAACTATCGATTTTTTTAAAAGTGTCACACTGGTATATCCCCTTAATAGTTTTTGAGTAATCCTGCACGCCAATTTCGATAACGCAGTATTGAGAAAAACGCGCTTGAAGTTCACGCCAGCTCCGAATCCGAGCGGTGAGGCACATCGTTGAAGGACTGTGACGTATGAAGTTTTTTGAATTTCGCTTTGAAACTTTAGGAAAATATTCCACATATATAGTTCTATCGTTTGAAGAAAAAAAATCGATTTTTTGATCGGTGTAAATGTATATCCCGCCTTAAGGAGCTTGAAGCTCAAGCTTCAGTTGAGTCAAATCACGGTTTGTGATTTTTTTCCAATGAACCGCAAACATGCACACGCGGCATAGATTTATTCTGTAGATGCTATTTTTTATAAAATATATAACTAGAAGGCAAACTTATACATTTTAATATTTTTATTACGTACATAAAAATCTTTTGTGTTACTACCAACTTGAAAAAGTATAACATTATCGAGGATTGTTTAGAAAAAACTGCGTCAGCGAATGTTTTATACAACTGAGAATGAAGTTTTGAGTCATTTATAATTATGCCTATTTATATTTATGTCACGAGATTATTTATTACTACCATTCATTAATATTAAGCGTTGCCAAAATACAGCAACTTTGCGGACATTGAGGTTGGCAGCAATGAGCTTCATTCGCCAGCCAAAATTTGTAATCTTTCATCCTTGATGGTGCAATATTAAATATATCAGGTTGATAAAAAAGTTTTGTCGCAAAAATTTAAAAAATGTCTTTTTACGTATTGACGTAATATGACATCGAGCTATGTCGAGAATATTCTAGAATGTTTTCTACTCTTCCGCGTGACAGGGTATAAAAGGGCGAGCGCGCGTTCTAGTGGACAGAAATGGCTTCGATCTCGCAGGAGCAACTTCGAGCGATCATTTTTTACGAGTGGCGGCGCGGCACGAACGCAAGCACAACTGCTAAAAATATACAGGATGCATTCAGCGAGAACGTAGTTTCTCATCGAACAGTCCAGCGTTGGTTCAATCGTTTTAAATCTGGAGACACAAGCCTTGAAGATAAGGAACGTTCCGCACGACCGTCGACCATCGATGATGAAGCATTACTCCGCTGTATCAAAGAAAAACCGGAAGCAAGTATGCACGAGCTAGCAAGAGAACTTGGCTGCACCCAACCGTCAATAGTCAATCACTTACACAACTTGGGACACAGGAAGGTTCTAGCTCAATGGATACCACACCGTCTCACCGACGACAATAAGAACTGTCGCGTGACCATCTGCCAGTCTCTCCTGCTTCGCCACCATCGCAAGGAGTTTTTAGAAGATCTTGTGATGGGAGATGAAAGCTGGGTCTTGTATGATAACAGAACGCGTTTAGCCTACTGGCTTCCTATCGGAGAAAAACCGCCACACCAACCGAAATCTGATCTTCACTCACAAAATGTTTTGTTGTGCTGTTTCTGGGACGCAAAGGGAATGCTGTTTCACAATTTTCTCCCTGTAGGTAAGACGATCTCCTATACACGATACATCGAAAATCTCCAGGAATTGGCAAAAGCTATAAGAAAAAAACGGCCAAGACGCGCGGTTGTGCACCTTCTCCACGACAACGCGAGACCCCATGTCGCAAAGGAAACCCACAAAACAATCACTGAGTTTCACTGGAATACCGTTCGTCATCCACCATACTCTCCCGACATCGCGCCATCTGAGTACCATTTGTTCAGACATTTGAATGCATATTTGAGAAACAAAACTTTCGAAAACGTCGACGATCTCAGAAGGGATATTTCAAATTTCTTTGAGTTCCAGCCGCCGCAGTTTTGGGCAAAGGGAATAAATGAGTTGCCAACTAGATGGTCGAGTGTCATAGAAACCGGTGGCGAATATATTGTTGATTAGAAATGTTTTGTATCAGATATATAAATAAATAAATTATATTGAAATTATTGCGACAAAACTTTTCATCAACCTGATATATAATTTACGATGGACAAGTTGGGTTTTTTGTTAAACGTTTATAAAAGTTTACTTTGTCCTAATCCGTTGTTAGAAATGGTTTATCTTGGCGCTAAATAGGAAAAGATACATCACCCGTAGCGTGAACATCTTGCCTATTTACCCGCACGTAAAACTACATACATTACACTTTTTTATCTCTGGTGTTATGTGGTGAAAAAAATTTCAAAAACTTCGTAAAGACTCGGTATAGTCTGGATCAGGGGTTCCCAAACTTTTTTCTATAACCCACCTTTCTACAAAAAAGGAGATGACCGCGCTCCCCTGTCACATCTATATCGATATTAAGTTTTAAAAAGCCCGCCCCCCCCGCCCCTGTATATCGCGACGCCCCCGAATTTTAAAATCAATCTAGATAATAACATATATATAAATATATATTTTTTATTGTAGCTTCCATTGTATGGGGTCCCTCCCCTATTACATTCCCCACCATATTCCATTTCACATCCCTATATATATATATTTCAAATCTTGGATCGCGACTAAGGCTCCAACCTCCTTAAGGTCACGTAGAAGTTGTACCAAGCGACGTATGGGTGCGAGAGAGAGCTTCAAATTCTAAAAAGGGATTTCTGAGAGATCGATAATATTTAGGGAAAAGAAAATCGTCCTGCTCTGCGACACTGAATTCTGCAAAGCCTGATGATTTGTTTTTCCTTTAAAACTTGATCCTCGATGAGAAAACTTCGAAAATATGTGAGGTTATGTTGACGTCGTGCATGCCCTTAAATTCACAGCGCAGGCAAAAATTGTTGCAAACATTTTAGCGTTGTACAATTTCTTGTCGATAATGCATGGCAAATATATTTCCTCGTGTGCATTTTTGATTATTTTCTCATATATGACTTGAAGACCCTAATGTATGTTTTATTCCGATTTTAATTGTCACTCACCGATGCATAAGCAAAGCACTTGCTTAAGGTAGTCCTATCGCTTCACACTAGTCATACCACTGGTCATACTTGAGACTTGTACAATTTATATTTGTAACATATGCAAACAAAAATTTGTAATAACTAAATTTTCCATGTGTAAACTGTTGAATTAATGTTCACATTTAATTAGAAAAATGAAAAAATAGTTATTCCAACGATTCGCGTAGCATTTCTAGGTTTGAAATTTGGAAATATTGGTTCTATCTCCGACTCTTTTTACTCAACCAGGCGAGTTTAACCTTCATGCTTTCCAACGTCGATCTGCCAAACAATGTCAGCCGCGGGAAATATAAAGCATTGTATTCGGGCCACGCCTGGTAAGATAAACGGCCCAGTTACTGACACTTTAAGAGCAGCGGCGTCGGATTTTTACTATTCATTGACGCGCGATATAACTAAAATGAAAAGTAAAGGTTTTAACACGTGCGTTAAAGCCCCCTGAATGAGATTCACCTATTAAACAAGTGAAATAATTAATATTTATTAATATAATAAATGTTTTAATATCGCTTTTCTGCTGCCGGGGTTCCTGACACTACAGAAACATCCATGTCGTAGTTTGTGACCCCTACGTATACCCGATTCATTACCCCCTTGACGCAGTTTGTGACCCCTACGTGTACCCGATTTATGACCCCCTTGGCCCAATTCATGACACCTATGCGTTCCCACTTCCTGACCCTTCCGAATATTCCCATGAAAACGGGTTAAATGGAAATATATGTAATTTCACGGGGACACACACACATATATATATAAACAAGTATAAACAGTAAAAAACATTCAATTAGTGCACAACTATTATATCTTCGACGCAGTCTTGAGGGATAAACTTTTTTTCTCCTTATCAACATTCACAATTATTAACATATAAATTATAAACATTGAATAAAGAAAAAAAAGATCAGCAGCATTAAGTAAGAAAATATTATGAATACTCTAGATCTCCACAAAATTTTGATAATTAATAATTAAATCATTGTTAATAATTTAATTAATTTGAGATGTCACGGCAAATTAGAATAAATAAACAAAAAATGGTTCGACGCAGCAGGTGACAAGTCGAGGGTCAACAACTGCAACATAGCCTCAATTATGTGACGCAGTTATTGACACCACGGATTTAACCAAATATCTCACCAAAAGTTAAATTATTTTTTATCTCATCGACAGTCTGGTTCCTGCTGAATATGTCGATACCATTTTTATGTCGTTTTATACTTACAGGACGAACAAATTTCCGATTTACGTAGATCGTCGCACTTGCTATCAGCGTCTAGCACGGCCGCTGCGGAGACACTGAGACGCGTGTTACACTGTTCACTGGTCAATTTCTATTATAAAATATTTCATTAAAAAAAGTGTGTTTGTCCAATAATTAAAAGTGAAAAACGCTCTTTAATTAGCCGATAATTTAATTATTATTCGACAAAAACTATATTTATGGCAGTCAAAACTTTGCCGTCGGGGTTATAATCTGGGACAGGGTCAGAAACTGGACTGTTTACCTTAAAAGGCGTGGAAAATTTGCGTCGGCGAAATATGTCGGTTAAAAATCAAATATGTCAGGAAATTCGAATGAGTGAGATGAGATTAGGACTACAGTCAGCTGTTGCCTTGCTGTCACGTCTCTTTATCGTAGCAAGTGGTAATAAATCCAATACCGGAAGTTCAAATCAAACTTGATATTACATAAAAATTAGGTCAATAAGCGCAATGTTTTCTGAGAGCCCTGGATTACTACAAGTGTTAAGTATGTAAATCTGATTATTTTTAAGAATCAGACGGATTTGCACTATTATATACACTTTTGTAGCGACCGGAAATTGGGTTTTTGTATGTCGTCTCGGAATTCCTTCACAAAAATACGCAATTTTAATATTTATTTTCTCTGTAATTAGATCGATAAATGACCTTGAAATTTTACAGAGTCGATTATTAACATATTTAGTGAAGTTCAAGAAAAAATTATGAAAATCCTATGGATTGAAGCCTGGCGATAGGACTGTCTTAACTCTTTTTCTTTCAATTTCGCTTCAATCATGGACGAACAAAAAAATGGTCTTCTTCTTCTCGATATCCTCTTTCAAATGCACTAATAGAGATATTTAAAATGTTGTTTTTTGAACAAGTAACAGTAGCTGAAATCTTTGTTTTATTTTTCATTTTCATCAAAGATAGGCACTCAAAAATACCGAAAATCCATGGTTTTCTTGAATTTTTCTGAAAGATGTACAGATAAAAGTCTTTAAGTTCTTCAAAACTTTTAAAAGAAGCGTTGAAAAAATAAGTTCTGATATCTTTCTTTTTTATGAATTTGTTCCTTATCGATGTACAAACAAAAACCATTTTCTCAGATCAACGATGCCCCGGCGTCGATATTTCTGTTTTATTTTATTTTATATTTTTTAGCAAATTTAGTGTCACAGATGATCGTACAAAAACATTTTCTTATGTTTATTTTATAGATCATTTTATAATACATGCAACTTGTACGTGCCGTCGCAATTTTTAATGATCTTTTCCCAGGGAAAGAACACATCGTGATTTTACTAATTGACAAAACTGAGGGACACAATAACAGTATACATATAAATATATGAATGAATATGTGATCTTCGTTCTTCTAAATTTAAGGTATTCCTTTCGGGGCGGGCCGTATTCTGTGAGGGCATAAGGAGGGCCCTTCCGAATCATTGGTTAAATTAAGTAGCGCTTAATATAAATAAGTCACAATCAATTATCACACCCAACAATAAACTGGAATAAAAAATTTCGCGCAAATTTAGTAGATTTAGACATTTTTACATTTTCTCTGAAAAGTCGCGGCTACGAAAATTCTTCTGCTCATCACATTTTGCTAAGTTATATCATTGATATTTTCTTTAAACATTCGGTGACCCCTTGTTTTTATTGTCGTTACGGAATCTTTAGATTTTTTACACGCGTGAACAGTTTATATCAAGCTAGAGTTATTTAGTGTATAAATCATTAGATAAAAATGTGGCCAGCGTGTCATCTCCATATAGAGCCGTATAAATGAGACGATTTTTAGAGTCGTAGTTTTTCGTTAGAAGTTCGGTAACATGGCTTGAAATTTTGCTAGTATACTGGGATGTATTTTTTACCTGATTATAGACGAAAATCAGTTAATTGTTAAAAATTCGGGCTCGTGAAAGGAATACGTTAACGAAGGTTTTTTATCATTTATTTCTTTGTATATGTTGCCGACATAATGTACATTTTTTTGTGAGCGTTGCTTTTTTGCGTGTTCCCTATGTACGAAATATTGCAGTATAGTGCAGTTATAGTGCATGCATACATCTAATTGAGAATCTGTGTATCCTATCCTGAGATGTCCTATTTTATCATATTCGTCTCACGAGGCACGAAAAAGCGCATGTCAAGACGGGATGCTCGTGGTAGAAGTTACCACCGCAAAATTCTAGTCCGCTTAGGGTCCCTTTGGGATTGGAGTGCATTGTTTCATTCGAACACTCGTAAGCCCGGGCAAATACCAAGGCTATGTAGGCCAAGTCGTGTCAAAGGTGTGCGCGAGCTTATTCACGATTTCAGATGGATGGGCAAGTTAAATAGGAAAGCTTGGACGCGAGGAAGAGCCTCCGAATAGATGAAGGTACTAATGTGCGGGACAGTAAATCTTTGGCATCATTAACGCGACACAATTTCAAACGATTCTACATTTTGGCGCAAACTCCTACACTGGATCAAGTTTATTGCTACGTACATGCTTTGCGGTGATGACTTTCTCGGGTTTTTCTTCCAACTAAAGCAATATAGATTTTTTTTCGCTTTATCTGTGATACCGAAAAGAGAAAATACTTGGTAAGAATACTTTTATTTTTTCCTCGAGTATACATATGGTAAATTCCACGCCATTTCACCTAGCCCGTGACCGCGACCATTTGTGGTTTTCCTGATTTTTGTTTTTGTAAAATTCTACCCCATAAAAGGAATATCCACATAAATTTTTAGATTTTTATCTCTTCTCGATTAGGAGTTATCATTTTCCAAAAAATGTCGATATCGGAAGTTTTGAAGTCGTTTAAACGCTGATAACTTCTGAACTAATTGAGATATCGACAAATGTCGCTATATATTTTTTTTCATTTTGAAGCATACTTCCGTTAAAAAATATGAAAAAATTATCAATTATCAAGGCCATGATTTTTTTGCTTTTAGCATGTAAACTTTTTTTAAAAATACGATTGCCTTTTCTTTATTTCGTTCAATTCTCTAAAATAGAGTGACCCATTCCATGATTCTTAAGACTAGTCTCATCGTGGCCCCATTTTTCCTTCTATTTTTTTCGAATGAATCACATTGTTTTTAGAAGATTTTTATCATTTCAATCTGTAATAATGCTATTAATGGTTTTGTGATTTCCAATTCGGTTTCTTCAGGCCTAAAAGGTTTATTTTTTATTCGTGCGGCATTTAACGAAAAAAATTATTTTGAATAAAAAATAATTTTCTTCTAAATAAACCGTTCCAGGCCTGACGAAGCCGAATTGGAAATCCCAAAATCATTAATACCGTTACTGAAGATTAAAATGATAAAAATCTTCTAAAAAATTTGATTAATTCGAAAAAAATAGAAGGAAAAATGGGCCCACAATGAGACTAGTCTTAAAAGTCATAGAATGGGTCACGCTATTTCAGAGAATTTTTGAAAAAAAATTAAAAAAGCAATCATTTTTTAAAATAGCTTTCACTTTAGAAGCAAAAAAACGGTGACATTGATCATTGATTATTTTTTAATATTTTTTAACGAAAGTAGGCTTCGAAATGTAAAAAAATTATATCGTGACATTTGTCGATATCTCAATTAGTTCAGGAGTTATCAGCGTTTAAACGTTTTCGAAATTTCCGAAATCGAATTTTTTTGGAAAATTATAATTCCTAAAAGAGAAGAGACAAAAATCTCAAAATTGGTGATACCCCTTTCATGGGGAACAATTTTACAACAAAAAATCAGGAAAACCAAAAATGGTCGGGGTCACAGGCTAGGTGAAATGGCATGGAAGGTCCCATATATACAAATAACATTATGCATTGAAGAAATGATTATGTATAAAAAAAATAATATCGCGAGAAATGTTCAGTTGCAAAACACGAATTCATTTGCAGCAGGAATCTTTCTAGACATTGGCACGTTGATGATTTTCTCGATACTTCCTTGCACCTGAAGGTATACGGCCTTTTGTTCTTAATTTTGCACACCGAGGTGGGAGAATATGTGGTCAAAATGTTTCATTTTTTTCTCGTGTTCAAACACACAGACATGCACATACAAGGTTATGCACTAACGTAATTATTATGCATACAAAATAATATCTCAAAAAATGCTCATCCCCAACACCGTTTTTCTGCCGATGGAAACAAACACATGTTTAATAGTTTGCAATGCTTTACCACATATATGAGTTTCAACGAAATCGAAAGCGGATACTTCAATGATGTTTCTCGTCAGAGGGGTAATAATGTAATAATTTTGTAATGTAATAATTTTGAAATATGATAAAACATTAAATTGTAGCTTATAGAAATATTTAAAATCAGCGGATATACTTTAAACATAGAAAAAACGATCATGAAAAATAAATTTATGTTAGGGGTGGTTAACCCCCCCCCCCCTAAATTTATGTTAGGGGTGGTTAACCCCCTTTAATTTGCTATGTCGCCAAAACGCAAAAACCCGTCAACTTTAATTTTAATTGCCCTTCAAAATGATACCTGTTTTATTAATTTGCATACAACCGTCTTAAGTGTGGGGTGAAAAAAGGCAAATTGAGGGGTGGTTTACCCCCTAATATAATGTTTTCTTAACATTTTCATAGTGGATTTTTCATCGCTTTTCATTAGAAGAATTTTCGATTTTGTTTCATTCAGATCGATGGATTGCTTCTGGGTGAAACTGCAAAATCACCCCTCGTCGCGCCCCCCCTTTGAGGGGCGGTTTCCCCCCTTAAATCCGTTTTTCCGCCGATAAAAAAATACGTGTCTCAAAGTTTTCGATGCTCTATCACATATATGAGTTTCAATAAAATCGGAGGCGGACACCTGAGGGATGTTCCTTGTCAGTCGCGCATCCAGTGCAGCAATGATGCGTGAATTACGAATCACCAAATCTTGTAGAGTTTTGACATCGGCCTCCAGTGTTTTTGCAATGTCTCTCATCGTAGCTTCAAGTCCATTAACCAATAACTGATTACTCTCATTCATTTCTTTACGTATGTTCTTAATGATATTTCTTGATTTTTTATGTAAAGCACTTAGAGTGATGGCGTCGTCTTGTCCTTCCGGATTCGCGACGTTACACAATCGTTTCTGCGTCAAGTCATAATGGCCATCTGCGGTCGTTCTAAACCCAATCCCAGGTCGGCCCGGAGGACCTTGCTTACTGAGGAGTATACTCTTATTCAATTGGCGTCCAAACACATCGACACTCATGTTGAGAATGCGTGAATTCTCCGATGCTGAGTTAATAAATGATTTCAGCTTTGCGCAATTCCTCGATAATCGATATGATTTCATTGAAATGCGCAGAATTTCCAGCCAGAAGTAAGCGAAGACGATCTACTAACTCATTTGGATTATCCCAATAAATATAGTCCAATTGGGTGTTTTTTCTGGCTAGCTTATACTTTGGCATACCCTTTCCCACATGATGATCGACTAGATTTGCGATATAAGTGTTGAATTTATGGCAGGTATTACGTCGTATAGCCTCATTAGGCTTGTCAATTTTTTTGTGCGCATTTGTCGAGATGACAATCTTTTCATAGTTTTTCAAATCGTCCGGTGTGAGAATGTCGACATTGGGCACTTTTATAAACAACAGCTCCGTTAATCCAACAGTTTTCGGATAATTCACATCACCCACACGAATATGTTGAGACTCGAAAATTATCGGAGAATTGCCAATCATTAATTTGTTTTTTGCGAGATTCCGTACACCATATAATACATCCAAGCTTGCCTTTCTATTTGTTCGTAATAATAGGAGATATTCACCAACATTCATGAACATTCTGCGAATCATCATCATCTTCATATATCAATTTGAAAGAATCTTGTGTTTAATTCTTCAATTGATTTTTCACACTATTTATCGCATCTCCTTCTTCAGCATTATCACTCAATTTTTCATCCTTGATTTCCTCCTTCGCTACCTCGCCGTTTTTATACGACACCAATTTCTCCAATGGTCTCACTATAAGCTTAAAAACTCTTGCATTCTCTGCTCATCGCTATCTTTTCCGATTTTCATCATTCGATGCTTTCGTCTGATTGCATTGCTCGCCTTGGCAATTTCACACAATAAATCTTTTTCACGCAAAAGTTGTTCGGTCTTCATGTTGTCACTGTCAAGTATGCACAATACTGTCTCTTCAACCACTAGCGATGAATCATTTATCAATGGTCAGAAAATAATCAAAACCTTGTCTATATCGACCCTCATTAATACCACTATCCTTGTCAATCGTGATAAATGCATACTTCTCGGAATTCCAGCATTCTATGCACATGTTTTTAAAGCACGTATAAGTCATATCCGTATTAACATGATCGTTGTAGACGTGTTTGAAGTTCATATCGTCCTGTTTGAAAAGTACCACGAAATTTGCATTATCTCTCACGAGATGTTTGGGGATACCGGTGTACGTCTGCCAAAGGTAAAAACTGTCAACAATCTCGTGTCTTCCCATGGAAAAGAAGGCTCTAACACTATCCTGTTTTTCACACGCTATACCATCAAAGATGAATATAGAGTTGGATTGTGCCTCACTTAGTGCTATCACTTGTTCATGCGCGTTGAACGGATGATACGCAACTCCACTCACAGGTTCGAGCAACCCTTCGAGCAACTTATACTTTGGCTGCTTCAGCGATTTGGAATACAAGTAAATGTTCTCAAATCTCAAACCATTGGGATGGATGATAAGAGTGAGCAGAGCGTTGGTTTTCCCCACAATTCGATCGACCACAAAACAGTGCACGCATGCTATCCGGCAATAAATTTCCATGACGTTTTTGCCGCTTCTTCGCTCCAGCATCTTCGACTAAGTCATCGAAATTTATCACGGGAAGTCCGCCTCCGATAGTTTTCTTGTTGGGCGTCATCTCACACACGACTAACGGCGAAATCATATAAATAGCATTCTTATAGCGATTATCCATCAGTCGCGTATTGTCTTAGACATGATAGAGCATGGCAAGAGTGGGAAAGGTTTCGTCAACCGCCTTATCAACAAACTCCCCATTGAACTACATCTGTCCGGGTATCAGTATTGCGGACCAGGCACAAAGTTGACCAAGCGGCTTGTTCGTGGTGATCCGGGTATTAATCCATTGGATACGGCATGCAAACAACACGATATTGTATATTCGAAAAATCCGGATAATCTTGAAGCGAGACATTTGGCGGATAAAGTGTTGTCTGAACAGGCTTGGCAACGTGTTACTGCTAAAGGAGCTAGCATCGGTGAAAAAGCGAGTGCTTGGGGTGTGGCAAATATTATGAGGACAAAGAGAAAATTCGGTATGGGGATGAAGGCCCGTAAGGGTGGCGTTTGTTTGAAAAAAAGAATTGGCACTGCAAAGAAGACAATGATTGAAAGTCATGATCCACAAAAGATTATTAAATCAGCGCTAAAGGGTGCTCGTGCAGCTGTAAAGACACAAGGTGGCAAAGTGTGCACACCTCGGGTTCTACCTGTACCTCATAAAATTGGTAGTATATTACCGTTCCTCGTGCCCATTTTTGGGGGCCCTTAGCGCTGCTGGTGCTTTGTCAGGTGGTGCGGCTAGAATAGCTAAAGCTGTGAATGCTAAACGTGAATTGGATTAAAGTAAGCGCCATAATCGAACAATTGAAGCAATTGCATTGTGCAAGGGCTTACATCTGAAACCATATAAGCAGGGATTGGGTCTTCATATCAAGCCAAAAAACTAGAAGTAACGCTACCTCACCGACCCCTAACCGACATCGACCTTCTTAAATATGCGAAAATCCTCAAGACTCCATATTTCCGTGGCGTTTACATGCACGATGCATTACCAGCGAGCGGATCCCTGAAATGTGAAGCAGCAATTGTAAATTTGGATGAAAATGTCCGTCCTAGAACACACTGGGTCGCTTACAAAAAGACTGGATGGAAAGTCGTGTACTTTGATAGTTTCGGCAATCTTCCACCACCATCCGAACTCTTGAGACATTTTCGTGTTGGTAGCGTTAATTATAATTATAAGGCACAGGAACTTCAGGCACAAATGTGGACATTTGTGCCTGAAGTTTCTTTCTCGACAATTGCAGCATAAAGACAAATATACACTATATATAGGTAGGAATGACGTGGAGAATTCAGTTGTCAATTTACCAGCACCATGGATGATAGCTTAACCTTGACCATATCTCGCTCATCGTCCATACTCGAGGCGCAATACTTTCCCCCCATCGAACTCTCGCCACACAAAAGTTATACCCTCGGTCTCGTTGAATTGTTAACCTTCAACTCTATTCCAAATATCGACGTTGACCACGATAAACTTTACGTGGGAGATGAGGTGTTGACGATACCTACGGGTAGCTATAAAATAGAGGATATTGAGGCGTTTGTACAAGCAAAGCTCACGCGTAAAAACATCAAAATCAGCATTAAACCGAATAATAATACGCTACGCAGTGAGATGGAGTATGATCATGATGTCAATTTTGAGCCGAAAGATTCTATTGGTCATCTTCTAGGCTTCACCGCACGCAAATTGGAAGCCAATAAAAGACACGAATCTGACCTTCCTGTAGCCATTCTCAAAGTGAACGCCCTACGCGTTGAGTGCAATATTACCGCTGGAGTCTATATTAACGGACAAAAAGTACACACAATTCACGATTTTTTTCCATCTGTTTCCATTTTTTCCACCGGGCTATAAGATCTTTGAAGTTCCTTCACACGTTATCTATCTGCCAATCACGAGCCGAACGATTGATGCGATACAGCTTCGCATAGTGGACCAGGACGGTGATTTGGTAAATTTCCGCGGTGAAGTAATCACCATACGCCTGCATATAAAGTCGTGATGGGTATAGTTTTCAATAGATCTTCCAATAACAATAAACGATCATGGATAAAAACAATCAGTCGTCGGTCAGTGCCCAAAGTGCTAACATCTCAAAACGTGCTACTCTTGAAGAATTTGGCTCTCAAAGTGCGTGGCGAAAGCGTGTAAAAAATTATTTACTCTGTGCTTCGTGCATCTGTTGCGTGAAATGGAAGAAGAAATTGTAATCATTCAAACGCCCGTGGTCTTTGATGAATCCATCATCCATTGTGAGATTCACGCTCATCAGCCATATGCATCTTCAACCTTCACTAACAGCGATGAAATCCGTATTGCCATCCAACATCAACACCTCTCTATCCTGCCAAGCAAGAGTTTCCTACACATATGTGGGAAATTATCCAAGCGTGATGGGGCGCCAACCACTGCTACAAGTCTCGTCAACAATGCCATTTGTCATTTGTTTGTCGGAAGTGCGATATGAATTGAATGCCATAGAAATTGATCGTAATAAGAATATCGGTATTACGTGTAATTAAGGGATATGCATCTCTCTCACCGGCCAAAAGTTTTATGCTCGAGAACACTGGATGGCTCGATGTCGAAGAGACCAAGCAGATTGTAGATGTATCGGGAAATTTTGATGTGTGTATACCGCTCAGCATGCTCCTTGGATTTGCTAAAGATTATCGGAAAATTGTCGTAAATGCCAAGCACGAGTTGATTCTCACAAGATCAAAGACCGATGACAATGCCATTGTACAAACAGCGCCCGAAGACTACAAACTGGCATGGCATAAAATAGAATGGCTCGTACCGTATGTCACAGTCTCAGATCAGCGAAAAATTCAACTGTTAAAGTTTCTCGCCAAAGACGCACCAATTTCCATGAGTTTTCGTACATGGGAACTGTATGAATATCCATTGCTGCCTGCCACTTCCAAGCACGTGTGGTCTGTGAAAACCTCGAATCAGCTGGAGAAGCTACGATATGTCATACTCGCGCTGCAGACGGAACGGAAAAATAAGAAACAACACAATGCGAGCCACTTTGATCATTGTAACCTAAGCAATGTCAAACTATACTTCAACTCGCAATGTTATCCATATGGAAATTTGAATTTGAACATTGATCAAAATCAATATGCTCTACTCTACGAGATGTATGCAAACTTTCAGCCGACCTATTACAACAAAGAGGCTGAACAATGGCTTAGTAGGATGGAATTTTTATAAAAACCCCCCCTCGTTGTCATTGACTGCTCAAAGCAAAACGATTCTCTCAAGTCCGGTCCTGTGGACGTGCGTCTTGAGTTCGAATTGAAAAACAATATTCCACCGCAAACCTCAACATACTGCATGATCCTCCATGATCGTATTGTCGAGTACAATCCAATTAGTGGTGGGGTGAACAAATTGGTATAAAATCATGCCGATGATTCGCGTCCACGTCAGTCAACATGGAGCTTATAATTGATGTGCAGAGGTTTAAGAAATCCATCAACAAATTTGTCCTAAAGGAGATGTCCATCGTCAAACTCCATGACAAGAATGCTGAACCGCTGACGCTCGCCTTCGACGCACCATTTGCATGGGACTCTTTACCGGCCAAGTACAAAATGACAAACAAGTGGCTGGAACGCAATTTCCATGGAATACGATGGGATCACAGCGGCATACCATACGAGGCAGCTAGAAAGGCAATTCGAGAAATCTTGCAAGGAGCTCCAACCATCTATGCGAAGGGTTTCGAGAAATGCTCATGGCTATCAAGATTCACGGATCCCGCAACAAAGGTCATCGACTTGGAGACTCTGGACTGTCCATCGCTGCAGAAGTTGCCGAAAATCACATACTCCAAATGCCCGCACCATTCCTTCAACACGAAATACAACTGCGCCCATGTGAATGTAAAATCGCTGAAAAGCTGGTTAAGTGTATACGAAGCGTTGCGTGAGTGAGGGATTCTTTTTAAATGAATAAAAAAACATTTCGATGAAAATATATATAATTTGTAGTCTTCATTTATTCTACGACGAAAATAGTTTAAATTTCTCCTTCTCATACATTTCAATAATACAGTGTTTTAAAATACATTTTTACATATTCAACACTAAAAACGTCGAAAACGATGGCGAGGCGACTGTGATGCGGGCGGCTGTTGCACTCAACGATGCTGCCCCAACGAATTTTGTCTTTTTCACCATGCTCAGAGACGATGGAACTTGACGATGTTGTATTTTCCGCAACTGCATGTAGAGTTGACCATGGCGCGCCAGTTACATCATACTCTCGATGATGCGGACAGTCGTTCGACGATGGTGTTTCAACGAATTTTGTCTTGTCCACCATGGTGTGTTCACAGTCGATAGAACTCGACGCTGCTGTATTTTCCACCCATGTACCTCATGAAGAGATGATGATCGCGTGCCTCTTGCCGCATACGCTCGAACGTTTCCAAATCTTCGTCGAAGGCCTTCATAAGTCGCGCTGGTAAGAAGACAGTGAACCCATTCGCGATGTCAGCGATGTACCGTTTCCCAAACTTGGTTTGTACGGCCCTCATGTCGAAGTTTGGATGCTCCGAGTGAACAAGGAGTTCTGACAGCTTCGTCGTTGGAAGGAATTCCGCCATTCGGCGGACTTTGTTGATAGTCGTGAAATCCATTTTCCACACTTTTCTCTTTTCAAAAAATGTTCAAAGTTATTTTTGAAGATGTTGATGTGGCGGTGGAATAGTGCAGTCTGAGCTTGGTCCATGAAATTATAAGCTCCCTCGTTTTGTAACTCACCACCCAAATTTTCAAACTTCTCCCCACTTTCCCAATAATGAAAAACGGGTTCAGACACGTTCGTGGAACCCGGTCCTTCTCCCACGTAGCAAGTTTCCCACCTCATGACATTTTTCACAGTCTCGACGTTAAGGTGGGGGGCCACCAATGTAGTCTTTCATTTGTGGCATATTATAATGCTCCATGCATGGAAGATATGATATCACTTCACTGTCGTTGCGATGATGCTCTGGCAAACGATCCCACATTAAACCAATATAATGACCCCAATATTTTAAGAGCAAGACCTTTGGAATTTGTTCGAGCTCGTTTTTGGTCAAGTCCAGGGGGTGTTTGGCCGGATGCACTGCATACATACTCGCACATATGACCATCTTGACGTTATATTTCGGAATGAAACCAAAATCTCGATGGGATTTAAATTTGTTTTTTTGGAACAATGACTCTTATAGCCGCAGCTGCATATAATAAATAAAGCATTTTATGGCACTTTGAAAGGCCGCCCTTCATATGGCAACTGCAGTTTTTTATATTATCGAAAAAAATTTTAGCCACTCATAGTTGTTGCTCTCTCTCTCTCTCTCTCTCTCTCTCTCTCTCTCTCTCTCTCTCTCTCTCTCTCTCTCTCTCTCACACACACACACACACACACACACACACACACACACGCGCGCGCGCATATCTAAATTGTTCTTTGTACGGACTTCCAGTGACGTAATAAAAACGCTCCGCCTGCATGGATAATATGTAAATAATTTTAATGATTATAATAAATTACACGATTTTATGAGTTTTCAACATTTACCCACCGCCCTATGGTGTCAACAGCCCCGCGCCAAACCCCCCCGTATCGCTCAGCGTCGCGTGTCATCACGCCCCCTCCCCACCGCGTGACGTCTGCCCTCAGTCCCCCGCGCTGGAGTGCTTATACTACTATAATATAGCAAGAAATGTTCAGTTGCAAAATGCAAATTTATTTACAGCAGAAGAAATTTTGCATTGTGAACCAGTTAAAAAGTATATATTTTATTCACCTCGTAATGAATATGATTCGTCCGTATTCTGCTGTTCATAGAGTCTAATCAATATAAAAACATACGAAACTTTGTATCTACTTTGCAGGTGTGTCACAGATTATTTCGAGCTTATTATTTGTAAGCTTCATGAGAACGTTGCTGCGCATGTTGCGAGTAGAATGCATTCGGCTTAACATGAGCTCCCATCATGCCATTGATCAAGCTCATTTACCTATCATAACTAGTAAACGCTGCAAATATCGCCCCGTGTGTGTTTACTCGTGTTCCCGGTCGGCGCACCCATACTAAGCAAATAAATATACAAGCATACATGGCTCTCCGTCTTTAATCGAGCATACTAGCGATGTAAAATTGACTCGAAGACCTCATGTAACAAAATAAAATCAATTAATTATGTTATAACGACCGAGTCACAATGCTAACAGAAAATAATTGCAATAACATCAATTTTATAGACGAACTTCCTTTACCTCATTCCTTTCACCATACTATTAGTTGGTATTCGTATAGTCGAATTTTTGTCGGATTTTTTCCCGAAAAAACAGACTTCTTCGTTATATAGATTCATCATTGTAAAGAGCCACTTTTAAAGTTGTTCATCATTATTGTCTATAGATGTACGCGTCTTCGAAAAACATTTTATTCCGAAATCTCAATTAAGGACGGTGCTCTGAGGGTAAATTTAATCACGCGGTAAAGGGCTAGTTCGAGCGCAGGTATTTTTAAGACCTTAGGCCACAGTCACAGGTATAAAATCATGTGCGAATTTGACAATTTTTTTTTCGTATGAAAAAGTGATTCACTAATAAATTTAATTACACATCTGCTCATCAAATGCTCATAAAATGGAAAGTTTTCGATTAATCAGAAATTCCGTACGTACTTATCTGCGAAATGCAATTAGGAACATAACTTTTAAATTTGAAGTAAATCGAGTGAAAATTGTTGAAGTTATTTGTCACGATAATTGGAAAAAAGTTGTTTCGAGAAGTTTCGAGTAGTCGGCCATTTTGTACATCGAAAAAAAAATATATAATTTCTAACAGCTTGATATTCATATTAAATAAATGTGTAATTAATTTTATGTGAATAACTTTTTCATACGAAAAAAATTTGTTAAATTTGCACATGATTTTATACCCGTTACTGTGGCCTAAGGCCTTGAACGCCCGTTTCTCGAGAAAAAAAATCGATTTCATGAATATATTAATTAATTCAAATTAAAAAGATAAAATAAACGCATTTGTTTGATTTCAATAATTTTTTATCAGTACAGTATACGCGGCAAATTGAACAGCTTTGTATACTTTTCCATGCACTATTTATAATCTTTGGAAATAGATTCTTCATAGTTTCCTGAGCCTTTTTGAAAGTTTATTTGACATTTTTCTTTTTTCACATTTTACATTTGAATCTTTATTATAGAAATAAAAAATTGCTCCATAGACTGTAGCATTACTCTGCAAGAATATTCTTGGATTTTTCAGATCCATCAACCCATGGGGCAGGTATCATGCCGGCTCTGAAAGCATCTATGTCTGACATAGGCTTGAACAACCTACGTGAACATAATCATCTACTGTTAACCCTTCGACTGCACACTAGCTCATTTTGACCCCATTTTTTTTCAACTGACTGTATCGCGAAACGGAATAATCTATTCGGCCTGCCCATGTATTGAGGACAGCTGTCGAAGAAGGGCCTGGGGTAGAATCGACCCCCCTGTTTATGCAGCAGTGCGGTGAAAGTGAAAACATTTTTTTGGTGTAATTTGGTGTTTTATTGCTACATGTAAGTGAGTTACGATAGAAAATGCTCATAGATATTTTTTATTTAGCGCTGCTATAGTAAATTATGTATTTAGAATACCGATCATAAAACTAAAAGCAAGTATCCATTATGCAGGAGGGCTATGTGCAACGAGCACCGAATGTACTTATGCGTCGATTGCGGTAAATGTGAATAATAATAAGTCATTGGCGTAAAAAGATGTGGAAAATGTACGTTTTCAAAAATTAATCTGCGGAAAGAGTCGATTTTTTCCCATTTTTCACTATCCCGAAAATGCTCAAATTCAAACCTCCGATTAAATATACTTTTTGGAAAGACGGTCGATGTTGTCTTTTTTCGTATCTACAAACCTTCCTCTTTAAAAACCTCGAAGGACTTTTCTTTATATTTTGAAGAGAAAAAAAATGATCTTTTTCGTGCAAGTACGTATTTTTCAACGAACTTAATTTTTGTTTTTCTTAAAAAATACATTTTAGGCCATAAAATAAGAATCATTGACTAGAACGACGTCTCTACAAAAAAATGCATATTTACCGAAATACAACGATCTGAGAAACGTCTGGGGTTGGATCGACCCCATATGCAGCCAGAGCTTCGTGGCGGAAGTGTAGTCGAAGGGTTAAACAAATTCTTTTAAGATTCGGATTTTTTACGATTTACCCTTCTGAAAGTTCTCAAAAAATGCCGAGTTTCGGCCCGGCTGGCGGTGTGTGACCCTTAATAAAAATACGAATTCCTTACCATAGAGTCATAGACTCCCCGTTTGCCAAGGAGTTGCCATCCGTATATGAGTACATTCAGTAAAGGGTCCATCTGAGGCATTTCATTTGCGAAACCCGATGTCACAGCTTCGATGACGGGAAGAGGAACATCTTCGGCTCTAACGACGCATCGCTCCCGGTATCGTTTGGTCTCTTGCTTCTTACCACCGCCATGTCACCACAAAATATACATCGCTACCACGTGCAGGGTAATTAAAAGCGACTAAGCCGAGGGTGGATACGGGAAAGGAGAGCGGTCGGGGGGGATTATTTATCGTGTTCCTCAAAAGAAGAGGAAGCGGATACGTATCAGAGATGCTGCATACGAAGTGCCCAACATTCCCCTCTCGTTCGTCCGATGTAACATCAACAGTAAGGTTTTAGTATAATCATGTGATACAAGAAAACTGAATATGATTTCGAGTAAGATAACTTAAGGAATCATCTCAGTGTGAAATAAATTAAAAAACGATTTTTTTGTTGCTTAATCCGATAGTATAGACTGTTATAAACATTAGCATTGCATCGCCGACTGATCGTAAGTAGAAAATTTATATGAAAATTCCGCACTCGAAAGTTTAAACGCGTTTTTCTCAAAATGTCGTTTTTCAAAACGGAAGAAACCTCTCAAAGAAAGAGTTTTCAAGCTATCCGTCTTAAATGTCGACACGCCATTCTTTATCTTCCTATGGAAGCTTTTTTTAATCTTCATATTTTTAGATGGAAGGCGGATCTTTTTTAGAAGGGAAAAAAACAAGTGAGCCCAGTAAACATTAAGGTATTTTTTCATGTATACTTGAAATGTATAAAAAAAAATTCCACACGAAACAATAAATGACTGCAGATTTATGAGCCATTTATTCCATGTGCTTCTTGCCACTGCAGTTCTCAATCGGCGCGAAAGATGCAGCTCGTAATTTTTGACTGTAACAAAAAACCGAAAAATTTTTCAAGTGTTATATATTTTTCTTCCGGGTGAATTAAGAAAACGCTGAAAAAATCGTGAAATTATAACTTTTCTCAGGTTTGAAGAAAAAAAAATGTGTAACGAAAACACTTTAACGTGCTATAAAAATGATGTAAAAAGACTTTTTCAATTCTCGTAGAAGAGATTTTCATACTGAAGAAAATAAACTTTGCTTTGATTCAATAGGTCGTTTAGTTTTTTTGCTATCACGCTCGTCAATTTGGAAGAATCGTGAAAATGAAAACTGGAGAAAACGCACTTCAAAGTTTTCAATAGGAGGAAATATCAATATCAGATATCAATCGCTTCTCTGCTTTTGGCCTTGTGTCTTCGAAAATATTTACAATTGGCCTCTGTAACTTTGTAAATATATTCCTGGATAGTTTATCTATCGATTTAAGCGATAAAAAACGATTTTTTTACGTCATTCAGGCTCCGGCCTTAACGAAAAACGGTCGAAAAAATATGCTAAATTCGATACTTTTTTTTCAAACCACCGTCATTTTGTCAAATTTGATTTAAAAAAACCTCTATAGCACGATAGCGGTTTTCATACTGATTAATAATCTTTTTACAAGTTTTGTTTCACATAATATTTACGGCCACAACCGTGTACACCGTGAGGACTCCTTTTGTCGACGACATTCTCAACCGTCAAAAAAAATGGAAAAAAAAATCAAAATAAACGTTAAAAATTTATGTTCTGTTCTTCATGAGTGCTTATATTTGACATTAAAAAATCAGACTAATTAACGTATTTTAACCATAGAAAAAAACGCGAAAATCAGGTATTTTTCGACCCGTTACACTGTCATAATTCTTTAAACAAGGAAAATGAAAATCATCATACAAGTGATCCACTCAGATAATAACTATCCTTAATGAACAAACGCATTTTGATCGGTACCAGAGATACAATTTTATCTCCATTAAAGCTAGTGCTGAAAATATGTGGCTAAGACTCTGTCAATTCGGTTTCGTTTTTTTCTTTCAAACTAATTATAATACAGTAGACGCAAGACTTCCCATGATAGTATTAACTAAATGCTATTTTCATCAATGGCTTCAGCCTCTAAAACTAATGAAGTACGAAAGTAAATACGAGGTGGGGCTTTGCTAATTGCGTCGGCTCACAGTGCGTACCGACCTTGTCAGATGTTTTTCTTCCACAGCCTTCAGTAAGATTTTTAATACTTAATAATTTTAGATACTTAAGATTGTCAATACTTTAATAATTTTGTTGTTTTCTGCAATGTATGTTGATTATAAATAAATCATTATTTGATACAATTGGTTTCAAGAAAATTACTCTTGAGCTTCCAGAATGTGTAAATATATGAAAAATGCCAACTCCCAAATTCGTTATTAAAAAAACGTATTCTCTTTATTTTTACCACATAATGAGTGATTTCTATGCGTGTAGCATACCGTTGGAAAGGATATAAAGTAGAGAACTTTTTAAAACACAGCTAAGTCAAAATAGCTTTTAGTTTTTTTATAATGCATCCATTTTATAATTTACTTATTTTTATAATGAATTTTATAATGAATTTAGAAGTTGACATTTTTCATACATTTACGCATTTTTAAGACGTTGGAAACTCATGAGTCATTTTCTTGAAACCAATTGTATCAAATAATGATTCATTTATAATAAACATACATTGCAGAATACAGCAAAAGTTATTTCGTGCTATTACAACGAAAAGCTATCACGATTTATAGGCAAAATTTCGGGTAATTTAAAGAAAAAGGAACAAAAATCATATCTTAATTAATGTGACACTTAGGACATAGGACCTAAGGGTGAAAAAAGTGGCAAATAACGCCGCCCCCCCCCCCCAATCTCACAAAAAATTGTGTCGGTCCATGCGCCAAACACCCTGAATACAGTGACGAAGCACGAAATTTCGACGCAATACGAGGTAAGTTGTGGAAGATACAAAGCTCTGATAGACCAACGGACGAACGGCCATAATCAAATTATAAGGGTTTCCAGTGGCTATGGAACCTGAAAAAGGGATATTCACGATGCAGACCTATACCAGGGTCTGCCAGAGATTTTATTTGTAGAGGCTTATGGCCTGTTGTAGCCACGTGCACACGCAGACATCCAAGCACATATCTGCGGATATATACATATATATACATATATATATATATATATATATATATATATATATATAGACGCACACACATATACATATGTATGAGTATAAGTAGGAACATATATATATATAAAATAAACGTCAGCATAATGCGTGCGACAAGCAAGTAGAGGGGTAGGTAGAGACTGAGCCCGCAGGTCGATAAGTCGTCCACCCCTCACAAGTGGCTTATTTCTCCCTCGGGCTTCGAGTTTCTCGAATGTATATGCACACACACATATACAAGTGCATATATATAAATATATATATAGTATAGTCGTATAAGCATTTTACCTGGCACGAGGGATAAATGACTTGCACGTTGTTATACGTGTATGCATCTATATACATGTACATGGAGCTGCCCGTAAGTAAAACAATATGTATATATCCATATACACATGTATTATTACACCCACAATCATAGATATCACTGTTTTTGAGGCCCACATAATCCGTGTAGTAAACCAGCGTATGCCTCTCAGTACGGGGACAACCACGATTACGGGACACTCAACATCGGCAATGCGGCACAAGGAAAACTCTCTGTTACTATTGCGGGGCTCTTCTGCCCTGCATATATTTGAATGGTGGCGACCGTGCGAGGCCCTCGCGCCCCAAGTGGGTCGTGTGTTAACCCGCGAAGCTCGGGGTAACACACTCGGACACGGGTACAGATACATACATACGTAATACACATACACCCACACACACACACAAACGCAGGCATATATGCATAAATACATGCTTCCTAGTTTTGCTAGTACCCAGCGCAACTTCGACCGCGATATCACGGCAAAACGCGCAGGACTTGGCCTATTCATGGTAGATATCAAAGTATATACGTAAAGGCGTTGGTATTTGGGAAGCAAAGGGGGATGATCGAATAAAGGGTCGCTTTAAGGGAGATTACCAATCTAGAGTCTAGAAAAAGGTGGATTTCGACCAGGTTTTATGGATGCCTAGTTGGTAGAATGGAAATTCAGTTGAGTGGTCTTTAGTCTACATATCTTCAAGTATCTTCACAAGATTTTGGAACAAAATAGTCAATTCTTCACCGATTTACTTGATTTTTTTTTCTAGCCTCATAACGATGTTCGACATCGAAGTATGTAGGGGATTTTTGATATGTTGAAACATTTTCCGAAACAAAATATTTTCGGCTTTTTTGTATAAAAAACAATTTTCTTCTTCGAACTCGCGCCATCTTATCAATCTCGATATTTTTCGATTTCTGTACGTACCTACTATGAAGGCAAATCGTATCTAGAACTCAAATTATTTTTTTACTTTCGTTTCAGGTGAAAATCCCTGCCTGGGAACTCTATCTGGCCGCAGAGGTGACTTGCTTCATCCAGCTTCAGAAACTCCATTTTGTTGCAGAATTTTGTCCAAAAATTTGTAAAAATACTAGAAAATATGTAGGATAACTAATACAATACAAGTAGGCCACTTAATACAATTTTCATTATTTCGACTGTGTATACATAAGAAATTGTCGGAATTTATGTTTTTCCGGGGGGCCGGGTTGAAATTCCGAACTTTGACTGATCAGAACGCTCAAAACTCCGAAAGAATTTTACACGAAAGACCAAAACTCCGAAAATCTGAACGCCGTCAAAATAATTTGGCTATGGAAATTGTAAAAGTTTCAATATTTTCAATAAATCGACGAATTATTTCAAGATTTTTTATTTATTTAGAAGTGATTTTACCTCAATTTCGAAATTTGTCTGGACAATGTTATACGTTTTACATAATTTACAGTCAACTGTGTAGACTTTCGCTGGCATGATCTTGACGAACCTTGTAATTTCGGATCATTAAAATTAGGAATTTTAAACCGTCCGCGCATTCGGGGTTCGGAATTTCGACCCGGCCGCCATGTCCAGATCATGCCAGCGAAAGTGTACAGAGTTGACTGTAAATTATGTAGAACGTATAACATTCTTTAGAAAATTTTTAAAATTGACGCAACATCATTTCTTAATAAAAAAACAATTCTTCAAATAATTCGTCGATTTATTGAAAATTTTGAAACTTTTAAAACTTCCATAGCCGAATCATTTTGACGGTGTTGAGATTTTCGAAATTTTGATCTTTCGTGTGAAATTCTTTCGGAGTTTTGATCTTTCAGGATAGTATTCTTTGGGAGTTTTGGGCGTTCTGATCATTCAAAATTCGGAATTTCAACCCGGCCCCTTTTTCGGGCTCTAGCCTGGTAGTACGCTAAGTAGTTTCTGTTACGATGTTTTGCTTCGTGACACTTTATATATTGGCTTGTTTGAAAAGTAATTGAAACGTAATTTTTTGTCACCGACACTTGTCGGAAAAACCAAATAACTTTTCGAACAACTCAATATATATGTAAATATATAAAGAGTGTCTCAAAATGATCTGACATTTTAAATTGGGCGCCATTTTTTTTGCGGCGAACATAGAGTACTAATCTGTGACAACTGGCGTCAGGAAGTGTTGAGGTTAAGTCATGGAGAATTGCATGATCGGGCAACGCATAGAAATTGTGAAAATGCACAAAAATGATGCAGTTATTGCAGTCGAAGTTTCATGGTCGTGTTATCTCGCGCCGCGGTGATGTCAATTGGCTACCAAGATCGTGCGATTTGTCGTCATTGGACATCTTCTTTGGGTTTTTCTGAAAGAAAAAGTGTACGACAACGATCCACAGACCATTCTGGAGCTCTAGGAAACAATTGGACGGACCATTAATGAATTTAGTCTGCAATGATGCCAAAATGTTATTGAAAATTTCGTTAAAAGAGTGAACGTTTGTAAACAGGGACGAGGCGGCCAGTTATCGGATATTGTGTTCCACACATAGCCTCCATGTTCGTACCTTATATTAGGTGTAGTAAAAAGAAATCCATTACTATTGCAATAGATAGATGGGATTACGCTAGATGGCGTTAGAAAGATAAGATTTCGTATTAAAATAAACATCTCAGACAGTTCTGTGATTGCTTGACTCAATATTATTTGAGCGCGCGTCAAAGATGGCCACCAGGAAAGTGAAAATGCGTCTTTTTTCATTTTTTCTTCGATAAAGGCGAAAACCCAAGCCAGGCGGCTGAAAATGTGAATATTGTGTATGGTCCTGATACTGTAACAGCCAATCACGCGCAATTTTAGTTTTGTTGATTCTGTTCCGGTAATTTTTATGTCAAAGATGCATCACGCTCTGGAAGGTCAATTGTCGAAAATGTCCAGAAAATAATGGAAATCGTCGAGTCTGACCGTCATGTAAGCACTGTTTCAATTGCCCAGGAGCTAAACATTGCACAAAAACCGTTTGGAACCACTTGAATAAGGCTGGATATAAAAAGAAGCTCGATGTATGGGTGCCACACGAGTTAACGCAAAAAAACCTCATGGACCGAATTTCCATCTGCGAATCGTTGCTGAATCGCAACAAAATCGACCTATTTCTGAAGCGGATGGTGAGTGATGATGAAAAGTGGGTCACTTACGATAACGTCAAACGAAAACGGTCGTGGTCAAATCGCGGTGAGCCAGCGCAAACGGTGGCCAAGCCAGGATTGACGGTCAGGAAGATTTTGCTGTGTGTTTGGTGGGATTTGCATGGAATCATCTACTATAAACTGCTCCCTTACGGCTAAACTTTTAATTCGGACCTGTACTATCAACAATTGGGCCGTTTGAAGGAAGCAATCGCTCAGAAGCGGCCAGCTTTGACCAACAGGAGAGGAATTGCGTTCCATCAGGACAACGCCAGGCCACACATATCGATAGTGACTCGCCAGAAGCTCCGGGAGCTTGGTTGGGAGGTTCTTATGCATCCAAGTTTCTATGAGAAAGGCATAATGAAATTACCTTCAAAATGGCAACAAGTTATCGATCAAAACGGTGTATATTTGACCTAAATTGGATCATTCTAACTATGATAAATAAAGCCTTCAATTTCATGCAAAAATAATGGATTTCTTTTTACTACACCTTATATTAACCCTAGAACTCACGTACTGGGTAGAAACCCACCCTAGTCGACTTTCAAAGTGCGCTCCTAGGCTATCAACCGACATTATCGACTGCAGACGGTGATCACAATTAGGTTTCACTATCTGGCTATGAAGGCATGCCGGCAATGATATCCGTTGCTCGCTGGTTGTCTACCCCAGTCTGAAGTTGCCGTTGGTGTTGCGTGGCGGTAAGTGAATTTTATTTTTTTCATTAAAATCAATATATTTTACGTATTATTACGTAATTTTAGCGCAAATGGTCGCATATATTACCTAAGTCCAAATATATTATATTATATAATATTATTATCAAGAGACGCGGCAGCGTCTGGACGCCAAGTAATAAAAAAAATTCGATTCGACACCACTGATTCGATGCGACACCACTGCTTGTGAGCACTACCGACATCAGCGATACGCCGCGACCCTTTATCCAGTAAGATGGGCTTTAGCAGACGACTTTTCAACTTTGATTCGATTTTACGCGAAAACGCGGCGACAAATCGAAAATTTAATGACATTTTACCAATGAAATATGATTTTTTTTATCAATTTTGTTTGGGACATCTTTCGATCCGTCTACTCAATCTTAAGATCTCATAATATTCGACCGAAATTTCGAACGATTTTTTACCACGAAAATTCTTCAACACCTCAGAATCGTGCAAGATTCACTTCACGCTGAAACGCCGCATTTCAGCCTGAAGTGCACCGTTTGTCGACTCGCTCGACAATCGGTCGTATCGAAACATACACTACATCGAATCGAATAAAGTCCCTCGGGTGTATCGTAACATACACTACATACGTCCTTTTATGTATCACTTAACACTTTTTCTCATCTATATAGATATAGACGCTTGCGCAGCCTCGAGTCGTAGCCCTGAGGGCCTGTGCACACGGCGTATTTCCTGCACGCGTAGAAAATCCGCCGTGTGTAAAGGCCCTGACACGCAGCGCCACCCCTTTCTCGTACAGCCGGGCAGTTGCGTGGATCGGAACCTCGGTGTATTGTCGTGTTAGATTGATTTACATCGTTCTTCTACACTTGAAGTTTCCCGGCGTCTCCGAAGAGTAATATTGACGAAAATTAATAAGTGAGTTTGCTCACGGTGAAAGTGAGTCTCGAAAAGTGTTTCTTTTCTGTTCTTACCGACAATGATACTAAGTGTCGCTTCTACGTGACAACGGCGGCATATGAAGTTCACGAATTCTTCAACATCGACGCAATTTTCCCGTACCCGCGATCATATGGATATTATCGTGTATCCTCGAATTTTGATAGCACGATCGTATCGCCGGAATTTATATTGACGTAAGAATAAAAAATATGGCCTGTCTCATAACCTCAATTTACGTGCTTTGTCACTTGCCACGATCTTCCCTCACATTGCTTTCCCGCTCGCCGATGTGCCAAACAGCCACCGGCTCCCATGCAAGAAACTCAAGTTTATTTGCTCTTCGCAGGAATACGTCAGTATTTATTCGTGAAAAAATCGCAGTTAGCATATTTTCCGATGATTCGTAGTCATTATCATTACCCCTCAAAATCCTCGATTTCCTGAGCAGTGTGCGACCAAAATGAGGCACGAAAGTTCAACACCCTGTGCCTACAAACGCTAAACTGTCTCGTCTCAAACACGGATGATTTGTGGACCTGTGGCGATTCCTCGATAGCTTCACCCTGATGACCGAGCGTACCATTGCTATGGCGTACAGAGATTGTACCTTATGGTGTACCTGTACGATAGTATACCGCTACACGCAAATGTACGTATTACTAGTATGGTACCGGTACACTGTACAATAGTAAAATATACCGGTACTGTATCCTCACCATATTAATACCGGTACGAATACGGTACGCACATACGTGGCAGGTACGGTACCTGGGATATCATGTAGAAACCAGAACCAATGTAGCGTCTTATTTACTATCCAGATGGACCATTGGATTTATTCAGGACAGCAAGAACGTACTACCGAGGATGAGAAACGGCGTCAATCGTTGTGGCTACAGTATACAATCCCAGTGTCGCGAGGATATCGCCGCTGTCTCCAATCTCTCCGAGAGCACCAGCGAGGCTGACCTCATGAAACTGGTCTAACCCTTTGACTTCGTTCAGAAACAATATCTCCCCAAGGAACGGACCACCAATCTGTGCATGGCCTTTTGTTTACGTACGTACGTTTCAAAATGAAGGCCGTGAACGCTAGGGCCTTCTTGCATCTCAATGGTTACGGCTACCATCATCTCATACTCAGCGTCGACGGGTCCAAACCTCCAGCCCAACAGAAATGAATGGTGAACGGTTGAAACGTCTTGAGGGGTAAGGTCACAGTAGAATTGAAAACAAATCGATTTTTTTTCTCGCTCAAACGGTGCTTTATTATCATAAGAATAAGTTATTTTTCGATTTATAGTAAGACATTTTTTTTCACCGACTGAGCGTCCCAAGTAGAAATTGACCATCGGCCCAGCGCTGACTGAGTACCGAACTTGCTTGGCCGACGCTCGGCAAAAATGCTTGGCCCAGGCCTGGAAATGTGAGGCCTAGCTGACACTTGGCAGTCAAGTGTTGGCTACGATGCCTGGACCGCGACTGGGCCCATGTCGAAATTGACCATTGACCCAGCGCTGGCTGAGTACCGAACTTGCTTGGCCGATGCTCGGCAAAAATGCTTGGCCCAGGCCTGGCTGACACTCGGCAGCCAAGTGTTGGCTACGATGCCTGGACCGCGACTCCGCCCATGTCGAAATTGACCATCGACCCAGCGCTGGCTGAGTAACGAACTTGCTTGGCAGACGCTAGGCAAAAATAGTTGGCCCAGTCCTGGAAATGGGACGCCTGGCTGACACTCGGCAGCCAAGTGTCGGCTACGATGCCTGGACCACGACTGGGCCCATATCGAAATTAACCATCGACCCAGCGCTGGAAGCGTACTAAAGTTGCTTGGCCGACGCTCGGCAAAAATGCTTAGCCCAGGCCTGGCTGACCCTCGGCAGCCAAGTGTTGGCTACGATGCCTGGACCGCGACTGGGCCCATATCAAAATTGAACATCGACCGAGCGCTGGTTGAGCATCGAGCTTGCTTGGCAAATGCTCGGCAAAAATGCTTGGCCCAGGCATGGAAATGCGACGCTTGGCTGACACTCGGCAGCTCAGCGTTGGCTAGAATGCCTGGACCGTGACTGGACCCATGAATGTAAAAATGTTTACATTAGGCATACCATGAAAGAGTCTCCGATTATATTAGGGTTCGGCAGAGCACTGTGATAGAGCTAGCATGCTATTTGAGACACGATATATAACCTTCCGGCATTACCGCATAACAGCCCATACATGATCGAATGGTGGCATTCAAAATGGAAGTATCTACTTAAAACTGTTCCGTCGACATTCTATCCAGCTTAGGCTACACATTGGGCCAATCTTAGCACATCACATCACTGTGATATAGGTTTATTATGAGTCTACCCAGATCAGGGCCAGCATTAATCCTCGAAGATTGTAGCGGCGATTTTATTTCTAGGAAACTTGCTTGGCCTTTTTATAAAAAATAATTTCAATTATTTTGTTCGTTTAAATAGAAAAAGTAATAATATAAAAAAACCATGGTTTGAAATAAAATAAAAAATATATCAAAGTGAAGAAGAATTTTGTATATAGTGAAGCCAATAATGTTCGGACGGGTCTTTTTTATTACTTGACATTTTTCTTGTTTGTTGAAGTTTCTAGGGTTCCACTTTACTCTGAGTGCGGCCGTGCAGTTGCGGAAAGGAACGCATGGTTCTCAAGGATCAGTACAATATTGAATGAATTCAAATTTGTATTTTTTAAAATTCTAATAGGAATGGAATCTGTAGCTGTTCATACAACGCCAACCAACATTATTAAAACTATAAACATTCATTAATCAGTCTTTGTTGTCATAGTTACAGTCATTTTTACGATAAATGTATAGTAACGAGTATGGCATAAAGGAAACTACAGAATATGGAGCAACAAAGAAATTAGTTTTTCTTTAATAAACCATATCAAATTATTGAGTCCCGCTTATTCGACTCAAAACTCGACATTTTCGCAACAAAAAAATTATGTGATGCTGATACAAAATCGCTAATATTTCAAGGTTATTGTCTTGTCCGATGTCCAACCGTACAATATGACGTTTTATATCTGACAATTTCAACCATAACCTCCTGGTGGGGCCATCTTTTGTCAAACGGCGGAGACTTAATTGTACTCCCAATATATAATGGTGCCACCAATTTCATGTGACAACAGTAAGATGATTTTTCAATGTAAAAATAAAATAATACGCAAAATATCATTCCTAAGGTTTAATAATTTTGTTTACAACATTTTTAGTAAACTTGCTTGGCTATTCTATAAAAGGTTATTTCACTTTTTTGTACATTTAAATTGAAAATATACAATAAAACCATTGTTCAAATAAAAATAAAAAATATTCTAAGATAAATCAGAATTTTTATCAAGCGATAATATTTTCGAAAAAAATTTCTAATTGGCGTTCTTTTTTTACTTTTTCAAATAATCTTCAACATGAGTTAGCAATAGATGACGCGTTTCAATTTCGGAAGTTTATCCGAATGACCGCAGGTAGATCAGAAAAAATAATCGGATTATTTGGTTCGAATAAAAACCACTCGATTCTTTAGCAATCATTGTCTTGTCCTCTTTTTGAATTTTATTGATGAATAGGAGATTCAAGCTCGCAGCAGTGAGCCCACGAACCTTGCGAAGAAAAAAGAGGGGCGGGGGGGGGGGGGGGGGGGGCTCGTTCAAAGAGACGCGACGAACAATCGTCACCTTGTACGCCGATCTAAGGGGTCACATCACTATAGAATTTTTTAAAAATTTGTTTTTGATTACTTGACTTAAGAGATGCTTTGAACCATCTAGAATAAGGGGTGTGAGTCCGCGGTGGCCGTGGCTGGCCCGTGTGCGAGACATCGACCGTTTTCCATGAAACACAATTTTTTTAAACGGCACGCAGCATAACTTCAACAATTTTAATTCTTTTCACTCCAAATTTTGAGTACATCTCTAAAATAACATTCCGAAGAGAAATACGTACGGGATTTTCCATGAATTACTTATAACATTAGTAATTAACAAATGATAGTCCTTTTGTCCGTTGAAAATTAAGTTTTTGGTTTAACGCTTGCCAATTACACAAAAATTAATATTGTCATAATACTCTTTGTATTTCTCTAGCTATACTCGTGTAAATTAATAGAATTTTTTTTCTGAAATCAAATTTGCGTCAGCCATACTGCATGCCGCAGAGGTTCTTAAACTCAACATGCCTCGCCAGAATGGCTCCAGCGTCACCATTTGGTATAATTTTTTAATATCAATTTCTTTTTGTTCACTTAAAGATATAACTTATAACATCCTTGACTATTTGTGTTCTCTTGTTTGTCCTTCTAACAAAAAAAAATCGCGAAAAATCACTCAATTTTTGACGTTTACAGTGGTGTAAGCCATTAAGAGGGAATGATACCCAAACAAACCTTCGACGCAGCCTCGGCTCGAGTCAGTAGATGTCACAGCGCGCGTTCATCTCTTGGGTTTGGGTACAATAAAACCCCACAAAATAATTTAATCTCTTTCTGCTGTATTGCATTTTTATCAAAGAATTGTGTTATAATCTATGTCGTGACGATTTTGGTCAACCTCGTGCTCGCGCTTCAGCTGTAGCCTCTTTTGCAACCGTCCAACCAGAAATATATGTAATAATAATAATAATAGTAATCAGACGTATTTTGTTTGTAGTTGGCGACCCTGTTTTAAGAACCGACGCGCCACCTTTCGGCCATCTTTGAAAGCGTACCGAGTCGCCACATCTACCCCCCCCCCCCCAGTGACCTTGCCGGTTGGGAAGGGAACGATACTGTCTTCTTTTGTTTTCTAGCATACATCTTTTTTGACGTATCGACCGTCGAACCCCAATGGCGAGCTTCCATCGCTTGTTCTTCTTTGGTCGTGAGGTTGTCGTCATTTTTTGTAATGTATGCTGGCTTTAATCTGTCTAACGATACAGTATTTTCTTCTCCATTTACGTTTATGATGAATCGGCGGTCGTCCAATCTTTTTACGACTTGGTGGGGTCCGGAGTACGGAGGTTGCAGCGGAGGTTTCACTGCGTCGTTTCTGAGGTGCGCGCGCGAGCATTTGTAGATGCCTTTCAGCAAAAACATGCGAGATTTGTTGTGATGTGCCGTAGGGGTGGGTCGAATCCCTCTCACGTGTTCCCGAAACTTTTCTATGAAGATCTAGGGATCCGCTGGCATGTCTTGGTTTATAAAGAATTCACCCGGAACTCTGAGGGTTGTACCGTATAACATCTCCGCGCACGATGCTCCGATGTCTTCCTTGTATGCTGTCCGTAATCCCAGTAGGACCGTTGGTAGCAAATCTATCCAAGAGACTTGACGACTGCACATTAATGCTGCTTTCAACGTCCGGTGCCATCGCTCAACCAATTTGTTCGACGACGGATGGTATGGCGTTGTTCGAATTCTGCTCGCGCCCACCAGCTTCGCCAGGGCTTTGAAGAGTTGGGACTCGAACTGGCTTCCTCGATCCGTGGTGATTGTAAGAGGCGTTCCGAAACGATAAACCCAGTTATAGTAAAATGCGTTTGCCACTGTGTCTGCAGTCATGTCTGTTAGAGGAGTCGCTTCCGGCCATGTCAAGAGTCGGTCCATCATTGTCAAGCAGTATCTGAAACCTTATACAATTGGCAGTTCAATTAAGTCCAAGTGTATTGAACCTGCTTTCGGGGACTTCAATTGCACGAGGTTGTAGTCGATTGTGACGCTGAACTTTGGATTGTTGACACGCCAAGCACGAACGAACGTCTTCAAGTGCGTATTTTTTTATCTCAGGCCAAACGTATTTCTCTTTCAATATTCGTCACGTATTCCTACCACTCGGATGTGAGAGAGCGTGTATCGAGTCGAAAGCATTTTTTCGGAGAGAGTTTGGGATTTATGGACGCACAGTACCGTGTGAAATGTTGCAATAGATTTGCGTACCTGGTTCGACTGATAATAGTTGCAAGTTCAGTGATGACTTTTGTACGAGATTTTTCAGTTCCGCATCTTCCTTTTGTGCGTTGGAAATTTCTTGAGCGGACAAAACTTTTGGCATCTCGCTTTGCGATATTTCTTGAATTCTTGATAAGGCGTCAGCCACCACGTTGTCGTCTCCTTTGAGGTAGACAATTTCGGTGGAGAACTGCGAAATGTAGTCGAGTTGTCTCAGCTACCTCTCCGAAATTTTATCGGAATTTCGTTGAAAAGTATAAGAGTATAAGAAGTAAAGATGGTCTGTCCGGATTATGAAGTTTCTCCCGTTGACGATATGTTCAAAGAATTTCACCGAAGCAAAAATGGCGAGTAGTTCTCTGTTATAAGTGCTGTATTTTTTTCTATAGGTGTAAGTTTACGAGAGAAAAAACCCACTGGTTTCCATTAGTTCTTTTCCAGCTGCTCCAGTGACGCTCCAATCGCCGTGTTCGACGCATCTGTAGTCAATCTCAGGGGTGAGTCCGGTGAGAGAAACGTGTTTAATGTAGCTAAAGCCACACTTTCTTTGCAGCGTTCGAGTGCGTTTTCTGAATCCGGAGTCCATGGAACTGGTCGTTTATCGTTTTTTTTAGATTTTTTCAGGAACTCGTTCAGCGGTACCTGAGTTTTGCTAAGTCCGGGATGCATCGCCGATAAAAGTTCACCAACCCGAGAAATCTGCGAAGACCTACGATGGTCTCTGGCTTTGGATAATCGATGATCGCTTGGATTCGTTCCATGGGAGGTTTGTATCCGTGTTGGTTGATAGTGTATCCTAGGAATACTAATTCTGGTTTTCCTAGAACACACTTACTGAGATTGATCGTCAATCCGTTATTTTGTAGTCTTTCGAACACGATTTTCAAATGTCCTTTATGCTCTTTTTCGTCTTGTGATGCGATGAGAATGTCATCTATATACACTATTACAAAGTTCAAGTCTCTAAAAGACGCATTTCTCAGTCCCAAAGGCATTACTAGAAATTCGAATAGACCCAGAGGTGTTATTATTGCCGTTTTCGGGATGTCCTCAGTTGCCATCGGGATTTGATGTTATACCCTGGTCAAGTGAAGCTCCCAAAATATTCTTTCCCCGTGGAGACCCATGAATATGTTGTGACTGTGTCCTGTGGGATAACGATCTGGTACAGTTGTCGCGTTTAACGCTCGAAAATCGCCACATAGACGCCAACCTCCTGATTGCTTCGTTTGAAGGTGTATTGCACTGGACCCGGAGCTTTTGGATGGTCATATCATCTTACGTTCCAAAAGATATTCTATTTCCTGTCGCAACGCTTCTAATTTTTGTCCAACAAGTCTGCGCGGTCGATGTGCAACTGGTGGACCTGTCGTTTCGATATAATGTGCAACAGTGCTGTTTTCCTCTGTCTTCGTTAAATCCTATGGTTTCGTGATTTTTGAAAACTGTTCAAGTAGTTCGAGATATCCAACGCTGCTGTTGATTGTTGAGATGCTGTGAATCGTCGTCTTTCGCATAAAGCCTTTTCATGGAAGCTGAGAGACCGAGTATATCAAGCATTGGTTCTTGAGATCAATGAGAGGACCGTGATGAGCAATAAAATCCGGGCTAATGATTGGAGATTTCACTTCCGCAATGATGAAGGGCCACTCGAACTGTCGACGAAGACCCATATCCAGCGTAAGAATCTTTTCGCCGAAGGTGCCAATTTCCGTTTTGTTCGCTGCGTAAAGTTTGAAAGATTGTCGATTAAGATTGGCTTTGATAAGATCACGAGGTAAAACTGTTACAACCAAACCAGAATCTATGAGGAAAGTCAGGTTGTTGTTTTTGTCATTCATGAGTAAGCGGATTTCAGCATCTGGAATATTGTGTTCGCTATCCGCGACCGCTTCGACGTGGATCAGCGCGTTCAGTTTCCCTGAGTAGTATGGCTAGGCCGGTTCTAACTCAGGTCCTCTGAGGGGGGTGCGGGGCGGGGGGGTTCACGCGGGGAGGAGGACTCGGCGGAGAGGCTGACGTCAGGCGAGGAGGGGGAAATCGTTGGAGCGGAGGAGGGGGGTATATATCGATTATCGATTCATTGATCATCGATTATTGATCTTTATATATTTAAAATTTATTGTTGATTTATTTTTGTCTTATATTGTGTACTTCATGGATTTTATTTAGAGCCAAGTTGGTTGACCCGTGTCGCTGAGAGCAGCGATCGGATTACACGTATGCATGAGAGAGAGAGAGCGAGAATGAGAGATGGAGCGACCGCATCGCATGCATGTGAGATAGAGCGACTCATCTGCATGTATAAAGACATATACACTTTAGACATTCAACGATTAAAGCGATTGGGTTTGTTTGGGTGAAATCTCAAACAAACCGCCGCGCACGTCTTCGAACATCTATTGCATCTCAAGGCCAAAATGCCTGGGACATTCGCAAAAGAATAAAATTATGCGAATGATATTGCAAGCGCTTCGCGGATCTCGTCGAAAAAGTTGATGTCAGCAAAAATCTAAAAGTCTGTAGAAAAATATATAATGAACAAATGCACACGGCACCAAGGATGCAGCTGTTATAGAAATTGAATATAAATCGTGATTGAGAGGTACACACTTTCAGCGTACATAGGAAAAAAGCACCGTTAAAATGTCGATTCAGCATCACGTGTCATCTCAAGGTCAAAATGCCTGAGATATTCACAAAAGAATAAAATTATGCGATTGATTCTGCGAGCGCTTCGTGAATCCCGTCGAAGAAGTTCATGTCAGCAAAATCGTAAAGTCTGCAGAAAAATATATAACGAAAAAATGCACACGGCACCAAGGATGCAGTTGTTATAGAAATGGAATATAAATCGTGATTGAGAGGTACACACTTTCAGTCAATGTTTGAATTTCCGAGATCGCGGCGTGCCTCGCGCAGAGACATGACGGATAATATTGAAAAAAATCTTTGCGAGTAAGGGGCTCAAATTAGTTCGGTCGAAGAGTACATTGTGTGGGAACAACGATGTGACGAGTATATCGAGTCGTTAGAAGAACAAAGTCGAATAAAACGACCGCGATTATCGATTGGAAGTCGTCAATCGTTGGTAGCCCAAATTGCGCGACTTGAAGGCTTCAAGAATTCGGTGCGTCAGCGTTTCATACACACGGGTGCTGGACATGACAATCATGGATTCATATGGCGAGAAATTGATACGGCATTCGAGGGTCGTATCTTGACTGGGGTAGTCATAAATCACAACCACATCGAACCTCAACAATTTGTCAAAGACGCTAGTGATGTCGTGCTTTCACGCGTAGAAACCATTATCAACAATCATGGTAGTGTGAAAATTAATACCGTTTTTAACGGCGAATTTGTGGCGGGTGAGAAGCGTGCAAATAAAGGCATTAATACTAAAAACTATGAACTTTTCAATACGTCTGATTTACGCGAGTGGTACGATCAAAGAGTTATCGAGCCCATTTTGACATCACTCGAAGAGTTTCAGGAACGCGACAGCGGGTGGGCATTGTCACGAATATATAACTTGACTATGAATATAAATAAATATAACCCAATGCGTGCCGGATGCCACATAATGTTATCACGGTCGATAATGCTAAAAAGAGCAGTTGTTAATGTGAAATCGAGTGATCAAGCATGTTTCGCCTGGTCCGTAGTTGCTGCTCTTTATCCAGCCCAACGTAACAGTGCGCGTGAATCTTCATACCCGCACTACTCGACAGTGCTAAATGTTCAAGACGTTGAGTTTCCAATGACTATGAATCAAATAAAAAAAATTGAAATTCGTAATGACATGTCAATCAATGTATACACCATTGAGAACGACAGCACTCTTCCAATTCGCGTGAGTGAGCGAAAGAGAGAAAAGCATGTCAATTTGCTCTACGTGGAAGATCCGCAGCGAAACATCGTTGGATATTTCGCATGGATCAATAATTTATCAAGGCTCGTCAGCTCGCAATTAAGTCAGAAGCATCATCGAAAATACATCTGTGATAGGTACATAGATTTGATATGATTTAATGTATCAAAATAATTAGTTCAAAACTGATTTTTTGTTTGTTTTTGCAGATGTCTACACTACTTTCATTCGGAGCAAAAATTGCAAGGGCACACTGTGGACTGTGGCCAAATGAACAACTGTGCCGTCCGTCTACCGAACGATGCGAATAAGTGGCTCACTTTTAAAAACTTCAATCATAAGGAGCGACTTCCATTCGTAATATACGCCGATCTTGAGTGCGTTCTTGCGAAAACGAATGAACACAACATGTACCAACACCACGAGGTTTCTTGTATCGCATACTACGTACATTGTTCATACGATCAATCGTTATGTAGATATGAATCGCACCGTAGTAGCGATTGCATTGCATGGTTCGTCGAAGAACTAAAAAATGCAGCTTTGCATGTAAAAGATATTTTATCTTTAAATATCCCCATGGTACAGTTAACATCCGACGAGGAGCTTGAATTTCGAAGCGCGATTAAGTGTCACATATGTGAAGAAGATTTTGCACAAACCGATACACGAGTTCGCGACCATTGTCATTTAACTGGGCGTTACAGAGGCCCCGCCCATTCGAATTGCAATCTAAATTTCAAACAATCATTTTTCATCCCGGTAGTTTTTCACAATTTGTCTGGCTATGACGTGCATTTTATAATCAAGGAAGTGGCCACCGCGTTCGAAGGGAAAGCTTACGTGCTTCCAATAACAAAAGAAAAATATATTTCGTTCACGAAAACTGTTCAAACTACTACCGAAGAAACAAAAAACCAAATTAAATTACGCTTCATCGATTCATATAAATTTCTAACCACAAGTCTTGAGAAATTGGCATCATTTTTAACGACGGACAAACTGAAAATTTTACGCTCACAATTTGATGGCCTACCGATGCATGATTTTACATTATTAACACGAAAAGGTGTCTTCCCGTACGAATACATTGACCATGTCAGCAGATTGGAAGACACGTGTTTGCCGCCGCGCGACTCATTTTACAGTTCCTTGACCGGGGAAACGATCAGCGCGAGCGAGTACATTCACGCTGAGAATGTCTGGGAGCGGTTTTCCATTTAAACGCTTGGTGAATATAGCAATTTGTATTTGAAGACGGATGTCTTGTTATTAGCAGATATTTTCGAAAATTTCCGTGATACGTGTATTGAAAGTTATGGGCTTGATCCGGCGTATTATTACACTCTTCCCGGATATACTTGGGACGCCATGTTGAAATATACGCACATTACGTTTGACTTAATGACCGACATTGACATGATTTTATTCATCGAGCGAGGTATACGCGGAGGTTTAAGCCAATGTTCAAACAGATATGCACATGCTAATAACAAGTACATGCAATCGTACGATCCATTGAAATCATCATCATACCTGATGTACTTCGATGTGAACAACTTGTATGGATGGGCAATGTGTCAACCTTTGCCTTATGCTGATTTTCAATGGATCGACGACACATCGGATTTTGACGTATTATCCATAGCGCTAGATTCGCCTGTAGGCTACGTTCTCGAAGTCGATCTCGAATATCCGCAACGTTTGCATGATTCGCACAGTGACCTTCCGTTTTGTCCGACACGCGACAAACCACCTGGCAAGCGCCAAGAGAAATTGCTCGCAACCGTATGCGATAAGAAGAGTTACGTGATACACTATCGTAATTTGCAGCAGTGTATGCACCATGGACTTAAAGTAGCGAAAATACACCGAATTTTGAAATTCACTCAATCCCCCTGGTTGCGTTCATACATCGAATTGAACACGCAGTTTCGCACACGTGCTACAAATGATTTCGAGAAAAATTTGTATAAATTAATGAACAATGCAGTATTTGGTAAAACGATGGAAAACGTGCGAAACCGTGTAGACGTGAAACTGGTAACAAAGTGGGAGGGACGGTATGGGGCAGAGGCAATGATCGCTAAACGAAATTTTCACAGTCGAAGTATCTTTTCGGAAAATCTTATTGCCGTCGAATTGCGAAATCTGGAGGTAAAATTTAACAAGCCGATTTATGTGGGTATGTGTATACTCGACATTTCGAAAACATGTTTATATGAGTTTCACCACGAATTCATGATTCCGCTGTATCAGCAAAACTGCAAGGTCATGTATACCGACACCGATAGTCTCATATACCACATCAAGTCTGACGACGTTTACGATGATATGAAGCGTAACATTGACAAATTTGATACGAGCGATTACCCGATGGAAAACGTGTATGGTTTACCGTTAGTCAACAAGAAAGTGCCCGGTCTCATGAAAGATGAAAATAATGGTATGGTAATGACGGAATTTGTGGGATTGAGAGCAAAAATGTACGCTTTGCAAGTCGATGGTAAAAAATACACGAAAAAGGTGAAAGGTGTGAAAAGTAATGTCGTCGCGCGAACAATAAATTTCAATGACTACACTCGCTGTTTACGGGAAGAAATTGAGATGACTCGTCAGCAGTCTTGCATAAGATCGAAGCTGCACGAAGTTTACACTATTTCAGAGTAAAAAATTACTCTAAGTCCACACGATGACAACCGGTATATCATGCCGAGAAGTACGGACACTCTACCCTGGGGTCATTATAAAGTAGCATTGTAAATGTGTTTGTTAGGCTACATGGTATATATTGTTATAAAATAAAAATGGATAGATATAATGAATGTAGTAATGTAAATTTGATATATATTGGAAAATATTCATGTTATATATAATGCGAGTATGTTAATGTTTACAGGATATAATCATTTATTTTTATAAGGAATGGTGAATGTATACATAAATAAAATGGTATGCCTATTGTAAATAAACTTTATTGAATTTTTCATATACTTTATAAAAGTTATTACAATATGTTATTTTTGTGTATCCACGAGTTTTGAGATTTATCCATTCCCAACCATTTAACATAAACATCATTACCGTTTTGCGTATTATCTTCTCCACGAGATATATGTTTGGATTGGCAGCACGTTGCAGTTCGTATTCGTAGAATCCTCCGGCTATTGGATTTCCACTTGAGTCCTCGACTAGGTACGTTACAGGATAAGTTTGTTGCACCTTGACGATTTTAAACACTTCGGTGGTCCAATTTGGTGTGAAACCTTTTTCAAATATTGTCTTGAATTTGCTTACGCGCACAAAATCATCGACTTTGAATCTTGCAGGAGCCGAAATTTTTACATTGCTCTATACGGTGGTTAAGAGTTTCTCCGCGATCGCAGGAGTAACGTCGATGGGCCTCGTGCCAATCGTACCATGCTTTCGAGCATTGTACTTCATAACGAGTTGCGGTAACGCATCGATCCACTTGTAATTACCATTGAGTGTAAACATTTTCCACATATTATTTTTGAGAGTGCGATTGAATCGTTCGACGTCCGAGGCCTTCATAATAGAATACGTCGAATAATGATTGATGTTGTATTCCTCCATGAGTCCTTGCACGTTTACATTGTAAAATTCTCTTCCTTTGTCGGTCTGAAGATTTTTCGGATATCTGCTATGATCGTGTATGATTTTCGCGATCGTTGTACCCATTTCGTTGCCAGTTTTACTTTTCAAGGGTACGGCCCATGCATACTTGCTCAACACATCGATGACGGTGAGGATGTAATTGTAGCCTTCGTTGAAACGCGAATATGGCCGCATTTCGACTACGTCAGCCTGCCACAAATCATCATACCCACGTACGATGACACGTCTTCGCAGAAAGTTTTTTCTTGCTGGTGCATGTAATTCCTCCACGAGCTGCTTTTCTTCAGACGTTTTTTCTTCTCCGAGCATATCGTGTGTTTGACCAGACGATTTTTACAAATCTTCCTGCGTTGTGTCAGCTACAGCGTCGGTTACATACTGAATCGTTTTAGACGTATCGTTCATAGTTATTCGAAGCATATCCTCTAGTGCGATGAATTTCTTCTCAAATTCATCCAGGCGTTCTGTTAACAGCTTGATTTTAATTTCCACGTAACGTTTATTAGCAGCATCGTAATCCCCTTCAGGTAGGGCTACGCCTCGTATTTTACGTGATCTTGCATCGAAGCCACTAGAGGTTAGACAGAGAGCATTATCACATGTATAATTTCTTATTAGCCCAGTCCACTGATAGTATGAATTATCCTGCGCTCCAAGCGATGATCCGAATTTATTGATCGATATCTCGGTGTCAATAGCGATGAAGGAATGATCATTATCATCGATGCATAAGTTAATTTATAATGAGACCCGCTTCGCGAAGTTCCTCAATACTCGACATTATCTCATTGTCGTGAGCGTTGTTAGCCGCGTGTCGTGAAGCTTCCAACAAGCGCAAACGATCGAGCAACTCATTGGGATCATTCCAATGCACGTAATCGATTTTGTTGTTATTTAACGTCATGGCGCGCGGTATTTCTATACCTCTTATAGTTTTTCGGTCGAAAGTTAATGGTCCAATTATATATTTATACTTGAAGCCTTTGTTACCCAATACAGGATTGAGTATATTGCTACCACGTCGATGTGCATTTGTTGCCAACAATATATTTTTATATTTGTTTTTGTCTTCCTCGGTGTATATTGCATCGTCAGGAATTCTCTTGAAGATTAGCTCATAGAGTCCAGGGGTTCCCAAGTATTTTATGCCATCGATGAATATATTATCATCATTATCCACATCGAAACACTTATCGTCTAACATCATTCCTTCATTGGTAGATTTCACGCCATACACGTAATCCATGCTGGAATTTTTGTCTTGTAAAAGAATAGATGAAATATATTGTTGACCGAGTGGACCGAAATGTTCGCGCAATGTATTTTGACCTTCAGCCGTTTGTAATTGACGTTGAACTGTAGACACGAATGATTCGGGCGTAGTCTCAAAAACGTCTTCTTCAACAATGGTGGCTGGTTGCAAGGGTACAGCAGCCATCGACGTATCATCCAGACATTCCTTTCGTCGCTTGCGTTTCAACTGATTCGGTGTAGAAGTTACCAGCGAATTTTGAAATAACGAACGTGTGCGCTTTGTTCCTTGTTTCACATCCTTCTCTAGGTCCTTTGCTTCCGACATACTCAACGATTCAATTTCCGGCCCAAGAGATTCAACAACAGCTGATTGCTCAACAATCTGCTTGAGAGGTTCGGTGATTGGCTTGAAGTGTCTCTCCAATGCCAGATCTTGTTCCATTTTTCCAGTCTTCAAAGCTTGATATTTTTTGCGTATTGAGTCGCTTGTTTTCGCAATTTCCCTAGCAATCTTTTCATCAATATCAATTGTCGTCATCATGCCCACACGAAATTATTTGTCGGTCGTTGCACAGCTGATGTCTCAATGCCGACTGGCTACATTACGGTATTGCTAACTCGTTAAATCCATTTCTATATCGACCACCGGACAATGAGCTATCTTTGTCAATCACCATGAAGCCATATTTGTGATGCCAACATTTTTGACATAACACCAGAAAATCTTCATACGACATGTCCGTATTTACATGTTCATTGTAAACATGTTTCAAGTTTGTACGATCTTGCTTAAATAAAATAAGCAGATTCACATTGTCGCGTATACGTGGGTCATTTGACAAGTACCTAGCCTCACCGCTAGATGGTGCCACTATTGCAAGAGAAATACACTATAGTGTAGTACCGTCTTGTAGACGGCTACTGACAAAATTTCAGCCGGATCGGACTTGTAGTTCTCTTTTGAGAGCGTGTGAAAGCAAGTGTGTCCGTTGATTTTTGAAAGAATGGAGAAAGAACAATATCGGTCGGTGATTCGATTCTTGTTTTTGGAAGGGAAATCGCGCAGTGTAATTAAAGAACGCTTGGATGCAGTGCATGTCGATGCTTCTCCTTCGATGGCGACCGTTAAATTTTGGTATAACGAGTTTCAACGTGGTCGTACGTCGGTTTTTGATGATCCACGCCCAGGTGCTCCAAAAACAGCCACTACGGAGGAGAACGTGACAAAAATACACGATATCGTTTTGTCAGACCGTTGATTAAAGGTGCACGAGATAGCTGTGATAGTAGGCATCTCAGAAGAACGCGTGTGGCATATCCTACATGAGACTTTGAGCATGAGGAAGCTGTCGGCAAGGTGGGTGCCGCGTTTGCTGACTGCAGACAACAAGCGCATTCGTGTGACCACTTCAGAGCAGTGTTTGGAGCTGTTTAATCGCAATCCAAAAGAGTTTTTGCGTCGTTACGTGACCGTCGACGAAACATGGATTCACTGGTATACTCCAGAGACCAAGGAGCAGTCAAAACAGTGGACCTTACCCGGTGAACCTGCTCCAAAGAAGGCGAAGACGGTCCCGTCGGCTGGAAAGGTGATGGCCACTGTTTTCTGGGATTCTCAAGGTGTGATTTTTATTGACTACCTGGAGAAGGGCAAGACGGTCACGGGACAGTACTACGCCGAACTGTTGAGCCAATTTAACGCCGTGTTAAAAGAAAAACGGCCCCATTTGTCGAGAAAGAAAGTGCTTTTCCACCATGATAATGCACCTGCTCACACCTCCGCGCTCGCCACGGCTAAATTGGTCGAATTACGCTATGAACTGCTGCCCCATCCACCGTATTCTCCAGATTTGGCTCCGTGCGACTTTTTTTTTTGTTTCCGAATCTAAAAAATTCACTCGCCGGGAAGAAATTCCACTCCAATAATGAAATAATCGCCGCCATGGAGGCCTATTTTGCAGACCAAGAGATAACATTTTTTTCAACGGGGTTAAAAAAATTGGAACACGGCTGGGGCAAGTGTATTCAACTAAAAGGAGACTACATTGAAAAATAAATTTTATTTTTAGCAAAATTTTGGTGTTTTCATTTGTAGGCTAGGTACTTATCAAATGACCCACGTAAGATGCTTGGGAACCTTGGCATATGTTTGGCAAAGGTAGAAACAATCAACGCTCGAGTGTCTGCCCATCGCAAAGTACTCTCTTACTGTATTTTGCTTGTCACATGCTACGTTATTGAAAATAAAAATGGAGTTCGGAAGCGCTTCCTGCGGTGGGATAACATCACTATTATTTGAGAATTTAAAATAGGCAATTTCGTCAATCGATGTCAGCAGATTTTCCAAATATTGATATTTTGGCTGTTGAAGCGATTTCGAGTATACATATAGGTTTTCAAAACGTACACCATTTGGACTTTCTATTAAACTTAACACTTTGTGGGAGAGGCTTCCCGAACATATAAAGGCTGATTCGGAAGTACAGCAATATCGCCGATGCACGCGCCATTGGAATTTACTGGGACAGCTAATACACATTGACGGTCCAGCACCGTTTATAAATAATTGTGCCGAATGTCAAAGAGAAAAGGCAACGGTTTGTTAAATCGTGCAATAAATGCACTTCCGATCGAGTTACATATTCCCGGATACCAATATTGTGGACCAGGCACTCAGTTAGAGGAGAGATTGGCATGGGGTGATCGTGGTATAAATCCATTGGATGCCGCTTGTCGCGACCACGATATAGCCTATTCTCGAAGCAATCATTTAGGCGAAAGACACGTTGCTGATAATATACTTGCAACAACGGCACGAAAACGTATTACTGCGAGAGATTCGACTTTTGGCGAGAAAACAGCAGCGACCGCTGTTTGGGCAGCTATGAAAGCAAAAACGAAATTCGGCATGGGAATGAAGACAAAGAACTCATCGACAAAGAAAAAAACCGTTAAGAAGAGAATACTGCCGATAGCAAAGCGTGGCGGAATTTTGCCAATATTACCATTGCTGGGAGTTCTTGGTTTACTGGCTGGTGGGGCAGCTGGGATAGCAAAGGCTGTGAATGATAGCAAAGCGGCGCAACGTCAACTTGAAGAAATACAACGTCATAATCGAGCTATAGAAGGCTATGGGCTCTATCTCGCTCCCTACAAGCGTGGACAAGGATGTTCAACTAAGAAAAAAAAAACGTCAAAACACGGTGAAAATGCCCATGGGTGTAACAACTAATGTACAATTGGAATGCTTAGCCAGGCGCATGCGCATACCATTCTTCAGAGGGGTCTTCATGCGCAATAATTTACCAGTTTATGGCGGCGTGCAACTAGATGAGAACGGTATAGTAAATTTGGATGATGCCGATGGCCCCGGTACGCATTGGGTAGCCTATGCCAAGAGGGGGAGTCATATAATATATTTTGATAGTTTTGGAAATCTTCGACCGCCCAAGGAGTTAGTGCGATATTTTGGACCAAATACCACAAAAATATAATACAATCGAACATCTTATCAGAATTATAATCAGAGTATTTGCGGGCAATTGTGCTTGCAATTTCTCCAAAACGTCGATGATCAATATGTATTTAAGCCGTGACAATGTGTCAATCAACTCAGTATTCGAGGGAAACATGTCACTGACGCTTACGTTGACCGGCAAGACTATCCTTCTAATCGCAAATTATTTTCCCGCTATAGATTTCAATGTTGACTGTTATGAGCTCGGTTTGACGGATTTCGAAACTTATGACACAATACCAAATGTGAATTCATCAAACAACAAATTTTACTTTGACAATGATGACAAGGAAATTATAATCCCTGAAGGATCGTATGAATTGAGAGCCATAAATGCGTATCTGAATCGTGCAATTTTACTCAAAGGGGTTGATAGCGGTGATGATGTTGAAAATGAACTTGTTCCTCGAAAGGTTGATAACGATGACCTCGATGAAAATGGCGAATACCCAATCGTGTTACGCGCTAATCATAATACACTAAAGAGCGAAATCAAATGTGCGTACAAAATAAATTTCACTAAACCCGATAACGTAGGATCCCTGTTGGGATTTTCATCAAATCGAATACTGCATCCCTGGAAATGGCAGGAATCTGATGTACCGATAAACATAATGAATGTCAACATTATCCGCATAGAATGTAGAGTCACCACTGGTGCGTACTGCAATGGCGAGCGTGTACACACGATACATGAATTTTCGCCGACCGTACCACCAGGATATAAGATATCGGAAACGCCTGCGCAAATCATATATCTTCCGATCGTTGTGCGGAGCATTACAGATTTAACGATACGTATCGTGGATCAAAAGGGAAAACTACTCGATTTTCGAGGAGAAGAAATTACGGTGAGATTGCACATACGAAAGCGACGCTTGTGATGCTCGTTCTGTACGACACGGAATACGCCAGAGACTATATTTCTACGCGAGATAATACGATCCCACACGATAATACTCTTGCAAGAAGACAAGCGGCATTGAGTGTTAAATTACCCGCAAAGAAGAAACTCAGTGCAGCGAATCGTGAATTTTTAGAATCTCTGGGATTTATTGTACGACATACTTGAGGCAAAAGAATGACTGACGTTTTGAATATCAGTGGGGAGCCAATCTTTGACGATCGTATCATCAAAATTGAAACTCATACGTACAATCCGTATGCCAACTCAACGTTTGGACACAGTGATGAAATACGAATTCCTATACAACACCAAGACTTGTACACCCTACCATCTGAAAGTTTTCTCTACGTTGAGGAAAAGTTCACGGTGCTTAAAAAACCTGATGATCAAGCATTAGTAGTATTGGGAAACAATTGCGTTGCAGTCATGTTTGATGAAGTTCGTTATGAGCTCGATGGTGTGGAGATTGATCGCAATCGAAACGTTGGAATAACAACCACGATTAAAAACTACATCTCTCTAAGCCCTGAGAGGAGTCATCAAAGTATGACAAATGCTGCGTGGGATGTAACACATAATAATGGGGGAAAATACTTCAATTTTTGTGTACCTCTCAACATATTGCTAGGATTCTGTGAAGATTACAAGCGCGTTGTTATCAATGCTCGTCATGAGCTAATTCTGATACGTTCGCGCAATGATAACAATTGCGTATTCAGTCAGCATCCATTAGTAGAGGTAGAAGTTGAATTGCTCAAAATACAATGGCGTACGCCTCACGTAATATTAAATGAGATAACTAAATTGTCATTACTTCGAACATTGGAGAGTGGGCGATACTTGAATATGAGCTTTCGCTCTTGGGATCTATACGAGTATCCACTGCTTCAAAGCACAACGAAACACTCATGGACTGTGAAAGCTGCCTCCCCTCAACTCGGAATCGTATCCTTACGATGATTTGAATTTGGACTTTGACAAAAACAGATTCGCCATTTTGTTCAATATGTACTCTCAGACGAGTAAGTCAGAACGAGTCTGTGAAAAATGCTACCGTGGACGTGCGAATAGAGTTTGAATGTAAGGAAGATTTGCCACCAAATACTACTGCCTATTGTTTGATCTTGCACGATCGCGTTGTTGAATATTGTCCATTGACAAACATGATTCGTAAAATTGTATAGATCAGCAAGTAACCCCCGCTCGATAAATAGATAATTTAAAGACGAGTTTCTTAAATATTGACGTCAGTCATCAATTGATCTTGCTATCGACTTGATCGAGCCAATACATATTCGTTATGTCTGTACCTACATTTGTCGATCTACAAGGGTTCATTGTTGGGAGAAACTTTGTCGTGAAGGAAGTAGCGATTCTGAGAGCGGAATGTGTGCTCTCTCATTACATTTTCGCGAGTATCATACCGTGGAGACTCATCACAAAATCTGAGAGATACGAAGCGTCATGGCTGACTCGGAACCATCATGGTCTAAAGTGGGCCTATGGAAACGTTCCATATAGCATGGCTCAAGGTTTAATAACGGCTGCAGTTCTGGGCCCAACGGAAGACGATATGTATCCTATCGTATATGTTGACGGCCATGAAAAACGAGAATGGCTAGCTGATATATTAAATATGAAAAATGATCTAGTTATTGAAACGTTGGACGTGGACTTCGGCGATATGGATATCTTAAGTAAATTAGGCGTAAGCTATACTCTACGATGCGAAAAGCATGAAAAAAATTGTGCACTACAAAATGTATTTAAAATGTTTAATTGGGGGTTGAATCATAAAGATTCATGCAAATAAACGAAATGTGACATTATGTGATTTTTTAATTCTCCTCACCCCTTTCTTTGTTACATTATCTGTTATGAGATTACACATTTGTATAAAATATTGCTCTTAAACGTTCGAGACGTACATGAGACGTTCATGAGACGTTCAAGAGACGTTCGGAGAACGTTCGTGAGACGTTCGGAGACGTTCGGAGACGTTCGTGACACGTTCAAGAGACGTTCGTGAGACGTTCATGAGACGTTCGGAGACGTTCGGGGATGTTCGTGAGACGTTCATGAGACGTTCAAGAGACGTTCGTGAGACGTTCGAAAGCGTTCAATACATGTTCGAAGACGTTCAATAGATGGTCGAAGACGTTCGTGGGTTTGTTTGGGATTTCACCCAAACAAACCCAACTGCTTTAGTCGTTGAATGTCTAAAGTTAAATGTATATCTCGCTCTATCTCACATGCATGCAATGCGGTCGCGCTCTCTCTCTCTCTCTCTCTCTCTCTCTCTCTCTCTCTCTCCCTCTCTCTCTCTCCCTCTCTCCCTCCCTCCCTCCCTCCCTCCCTAATCGATAATCGATATGTACCCCCCTCCTCCGCTCCAAAGATTTCCCCCTCCCCGCGTGACGTCAGCCTCTCCGCCGAGTCCCCCTCCCCGCGTGACGTCATACCCCTCCCCGCGTGAAGCCCCTGCCCCGCACCCCCCTCAGAGGACCTGAGTTAGAACCGGCCTAGCTATACTACTTCCCTGGTTTCCCGGTTTCAGCGGTGGCTGGAACGAACAAGGTAGCAAGCACCGCATCGATGACGTGCCAAATCGATAATGATAATAGCATATTCCGTTAGTCGAAGGTCTGGCTCAACTGCGAGAGTTGGATCGCGGCCTCTGTCCCTGTCGATCAAGACTGTTGTTATCTTGTTTGTTGTTTCCGTCCCTCCTTGAACAGAGTCTTTTCATGTCCGCTCTCAATTCTGCGATGCCTTTTTCCATACTTGCTCTCCATTTCACTATTTCTTTCTCCAAGGTGTGCAAGCGAGGGTCGATTGCGTTGACTGTAACCTCACTCGCTGCGGCGTGAGGCTGCGCAAGGTGAGGTTGGGTATTCATCGACATTACGCTCGGACCATAACACGATTCGATGATCGTGTCAGCTATATCGGCCAGTTTGGATAGCGACGAGTCGGCATGGCTCAGAATTGCCGTTCTAACGTTTTGTGATATGCAATGTATGAAACAAGACCGAAGGAATTCCTCATGGACCATTTCGCCTCCCAAATCAATCATTTCGCGCAAGAGCTAGGATGGTTTTCTATTATCGAGATGCAAATCGTTCACGAACTTTCTAATTTGCGTTTCCTTTGAATCGGTGAACCGGTTTATCAATAACTTTTTTATCGCTTGTTACTTATCTTGCTCTGGAGGATTCCGCATGAAATCGGTGATTTGTTGTAAATCTTCTGCGTTGAGAGCCTCGAGCACGCAATCATATTTCCTGCGATCGCTGGTGATTCGTCGGTTGTTGAATGTCGCCTCGATTTGATCGAACCATCTCTCCGATATTTTTGTCCAAAATTGTGGCAACCTGAAGTATTCGACTGTTTCCACCCGATCCCGACATTTCCGGGATTAATATTATCTCCGATTCCCAAGGAGGATGCCGCTCCCTCGCCCGTACCGTCGGTTGTATTGGTGGACTTCCAGTCTCCACCATGCCGCAAGCACATTTTTTCTTCTTTTAGGTTAGACTCTCGTCGATTATTAATCACAATCACGTCGTGGTCACCAATTTTGTGGGGTTTGGGTACAATAGACTCACACAAAATAATTTAATCTTTTTCTGTTGTATTGTATTTTTATCAAAGAATTGTGTTATAATCTGTGTCGTGACGATTTTGGACAACTTCGTGCTCGCGCTTCAGCTGTAGCCTCTTTTGCAACCATCCAACCAGGAATATATGTAATAATAATAATAATAGTAATGAGACGTATTTTGTTTGTAGTTGGCGACCCTGTTTTAAGAATCGACGCGCCGCCTTGCGGCCATCTTTGAAAGCGTACCGAGTCGCCACACATCCCGAACGCGTGTTTCATGGAGACTAGAGTAAAGGAGTGGACACAACGTGCTTTAGAAGTGGACACGAAATCGGTACCTCTTGTGGCGGTACCTCTCGACTGCCGTCGACAATGCGTCGCGGTTGGGAATCCAGCTGTTGCGTCTACCTCTCCTATTATAATCGTGTGCATTTCACCGCTGTTCAGATAGATTGCCAGTGGTATAAACTCGTCTATCGCCGATGTATCGTTATTGATACCACGAAATAAAGAGCAATTGTTGATTTTTTTAGCAACCGCTCCATTGTCGTTATTTTTGTTAATTATTTAACGTTAAAAATTTTTCTTTTTTCACAGGAATCCTTTTTTTCTTTATTCCGCAGGAGGGTATGTATCGGAGGAAGGTCCACGGTAAGTATAAGGTAAGTACTTTTTATTGTTTAGCGAGGGAAGCAATGGATGCTCCGAAAATCGATATTTTATTTACGCGACAATATAAACTTAACTAGGAGGGGCACATACATAAATGCTTATAAATACAAATAAATACATGCCCGTTGGCACTCTACAAGCGGCTCAAGGTTTTAGCAACTGTGAAATTCTCGAACGACTTGCTCGAGGATAAAACCTGGTGACTTCTTGCCCCAGAATGTCGGTTCGAAATCCCGGCTGTACCGGAAGCGGAAACGTTCAGATTGGTGTCCCAGCTGGCCTCGATCTCTCGGAGAAGATTTTTCAGCTGGGTCATGATGCTGACTAGTGATCATCTCGCGTTGTACCTTCCCTCGAGCCAGCCTCGTCGGAGTATTGGAAACTTCTGTGAATTTTAATACTTGATTTAGTATTGTGAATTTTAAGACTATATTTTAAGCGATCTGCAAAATTTCCTCACCCATCATTGATCGTCATTACCGTCAGTGTCGGAACTCAGACACTTAATCGTGAGCCCACTTGGATTCTCCATCTTCGGTCCCTCGCCGAGTCCGAACCTCTCGAAGCTATCGGACGATCCGCTCATCCGTCAGACAGAGGTGGCACATTGCTGTAAATTACCTCCCGGGTGGGAGGCTGTTTGAGCGGTCGGAGATACTTTCGCGGCGCAGGTTCGTCGTATTCTCGGCACCCTCAGCTCGATGTCTCATCTCCGAGACCCGATGAACGCTGGGAACATCCTTCCCTCGAAAACCTCGTCATGTACAGGGCCAAAGAATTTTCGGATCTTTCACGACCGGAAACCTCCATGCCTGCAAAAAAGTTCAACAATCTCACATTTCAATTCCGAGTTCAATAAATCCTTAATTTTTTCTAAACATTTTTCATGTGTGTATATACGCTCCAAAGGTGTTTTCGTGACCATTGACACGGGCTCATAGGTACATATACAAAAGAATAAAATGAATGATTTACCTTGCTTATTAAAGGAAACGTTAAACAAATAAATCCACCAAGTCTAAATAGATTATTGACACTTTATAAACGCGACACTTTATAAATCACGGTTATGACACAAGGCAGGAGGCCATGATGGAAATGAGAAAGAGCTTTGTGCTGCGCAAGCACTGAACGCTATTATACTGCTATTGGTGGATGTTACCGATCTTTGCGACGCTTGTGGCAGAACACAGAACTATTGAAAGAACGGATTTCCAGTACGCTGGTACTACGTATTCTCCTATACTATGACCACTCCTTTACTCTAGTCTCCATGGCGTGTTTGTTCCGAAAGCACGCTGCGACGGGGCAACGGGCCTCCTTGCGTCGAGGCATAACAATGCACACACACATGCTTCGACGCAACGTGTGTGTGCGTTCGTTACGTCGGGCGCATGCGGTTGAAGATTGTTTTCTTCCCGCATGCTGTCCCTTCGCAGCGAGTACACACTTCGTGTGGGTATATACACGTATATACCGACACGCTGACCCACGGTCAGTGTGGACAAAGAATTTTGTTTTCTTCATCAACGTCGAATTCGCACGTAATTCGAGATCATCGAGAATCGCAATTTCGCAGTAAGCGTGCTTGCAGGCGGCTTGCGCTTTTCTGCAGCGAGGTAATTGTTAAAAATTAATTATTTTTAACAATTAACAAATGTGCGGTACTTTCTGTACCTCTCAGCAGATATGATTGCTACTTACGCGCTGTAAAAAACAACGGTAAAAATTACGCAAAAATAATAGTTTAAACAATTATTTTTGCATTTATTCTTGATCACGGGTATCATCGGTAGATACGGTACTTTCTGTACCTCTCGACAAATATAGATTGCTGCTTACCCGCTGCAAAAAACAACGGTGTCAAAATTACGCAAAAATGATTATTTTTGCATTTATTCTCGATCACAGATATGATCGGTAGATACGGTACTTTCTGTACTCTCAGCAAATATAGATTGTTGCTTACGCGCTGCAAAAAACAACGGTGTCAAAATTGCGCAAAAATAATTATGCAAACAATTATTTTTGCATTTATTCTCGATCATGGGTATGATCGGTAGATACGGTACTTTCTGTACCTCTCAGCAAATATAGATTGCTGCTTACGCGCTGCGAAAACATGGTGCAAACATTTTTCAGAAATAATTATTTAAACGATTAATTTTGCATTTATTCTCGATGACGAGTACGATCGGTACATACGGTACTTTATATACCTCTCAGCAAATATGATTGCTGCTTACGCGCTGCAAAAAACAACGGTAAACATTACGCAAAAATAATTGTTAAAAAAATATTTTTGAATTCATTCTCGATCTCGGGTATGATCGGTAGATACAGTACTTTCTGTACCTCTCAGCAAATATAGATTGCTGCTTACGCGCTGCAAAAATAAGGGTGTAAAAATGACGCAAAAATAATGATTTTTGCATTTATTCTCGATTACAGGTATGAACGGTAGATACGGTACTTTCTGTACCTCTCAGTAAATATGATTGCTGCTAACGCGCTGCAAAAAACAACGGTGCAAAAAATTCGCAAAAATAATGATTCAAACAATTAATTTTGAATTTCTTCTAGATCACGGATATGATCGGTAGATACGGTACTTTCTATACCTCTTAGCAATTATAATTGTTGCTTACGCGTTGAAAAAACAAACGGTGAAAATTATTGTTTAAACTATTGGTGTTGCATTAATTCTCGATCACGGGTATAATCGGTAGATACGGTAGTTTCTATACCTCTCCGCAAATATGATTCCTGCTTGCGCGCTACAAAGAACAACGGTAAAAATTACGCAAAAATAATTGTTAAAAAAATATTTTTGAATTTATTCTCGATCTCGGGTATGATCGGTAGATGTGGTAATTTCTGTACCTCTAGGCAAATATAGATTGCTGTTTACGCGCTGAAAAAACAAACGGTAAAAATGATTATTTAAACAATTGGTTTTGCATTCATTCTCGATCACGGGTATGATCAGTAGATACGGTAAGTTCTGTATTTTCAGCACATATAGATTGCTGCTTACGCGCTGAAAATACAACCGGTAAAAATAATTGTTGAAACTATTATTTTTGCATTTATTCTTGACCACGCTTGTGATCGGTAGGTGCGAAGAGCTTCGCACCGCTCAGCAAGTCTTTACTGTTGAGACACTGCGAACAACAGCGTTCATATGAAGATAGTAGCGCTCTCGTTCGATCTCGTTTGTATACTACAGATTCAATTATCTAAATAGATGATTGCATTTTCTTTTCGAATAAAGCCCATCGCCAAATATTGACGTAAATCATGACACACCGTGAGTGTTCGCCGGCGGCTCGCTGCAAAATGCAGTGACAATATTTGCAATCAATCATTTAAACAACGGACTTTTCTGAGAAGAGTATGTGGCTTCCGCATGGAGGCCGTGTTGAGGATCAGCATTGTGTCGACGTTTCACAAACGTTACAGTCTGCATCATCAGGGCTGAGAGCTCCGATACTAAAGCTCTGGTGTCTCAGGTATTCCTTATATAGTTGAAGTCATCGTTCCAGATCGCTGCACCAGCCAGTCAGATGTTTTAATTGATCAGCTGGTCAATTAAAAAATCGGGAGGACGGTATGCCAAATCGGATTGACGTGATATCATCCATCTCTGTTTAGATTGTCCGGATGTTTTCGGATTTCCAAGCCTTCTCGGTGTTTCCTGGAAAAATAGCTGTTTGATGGGACCAGACTTTGGGCTTTGTCGAACTGGATGGCATGACCAGTCTCCATCCAATGTTCGGCCAGCGCTGATTGTGTAATATGGTCATATTTGATACACCGTTGGTGTTCTTTGATCCGTATACTGATCTTTCTCCCGGTTTCTCCTATGTACACTTTACCGCATGAGCAGGGTATCTTGTACACTCCTGGTGCACTTAATGGTGGTCTTTGGTCTTTTGCACTCGGAATCACTTGTGCTAGTTTCTTCTGAGGTTTGAAGATGACTCACACGTTATGTTTTCCAAGGAAACATGCCCTGCCTATGCGATCGGTTATGCCCTGAAGGTATGGAAGGGAAGTTGTTGTGGTTATTTGTCCTTCATTCTCCCCATCAGGTGCTGTAACCGTTTTCGGATCAGCTATTTTTATATTTATATTTTTTATCGTGCTTTTGATGTTGCCTGGCTTATAGCCATTATCTCCTAAAGCTTTTCGTAGGTGTTCTAGTTCAACCTCCAGGGAGTCTGGTTCGGAGATCACTAAAGCTCTGTAGACCAGAGAGCTTATGACCGACTGTTTTTGGGAAGGGTGGTGATGGGACCTAGCGTGGAGATATCTATCCGTATGCGTTGGCTTCCGGTAAACTTTATGGCCCAAAGTGCCATCGTTTTTCCGTTGAACCAGTACATCCAGAAAAGGGATTTGGTTTTCCTGTTCTATCTCCATGGTGAATTGGATATTGGGGTGCTGGGAGTTGAGGAAGGTTAAGAAATGATTGAGGTTTTCTTTACCGTGACTCCAAATGACGAAGGTGTCATCGACATATCGGAACCAGGTGGAGGGCTTGAGGGAAGCTTCTTGCGGATTCTGTTCTCGAAGTTCTCCATAAAGATGTTGGCGATGATAGGGGAAATAGGGGAACCCATGGCTGCGCCTGAAGTTTTTTCATAAATCTGGGATTGAAATTGGAAATATGTAGAGTTTAGGCAATGTTCTACGAGGGGCAGTAGGTTAGGGGTAACTTTTTTTGGATTTTTGAACTATGCTTAGGGTTTCATTGGTTGGGACATTTGTAAACAGGGATACAACATCGAAACTCACTAAAATATCTTCTGGTTGTACCTTAATGGACTGAATCTTGTTCACAAAATCCCGGGAGTTTTGGATGTGGGAGTTGTTGAGGCCTACGAGTTCTTGCGAAGGTTTGCAGAGAAAACGTGCCAAATGATATGTAGGACTGCCTATGTTGCTAACAATGGGCCTTAGTGGGATGTTGTTTTTGTGTATTTTTAACAGACCGTAAAGCCTGGGTGGTAGGGATTCCTTGGGTGCTTCGGTTAGGTTTTCCGATAGACCAGCCTTCTTTAGAAGTGCTGTTGTTTTCTTTTCTACATTTGATGTGGGGTCACGTGATAATTTATTGTACGGGTTGGTGTCCTCGAACAGGTTCATAATTTTACTGCAGTAGTCCGTTTTATCCATGAGACAGTTGCATTCCCTTTGTCAGCTGGTAGTATTAAGATGTCCTTGTTTTTCTTCAAATTGTGAAGAGCAAGGTGTTCTTCCTTCGTGATATTCTGCTGCGAAGGTTTTGCCTTGTGTAGAATATTGGTTTCCTGATGTCGTTGCCAGTATCCAGTGGAAGACGATAGATGGCAGTTTCCACCTGGCTGATGATTTCTCTGGTCGGAATTTCTGTTGGTGTAATGGCGAAATTGTGCCCTTTTGCAAGGACTTATGTTTCAGCTGCGGAGAGTGCGTGGTTACTTAGGTTTTTTATTGTGTGGGTTAGGATGGGCTGCTTCGTCTGTGGACATAGTTTCCTGAATTTTTCTATTTGATTCTTGGACCTTAGGTCTGCACAGTGGAGGGCTTGTTCGTGGGTGACACGGTCAAGATCTTCCCACAGCTGTGGTTCCAAAGAGTCAGATAGACGTAGGTGAAGTTTAAGGAGTTTTTGGGAATTTTGGTCCAAAAGCTTTTTTGTGACAGATATTCTCTCCTTTACCAGTCTCAGCGAAGCCTGGTGGAGGATAGTTTTGGTTTGTTTTGATGGAAAGGGGTTTTTTAATTCAAAACATTTTGGTACTACTTGATGGTCGCGACACCTTTTTAGGAATGTTAACGAGCACAGTTAGATGTGCAGAGTTTTCCTGAGTTTGGAAAAGGTGTTAACAGAACCCAGAATAGCCTCTCCGTGTAGGCGTCTGATTTTAGTTTTAAGGCTTTCACGGCTCTTTATGTAATTAGAAGAGTACGTGGCTTCTTGATGGAGGCCGTGTTGAGGATCAGCGTTGTGCCGACGTTTCACAAACGTTACAGTCTGCATCATCAGGGATGAGAGCTCCGATACTGAAGCTCTCGTGTCTCAGGTATTTCTTATATAGTTGCAGTCATTGTTCCAGATCGCTGCACAAGCCAATCAGATGTTTTAATTGACCAGCTGATCAATTAAAACATCTGATCGTTAACATTCCTAAAAAGGTGCCGCGACCATCAATTGGTACCAAAATGTTGTGAATTAAAAAACCCCTTTCCATCAAAACAAGCCAAAACTATCCTCCACCAGGCCTCGCTGAGACTGGTAAAAGAGAAAATATCTGTCACCAAAAAGCTTTTGGACCAAAATTCCCAAAAACTCCTTAAACTTCACCTACGTCTATCTGACTCTTCGGAACCACAGCTGTGGGAAGATCTTGACCGTGTCACCCACGAACAAGCCCTCCACTGTGCAGACCTAAGGTCCAAGAATCAAATCGAAAAATTCAGGAAACTATCTTCACAGACGAAGCAGCCCATCCTAACCCACACAGTAAAAAAACCTAAGTAACCACACACTCTACGCAGCTGAAACATCAGTCCTTGCAAAGGGGCACAATTTCGCCATTACACCAACAGAAATTCCGACCAGAGAAATCATCAGCCAGGTGGAAACTGCGATCTATCGTCTTCCACTGGATACTGGCAACGACATCAGGAAATGGATGTCCAATATTCTACACAAGGCAAAACCTCCTCTTCACAATTTGAAGAAAAACAAGGACATCTTAATACTACCAGCTGACAAAGGGAATGCACCTGTCATCATGGATAAAACGGACTACTGCAGTAAAATTATGAACCTGCTCGATGACACCAACACGTACAAGAAATTATCACGTGACCCCACATCAAGTGTAGAAAAGAAAACAGCAACACTTCTAAAGAAGGCTGGTCTATCGGAAAACCTAACCAAAGCCCTTACACCCAAGGATTCCCTACCACCCAGGTTTTACGGTCTGCCAAAATACACAAAAACAACATCCCACTAAGGCCCATTGTTGGCAACATAGGCAGTCCTACATATCATTTGGCACGTTTTCTCTGCAAACCTTTGCAGGAACTCGTAGGCCTCAACAACTCCCACATCCAAAACTCCCGGGATTTTGTGAACAAGATCCAGTCCATCAAGGTACAGCCAGAAGACATTTTAGTGAGTTTCGATGTTGTATCCCTGTTTACAAACGTCCCAACCAATGAAACCCTAAGCGTAGTTAAAAAATCCAAAAAGTTGCCCCTAACCTACTGCCCCTCATAGAACATTGCCTAAACTCTACATATATCCAATTTCAATCCCAGATTTATGAACAAACTTCAGGCGCAGTCATGGGTTCCCCTATTTCCCCTATCATCGCCAACATCTTTATGGAGAACTTCGAGAACAGAATTCCGCAAGAAGCTTCCCTCAAGCCCTCCACCTGGTTCCGATATGTCGATGACACCTTCGTCATTTGGAGTCACGGCAAAGAAAGCCTCAATCATTTCTTAACCTTCCTCAACTCCCAGCACCCCAATATCCAATTTACCATGGAGATAGAACAGGAAAATCGAATCCCTTTTCTGGATGTACTGGTTCAACGGAAAAACGATGGCACTTTGGGCCATAAAGTTTACCGGAAGCCAACGCATACGGATAGATACCTCCACGCTACGTCCCATCACCACCCTCCCCAAAACCAGTCGGTCATAAGCTCTCAGTTCTACAGAGCTGTAGCGATCTTCGAACCAGACTCCCTGGAGGTTGAACTAGAACACCTACGAAAAGCTTTAGGAGATAATGGCTACAAGCCAGGCAACATCGAAAGAACGATAAAAAAATCTAAAAATAAACATAGCTGATCCGAAAACGGTTACAGCACCTGATGGGGAGAATGAAGGACAAATAACCACAACAACTTCCCTTCCATACCTTCAGGGCATAACCGATCGCATAGGCAGGGTCCTTGGAAAACATAACGTGCGAGTCATCTTCAAACCTCAGGAGAAACTAGTACAAGTGATTCCGAGTGCAAAAGACCAAAGACCACCATTAAGTGCACCAGGAGTGTACAGATACCCTGCTCATGCGGTAAAGTGTACATAGGAGAAACCGGGAGGAAGATCAGTACACGGATCAAAGAACACCAACGGTGTATCAAATATGGTCATATTACACAACCAGCGCTGGCCGAACATTGGATGGAGACTGGTCATGCCATTCAGTTCGACAAAAACCAAAGTCTGGCCCCATCAAACAGCTATTTTTCCCGGAAACACCGAGAAGGCTTGGAAATCCGAAAACATCCGGACAATCTAAGCAGAGATGGAGTATATCACATCAATCCTATTTGGCACACCGTCCTCCCGGTTGTTTCATTGACCAGCTGATCAATTAAAACATCTGATTGGCTGGTGCAGCGATCTGCAACGATGACTGAAACTATATAAGGAATACCTGAGACACGAGAGCTTCAGTATCGGAGCTCTCAGCCCTGATGATGCAGACTGTAATGTTTGTGAAACGTCGGCACAACGCTGATCCTCAACACGGCCTCCATCCGGAAGCCATTTACTCTTCTCATTACATAAAGAGCCGTGAAAGCCTTAAAACTAAAAACGGACTTTTATCTTGATCACGCTTGTGATTTGTAGGTGCGAAGAGCTTCGCACCCCTCAGCAAGTCTTTGCGAGTGACGCACTGCGATCGACAGCGCTCATATGAAGATATTAGCGCTCTCGATCGATCTCGTTTTATACTACAGATTCAATTATCTATATAATTGATTTACGTAAATTTACGTAAATCATGTTTTGAGTTTTATTCGCTTTCTACATGTTTTCTACTTTTTTCTTGCTCGCATATTTTGCCTTTATATTGATACTTTTCTTCTCATTTTCCGACCCTTCTGCTCGCCCTATTATATTTCTTATATTTATATTACCATTTTTCACGCGGAATGTAAAAAAATATTGTTGCGAAAATAATATTATGAAATACACTAGTCGAACAAATTAAAGGAAAAATGCTTCTTGCATTTTTTAAACTGTTTTCTAAGCGCTGTATCTGTTTGAAAAATGGTCGTATCGAGATGGAAAAAAAAGTATTTTAAAGCTTCGAGTTTCTAGTTTTTCTAGCTACGTTTATCGTGCTATCATGAGAAATAGCGCAAGAAAAAAAATGTCCAAATTTTTTTGTTTCTTTTCAAGGTTCCATGAGCTCAGGAATTTCTTTTTCCGTTAAATCAATGGATAGATCAGTTAGCTTCGTTATTCAGCTTCAATTTTGTTTTTTATTAGTCTCTCTACGTCAATTTTTTGCTGAGATATCCGACCTTGAATGAAAAAGGATCTTTTTGTCTTTGATCATGGATATCTCAGCAACCAATGATCGTACAAGGATTTAAAGGGCAGCTTCGAAAACTTGAATACATTTCCTACAAAAGTTCTCATTGATTTTTGAGAATTTTTTTTTCAGCTTCAACATTGATTTGAAAAAAGTACAAAAAATTGACGTTTTACGGCTTTCCAGTAAATCTACCACTACACGTGGTTTGAAAAGAACTTTCTTTTGTAACCCTGATAACCTTCTCAGAAAATATCGAGAATTACTCGCATAAATGTTCTCAGATAGAGTAGTGAATACAACTTGGAGGTATCAACTTTTAATTAATGAAAATAACGACGAGTGAAATTATGGTGAGCGAAGACCGAATCGTGTCTAAAATGAGTTAGTGCTGTTTCCTGAAAAGTTTTACAAATTAAAAAAAAATTGAAATTTTTTGAACTTTTTTCTCAAATTTAACAAGCAACTAGTGCAAAGTTGTGAAAAAAGTCGAAAAAGCTGGTCTTTTCATTTTGATGATGATTACACGATGTTTAGGAACAATGGACTTATTCCTTCTATTGTGTTGTAAATTTTGATCAATCGGTCCGGAAAAATAATGTGACAGATCAATTATTTTTCAAATTTACAGAGCTATTGGGGATCAGAGATGGGTGTGGGCCATTACCCACATAATGAAATTACATATCTAATTAATAATTACTTTTAGCATTTGTAATGAAAAATCATTTAATTACAAATTACTTCGCGCATTTGCAATCAGAATGCATTTAATTACAAATTACTTCCAGCATTTGTAATTGAATTACTTTTGTAATTTAATTACTTTTCTAATTTAATTACATTTGTAATTAAATTACTTTTGTAATTTAGACACCGATGCGATGGTCTAGTGGTTAGCGTGCTCGCCACTAAACCAGCGGACCGGGAGGTCCCAGATTCGAATCCCAGTCGCGTACATTTCGTCGTGAAATGTTTTTCTTCGGCATTTCGCGGCGAAATAAGACTAGTTCCACGACTGGGTGGCGAACGCGATGACCGGCTGTATTGGTGTAGGCTTTTCGCAGTTTCCCTACACCCATGACAGAAATGTCACGATGAATATAATACAGAGGGGGAAGTCCGCTGCGGCCGCAAGAGAGGGGGGGGCAGTGAGAAAGATGGAGAAAAAAGGAGTTAACAGTAGAGGAAAGAAACGGGCACAATGAGGATAAGAATAGGTAACAAATACGATAACCGTGTACCTAACGAAAAAAAATACTTTTGTAATTTAATTACATTTGTAATTTAATTACTTTTGTGACAAAATGGACAGTAGAGCAAACGGGCACCTCTTCTGAATACCGGAATTGTGGGAGAAACGGGCATCAAGCCTAAACATAATAATTTTGTTTTAAGGGGTTACGTGGGTTTCGAAGCCAATACAAGCATATTTTCTCTATTAAAAAAATATAACGTATAAATTATTTTATTTAAAATTTTAAGCATATAAAAGAGCAACATTTCAACAATACTTAGATAAATTTCATTTAAAAATTTGGGAAATTCAGCCGATGGGACCTGGTTTTCGGAAACCCCTAAAAAACCGGTGGACACGATTTCTCAACAACTAATGCACCGATCTTATTGAATTTTTTCACTCTTCTTCAAAATAGCATTGACAAGTGATTGGACGAAGAATTTTTTTTTTAAATTGATATTTGAATTTTTGGCAGAGTTGTATGAAAAATAGTTCAATTTTTGGTAGAATTTACATTACGTATAGCCTTGTAGAATTAGTAGCAATCTAAATAAAAAACCTTCATTCAATCACTAGTCAATGCTATTTTGAAGAAGTGTGCAAAATTTCAACATGAGACGTGCATTAGTCTTCGAGAAATTGTGTCCACCGTTTTTGAGGGGTCTCCGGAAACCAGGTCCCACCGGCTGAATTTTCTAAATTTTTGGATGAATTTTTTTTTAAATATTGTTGGAATATTTCTCTTTTATGTGCTTAGCATTTTGATTAAAAAATTCATATATTATATTTCTTTTTAATGGAGAAAAATTTTTTTTTGCTTCGAAACTCACGTAACCCCTGAATTGATTTTGTTATCATATTCCGACGTATGCTGTATCGACGATAACACAAGAATGCAAAAAGATTAATAAAATAAAAAAAAATGAATCGTACAATGTACTGAATTCAAGAATGAATATAATTCAAAAATCAATATTTTGATTGTTTTGAAAATTTCGACAAAAATGATTGAATGCTATATCGAATACTATATTGAAATGTAATCTAACACTCGGGGATTTTGGGGTCACTGAATTCAAATCCCATGTCAAATTTTATAAATTCTAAATGGCGGAGCCAATATGGTGGATCAAAAAAGCTAAATGTTTTTTCATTAAAACGAAAACTGTCACTCGAAAGTTATTGACGTCACACGATCCCAAGTTAATGTAAATATTCGAAAATCAAAAGAGCTTTAAAACGTCTGCGAAGAATTGATAAAAATTGAACAAATGAGACATTAAAGAAAAAAATCAGAAAAAATCTAACGATCACGCCAACTTTACTAAACATAAATATAGTTTGGCTGAGTGGAAGAGATGGGAAGCACAAGTTTCATCCTAATCCGACAATTTTTGAGTTTTATAGAAACCATTTTGAAGTCGTTAGGTTCAAATTCATTATTTGAATACGAAGTTTGAATTCAGCAACCCCAAAAACCTCGCGCAACAGCTTTTATTTCAAAGAACTTAAATTTTGTTTTTTATCCGCCATTTTGAATTTTGAAAATTTAACTCCAGATGTGATTCATTGGTCTCAAAAACCGAAGTATACTCACTCTTGTCGAAATGCAACTATATTTTTAATTTGCATTCACGATATTGTATCTACCGTTGAAAATATTTAAAAAACTTATGTTAGGTTTGAATTTAACGACCTTGAAAACAAAAGATACTTTTGTCGGAATCAAAGTATTTTTCGAATTTTGCATCCGCTATATTCCACTATATTCGCCAAAAATTGAAATGTTCTCTCTTTCGATCCGTTAATTATATCCGCCATATTAAATTTTCAAAATCTGATTGCAGATTTAGATTCAACAACGCCGAAAACCCGCTGAGGGTTAGCTTTTGTTTAAAAAAAAATTGTGATTTTTTTATCCGCCATGTTGAATTTTGAAAATCTGAGTTCAGGTTCGGATTCAGAGACCCTGAAAACCCCCGAGTATCAGCTTTTATTTCAAAAAAATAAAATATTGTTTTTTTTTATCCGCCATTTTGAATTTCGACATACACGCGCACGTACGCATACACACACATGCACACATGCTTGCGAACACACATACACGCACTCGTAATGTTAGGCATCCACTCACCCAGGTAAGCACACAGTCACATATCTTCACTTAAAGACACGCACTTGGGTACAGATAGGGTGGTCCGCACCCTCGCATAGTCTCTTTAACATTTACTCCCATCCGAATCATATGAGTGTATCTAAATTGCACATATAATTAAATAGAAACTGGAATTAAATTACAAATGTAATTGAATTACAATTGTAATTAAATTACAAATTTAATTGAATTACAATTGTAATTAAAGTACAAATGTAATTAAATTACAATTGTAATTGAATTACAATTGGTGTTTAATGCTCAATGTAATTCTTAATTTAACAGAGTCCAATTACCCATTAAGCGTGTAATTAAATCTTGTTTCAATTATCCATTACCAGCTTAGTGTGTAATTAAATCGTGTTTCAATTATCCATTACCCATTCAATGAGTGATTAATGTGAGGTTCAATTACACATTACTGGGATAATCTATAATTGAATTTTATTCAATTACATTATTGCCCATCTCTGTTGGGGATACATCAAGCTGAAAAAAAACCTGGAAACCCTAGTCTTTCCATCAACGCTGGTAGTGTAGTGGCAGATTTACTGAAAAGCCGTAAAACGTCAATTTTTTTTTCTTTTTCCATATCAATGTTAAGGGTGCAAAAAAAATTCTCAAAAATCAATGAAATAATTTTGTAGGAAATGTATTCAAGTTTTCGAAGCTGCCCTTTAAGGGGGGATTGTCTTTTTTTTCGCAAAATTTACCGCTTTTTGGGAATTTTTTTGTGAAGAAAGTATACAACGGAAAACTTGTGAAACTTGGCATATAGTTTTATTGATCTGTTTACTACATACAAAAATTTTTTTAAACAATTTCATCAAAAAATTCGCCTCCCACCCCCCTCGACGCGCGATGGTCCTTTTTTGATGGTGTGCACGATTACAGCCTTCACGTTCATCCTGCAACAAAAACCCAAAAAGCATTTTATTTTAGACACATATAGCTATCGTTCGATGAAGGGGGAAAAAAAATTGACGATTTGGTGACGTTTTGAACTTGAAGTATCGATTTTTCGAAAAAAATTGATCGATTTTTTGTTATAAATAAAAAACTATTAAACGTATTGCTTTTTTGCTTCATCAAACGATAAAAGGATGTCAGCTGAGCATTCTGTCCAAATTTGAAGGCAATCGGTTGAATAGTTTTTGAGAAATCGTGCACACCAGTTGTGAAAAAGCTGTTTCGAGAAAAACGCGTTTAAAGTTGTGAGTACAGTTTATGGGACATATCGAGTACTTACAGTATTTTTAATCTAATCTGCTATGCCAGGGCCATACAGGATGCCTTCCTCGGCTTCGAACAACTCATTCAGTGAAGCAGTTTCGCTTCTGCGTCTTGTTCGAGCCTCTTTCGTTGCTTCGAGGCTGCGTCTCGTTGACCTCTATATCCGCTGCTTATCTCGCGCATCGACGAATATTGATGCTTGCTGGCCGACGACGATTCCAATCGTCGTCATTGTTTTAAGGACTGCTGTAAAGCCTTCGTTAAAAATCCCTGCGGCCAAATCAGCCGCGATGTCGATCGTTTTCGCGACACAGTGAAGGTGTTTAGGTGCGAATCGCCAAACGGTTGCGTTGAAGCTTTCGTTGTTGTTTTGAGTATTGCCACCTAAACACCTTTCCAGCAAGTCTCTCGATGACAAATCAATGTAAATCGGCTTAATATCATTCGCGACGTCTTCATGCAGTGGAGCTTCGTGATCAAATTCGTCCAGAGTTTTTTCGGCTTCGGCAATGCGCCATTTGCACCAGCTTTGTGACCCCGCGGGACAGTACATATGCTGAGGATTTTCATCCTTCGAGATCTTGTGGTAGAACGTTGCCCACACAGTAGAAAATTGTTAATTCTTTTATCAATTTATCGGTTAATTTTCCTTTTCCTCCAAGTTTTTTCGTTTTTTTCACATTTCTCAGTCGCGAGCCCATACGCTTCTCAACGTGCCCGACGCATTCCTTTTTCTTCACGATCAAATCATCGCCGTAAGGTTTGTCTTCCAACAAGGCTTTGAATGTTTTCGTGTCGCCATCGCCGATGTATTTCGCGTACCGTACTTCATGCATTTCCCAAGATCGTCGGAACATGTCTTTGATCGCGTCAACTTCCATCTTTCCAGCTGACCCATCGTGATTGGCCGTACATTCACTGCTGTGTTCTTCGAACCAATTGTCGTATTCTTCGGTACCGGATTTTGATTGCCACCATTTACAAGCGTGACAGTAAGACGATTTCACGACAAGGTCAACCACTTTGCTTGAATATTTGCCGATGAGTGTCGTGATTCCAAACAAGGAACTATATCCTCGCTTTTTCCATGTTCTGTCTCCCGACACAGAAATATCTGTCTCTGGATTTCCGTGCTCAGCATTCTTCGCTTTCTCTTCTTTCACTGCCTTTTTCGCACACAGCTCCCATACAGCTATGGCTCCACTGTAAATGTTCTCCAAGGAGGCATAGTAGTACAAGGTTGTGCCGAAACCTTGGGATATATCCATCAAGCCACAAAATAAATTTATACCCTCTCTGCCTACTCCCAATAATCTCATCACAAAAACCATTCTCCGGTTTATCTCACACGATTTGTCATCGACGAGAGGACAGAAATTAATATATTGCACACGACACTTGCACTGCACAACTATTTTAAAACCCAAGCCGCGAGAACTGGATTCGCCAAATTTGATCGGTCCTTTGCATTCCTGACATATTACGAGTTGCGAGATTGCAGAGAAAACCGATAGAAACGCGATAATGCGATATCCATGACCCGGGTCCGTAATTATTTCTTTGTCTTCCGCTGTCGACAGTTTCTGGGCCGACGTACTTGCAAACGTCGTTTCCGTTTCTCGGGTGTGAATATTCCCAACAAACTTTCTTTTTTTCGGTCTAGCAGCACGACTATGAGTATCACTTCCCTGTTTTCGATCCATGATATATACGTCTGTTACCAGTAAACTCTCGTTCGAGACTGAATGACTCTCCACCGAATATTTCGATCTCGCACGACCGTTAGGACTCGTTCTTCATTGAATTAAATGCCTAATGTATGCTGTCCCGTTATTTTTATGGTCCGCCGAGCAACAGATTCGGGCAGCTGCCGGGCGCGCCGACCCCTGCCGTGTGACAACGAGCGCGCGGCCACCGCGAGTCGACACGCAGGTATAAAATCGCTTATAACTTTGCCATTTTTAAGAATTTTAATTTGAAATTTTGCACACATATTCTCAACACTTTGAAGAATATGAAACAGCGGTCAGCGAAAAATCGATTTTTTTGTCGAAAAAAAAGAAAATCCCCCCTTAAATCCTTGCGCGATCATTGGTTGCTGAGATATCGATGATCAAAGACAAAAGGATCCTTTTTCATTCAAGGTCGGATAACTCAGTAAAAAATTGACGTAGAGAGACTAATAAAAAATGAAATGGAAGCTGAATAAACAAGTTAACTGACCTATTCATTGATTTAACTGAAAAAAATCCTGAGCTCGTGAAACCTTGAAAAGAAACAAAAAAATTTGGCTTTTTTTTCTCGCGCTATTGTTCATGATTGCGCAATAACCGTAGCTCACAAAAAATGTTTGCCGACAGATCTGAAAACTAGAAACTTGAAGCTTTAAAATGATAAGAATAAACCCAAAAAGGACAATGTTTCAACGCGCTGCGTTTATTTGTAGCGAGAAGAATGTAGCTTCTATTTGAAGTTTTTAAATTGAAAATATTTTGATTAGTTTCAGAGATATAAGCGTTTGAAGAACAAGTTTTTTTCTGGGAAAAAATTAAAAATGAAAAAAAAATAATTAAGAAGAATGAATCGCCGAAATTACCAGTTAGCAATAGAGAGAATTAATGAAAATTCGACGAAGAATCTTGCTTTTATTCAGTTTTTCGACATTTAAATATCTTGGTATTTCCTGAAATGCGAGTGTCTCAAAAGAAGTTTGCCGGACAAAATTGTAAATATACACATAACAAAAATTCTAAAATTATTAAATCTATTATTTGTTTTTCTTATGAGCTCCAACCTATCGGCGAAGGGTAGAGAACATAAAGATGGAGACTATTTCGTCCGTTTTGGTACGTTTTCGTGGCCCTATCTGAAACGAAATTTGAAATTTTGGTTCGGCAACACGGCTTATCGAGTACCCGATGTGAGATGAGTACTCGAAAAACTCGGGTACTCCATAAAGTTCGAGTATACCCGTCCGATCACACCCAATAGATTCACGTACCCGAAAAATTCGGTTACTCGATTCGAATCATAGTCTAATTACCCGACGCGACCCGACCCGACTCATTCTGCTACCCGCAAAATTTCTGTACTTCTCAGCAATAAATATGATTGCTGCATACGCGCTGTCAAATTCAACGGTAAAAATGACGCAAATACGGTATTTTTGCTTATGGAAAGTGGCAATTTGGAGAAAGAAAAAAATCAATTTTTCCAAAATGTTGTTTAATAGTTTTTTAACAGGCGAATTTTTATTCTCATGTTTGAAAGTGTAATAATATTCGTTTGTCAATTTCTCATTGGAAAATAGCCAATATACCCTCAGACAATAAAAAATTCCATTATCTGACTCGGTTTTTTGTTTGAAAAATGAACTGTATTTTGAACGTTTAATACTGTATTTTGTTTGGGTTGTATTTTCAATATTTCTTTATTATGAAATTTCTTTTTTGTTACATTGGTATATTGGTATATACAATTTTTTTTAATGGAAACATTATTTTTAGTACTCTAAATTTTCTTCTAAAGACATTTATATACTTAATTGTCTTGTCCACAAATTTAGAGACAAAACAAATTCCCAATATGCCAATTTAGCAGAAGATAAATTTCGTATAAAAAAAAGTATAAGAAATACAGAAAAGTTATAACTTTTAACATCCAAAAAATTCTCTAAATAGAAAAAAAAAGTTTATCAAATGGACTTTTTTTTACTTCTAGCGGGCTTATTTGTTATTTTATAATAAAAAATTGACAAACAAATAAAATGAATCAGAGATGTGTGCGGCCGTGTGGATGACAAGATGGTCTTTGACGATTCGGCTTCGATCCGGCCAGTCAAGGTTATTCCAAAGTCAGCAATGGAAATAGAGGATGTTTTTACGTTTTGGCCCTCTGGTTCGGGTCCTCTTCAGAAATTTTATTTTTCTGTATACAATATGATACACATTTTTTTTTACAATAATGTTTGAAAAAGGTGTACATATGAGCATTTTTGGTCATAATTCAGTTTAAGTCATTTTGTATAATAATTCTGTTAGTTCCGTTTTGGTTATAATTATGTTAATGTAATGTGAATAATTTCGTCTATTGCGTTAATTATTATTTTTGGTGTGTTAGCATTTGAAATATATGATGTGTGATATAAAGGGTTATTCAATTATGGAATAATAAAGAGATGAAATGTAAGAAATAACTAACCTCGATGTTGTTGGTATTTCAAATTTTTGCTGATATTAGAAAGGTTGTTTCGAAGACCATTATTTATGAGTGTAAATAATGTTAAGTGAGAAAATACTCAATCAATAGAGATGTTATCGTTTATCGGCGATTTTTCATGTCTGTAACGGATAATTAATTATAAAGCAAACAAAAAAAGGAAAAAAGTTGTGTGTTTTGTTGAACATTTTTTTGTCTAAAGACTATGATAGTTACCTATTGAGCTAGCTTTTAAAACTTTGTTTACCCTTCCAAGATGAGCAAAAACTCGAAATTTACCATTTTTTTCCCTACATGTTGAGTTGTGTGGTCAACGAAGGTTCGAGAGAAACTGAGAGGTGTGTTTATTGTCTGAAGCTTATTCGAGTCTCTGTACGGTGAATCGGGGGAGAAAGATCATTTAGGCAGTGACGTGTCAAGGAAAATAAAATATATGTGTCAAGATAGGAATATTTAAGATTAGTGATAATGTCTTAAAAAGTTAGTTTATCGTGTCAGTGTATTAATACACTGACACGATAAACTAACTTTTTAAAGACATTATCACTAATCTTAAATAGTAATCTTAAGTATTAATACACTGACACGATAAACTAACTTTTTAAAGACATTATCACTAATCTTATATATTCCTATCTTGACACATCTATTTTATTTTCCTTGACACGTCACTGCCTAAATGATCTTTCTCCCCCGATTCACCGTACATAGACTCGAATAAGCTTCAGACAATAAACACACTTCTCAGTTTCTCTCGAACCTTCGTTGACCACACAACTCAACATGTAGGGGAAAAAAATGGTAAATTTCGAGTTTTTGCTCATCTTGGAAGGGTAAACAAAGTTTTAAAAACTAGCTCAATAGGTAACTATCATAGTCTTTAGACAAAAAAAATTTTTTCAACAAAACACACAACTTTTTTCCTTTTTTTTTGTTTGCTTTATAATTAATTATCCGTTACAGACATGAAAAATCGCCGATAAACGATAACATCTCTATTGATTCAGTATTTTCCCACCTAACATTATTTACACCCATAAATAATGGTCTTCGAAACAACCTTCCTAATATCAGCAAAAATTTGAAATACCAACAACATCGAGGTTAGTCATTTCTTACATTTCATCTCTTTATTATTCCATAATTGAATAACCCTTTATATCACACATCATATATTTCAAATGCTAACACACCAAAAATAATAAATAACGCAATAAACGAAATTATTCACATTACATTAACATAATTATAACCAAATCGGAACTAACAGAATTATTATACAAAATGACTTAAACTGAATTATGACCAAAAACGCTCATATTTATACCTTTTTCAAACATTATTGTAAAAAAAATGTGTATCATATTGTATACAGAAAAATAAAATTTCTGAAGAGGACCCGAACCAGAGGGCCGAAACGTAAAAACATCCTCTATTTCCATTGCTGACTTTGGAATAACCTTGACTGGCCGTATCGAAGCCGAATCCTCAAAGACCAACCAAGCAAATAAAAGTAACTTTAAGAAAATAAGAAGAAATTTTATTTGTTGAACAAAAAAGTTTAATTTATTTTCTTTCTACAAATTGTCACTGTTCGTGAGCGAAAATACTCGTAAATGTTGAAAAGCAAATTTTTTTCACCTATCGAGCGAAATAATCTTGGTCAAAACTCATAATAACATAATTTAAACCCTTCATAATTCGGGCCACACAAAGAAATAGGAGAAACTTTATGCTTAGCATACTTTTTGTGGTAAAACTGGGAAAAACTTGAAGAAAAAAATGCCCAACCATGACGGTCGCGGTAGTCACCCGCAAAGATATCATAACTTTTGTATTGAAGTAACAAACGCTCAGAATAGAGAGGGTCATCCAAGGAAAATGGGTCTGATTGCGTTATTAAACGAACAAAACTTTGTTCGCATATAACAATGAGGAAAAACTCACCTTTCGTGGTACTCACGATAGTCTCCATGCAAAGAAAGACAAGTCATGGAAGAAATGATTCGTAAGACTATCTCCATGGTACTGTTTATGTGGAAAAATCTGAGTAATATTTTAAAACATTCTTTACATAGATTCAGTAAATCACCAGAATATTTCTCACGCCGGTGAACAAAATAACAAGTTTTATAAGCAGCTGGGCAAGTTATTCGCTTCGCCACTGCTTGTCAAAATTTTCATTTTGTTCAGCAGCAAGAAAAATCTTCGGATAATTTACTGAATCCCTCTAAATAAAGTTATAAAATGTTAGAGTTTTTCACATGAACAGTACTGTGGAGAAAGTTGAACGAAACATTGCTTCCATCACTTTTAATTGTTTACATGGACAGTATTGCGAATACAGCGAAGGGTGAGGTTTTTCCAATTTTCATATCTAAAGGTTTTTTTAATTTACACGGTTCCGAAATTTGTTCACGACACAAAAGTATCCGCAAAGAGCTTGTGTCTTTTGCAAAGCGTAGGAAGCATACTGCGAAGTGCAGCTTTTCCACTCACCGTACACACGGTCATAAGCACTGGTGCAATTCATCTTCACGACACGAGATATAATTTTTTTAAATAATTATGAGCATTCATAGAACACATGATGCCACGCGTGTTCACATTGTTGTATGCTGCACTGACAAAGTTTGTATGACAAACTGAAAAAAATCTTTTTGTGAGGTCGTAAGAGACCGAGACTGTAACTTTCCCCCAAAAGAATTTCGAGCAAGAACGAGTTTTCATTCCGACTGTGAATTATGCTTTTATAACTTATAATATCGCGTGCGATTAAACAATTCCACACAATAAAGAAATTCTTTTTTAGGAAAAAAATTAATGAACGAAGTGAGTACATAACCTCAACGTCGCTCGACGAACACGTCACCCACGCGGCTCGCACGATGAAACTATGCGTAAGCCTGTCGGACTTGCGACAACTCGAACACTCCGCATCGAATTTGCTTTTTCGTCGAATTAAAAAAAAACACAATTGTTGTACACCACCGCACGATTTCCGACATTTTATTCGTTGAATTCAAGCTGACACTTTCTCGGCTCACCGATTTCGAGCCAACTCGACATACATACGTCGTCTGCAGAGAATGCGCCCTGAGCGCCTCGCTGGAATTCGCGGAAACTAAGTCTCCCCAGCATCGTGCGAGATTCGCTCGAAATTATCAGCAATTACCTACTAATTGTAGACACCCACGGATTTCCTGAAATACGCGGAGGAATGAGATGATTGAGGTGCCAAAATACGTGTTTTTAACGTGGCTACGCGGCTCTTCTCCCCTCCAAGTCGTGGCATTAGCCAAACTTTGTATTTTATATCATTCTCATCACGGCGTCAGCATGGTAATACAATCTACTTAATTTTTTTTCGTTTCAAGAAATTTGATGAGAAGACAGCCGTTCGTCAATGAATTTGCCATTGTCTAAGTTTAAGTGAAGTTTCACAACAGTTGACTATTCAGATTGGGAGATAATGCGTTTTTAAATAGCAACTTTTAACATTGCAGGGTCTGCATTGACTGAAAGTCAGGTCACATAATTCGTCGTACCATTTTATTGTGTTTAGTAATTTTGAAAAAATAATTATGTTTAGATAGAAACCTAGATAGGGAACGAGTGAAAAAAAGTTTCGATTGTCTTTACTATTCAGTTTTGCTACAAACGTTCAGTAACCACAGAATAACTCTCGGTAAAAAATATTTGTCCCCTATAATAAGAATACATTATGCAACACCGCGGAACAGTATTGTTCAATATTTCAAGAACGAAAATAGTTATCGTGTTCCTAAAGTTGAATACTTTTATCTTAAAAAAAATATTTGCGTTATAAACATTAATAATTTGACATTGTTTATGTTATTGTCATGTGTCTTCTTATAGGAGAAATATTTTTTACGCACAATTACTCTGTCTAAATTTCAATGCAGACCCTACAGTGTTAAAGGTTACAATTTTAAAACCCTTTATCTCCGAATCTAAATAGTCGACTGTTCTGAAATTTCACTGAAACATGCATAATGATACAAACAATGTCTGGTTAAAATTTGAACAAAATCTATAGAAATCAAGAGCACGCGCTCGTTCTACCTTAACGCGTTTCAACCGTTGACCATTCAATTCTGTTGGGCCGGAGGTTTGCACCAGTCGACGCTGAGTATGAGATGATGGTAGCCGTAACCATTGAGATGCAAGAAGGCCCTAGCATTCTCGGCTTTCCTTTTCAAATGTACATACGTAAAGGAAAGGCCTTGCACAGATTGGTGGTGCGATCCTTGGCGAGATATTTGATTCCGAATGAAGCCGAAGGGTTCAACGAGTTCCTTGAGGTCAGTCTCGCTGGTGCTGTCGGAGAGATTGGAGACAGCAGTGATATCCTCGCGACACTGCATACTGTAGCCTCGATGATTGACGCCGTCTCTCATACTTGCTAGTACGTACTTGCTAACCTGGATAAATCCGATGGTCCATCTAAATGGTGAATCCGACGCTACATTGGTTCGGGTTCCTACATGATAGCCCAGGTACCGTACCTACCACGTATGTGCGTATGGTATCGGTATCAGTATTAGTATGGTGAGGATACAGTACCGGTATGTTTTACTATGTTGAAGTTTGCATCGTTGGAATACACCGGAAATTCTTATCCATTTCACATATTTAGTCTGAAGATGTCCAATTAGGATCGTGAAAAAAGGTTGAGTGGTGTTGGAGAGCTATTCGTGCTCAAAAAAATGGGCTGTGAAACTTTCGTTGCGTTCCAACGATGCAAGCTTCATTATCATTATGTTTTACTATTGTACAGTGTACCAGTACCATACTAGTAACACATACATTTGCGTGTAGCGGTATACTACCGTACATGTACACCGTAGGGTACAATCTCTGTACCCTCTACCAATAGTACGCTCGGTCATCAGGGTGAAGCTATCGAGGAATCGCCACAGGTCCACAAATCATGCGCGTTTGAGACCTGACAGTTTAGCGTTCGTAGGCAAATGATGTTGAACTTTCGTGCCTCATTTTGGTCGCACACTGCTCAGGGAATCGAGGATTTTGAGGGGTAATGACAATAGCTACGGATCATCGGAAAATATGCTATCTGCGATTTTTTCACGAATACATACCGAGGTATTCCTGCGAAGAGCAAATAATCTTGGCTTTCTTACATCGGAGCCGTTGGCTCTTTGACATATCAGTGAGCGGGAAAGCAATGCGAGGGAAGATCGTGGCAAATGACACAGTACGTAAATTAAAGGTTATGAGACAGGCCATATTTGTTATTCTTACTTCAATATAAATTCCAGCGATACGATCGTGCTATCAAAATTCGAGAATACACGATAATATCCATATGATCGCGGGTGCGGGAATATTCCATCGATGTCGAAGAATTCGTAAACTTCGCGTGCCGTCGTCATCGCGTCGAAGCGACACTTATTGTTAGCATCGTCGTCGGTTAGAGCAAAACAGAAACACTTTTCGAGTCTCGCTTTCATCGTGAGCAAACTTACTCGTTAATTTTCGTCAATGTTGCTCTTCGAAGACGCCGAGGAACTTCAAGTGTAGAAGAACGATGTAAATGAATCTAACGCGACAAACCGCCGAGGTTCCGATCAACGCAACTGCCCGGCGGTACGAGATAGGGGAGGCGCTGCATATAAAGAGTCGCGGCGTGTTCGTCAGTCGGTCAGTGACGTCGAGATCGGTGGCATCGATCAGTGGCGTCAAGATCGGTGGCATCGATCAGTGGCGTCGAGATCGGTGGCATCGATCAGTGGCGTCGATTTTTTTTTACTTTTTATTACTTGACGTCGTGAAGCTGCCGCGTCTCTTGATAATTAAAAATATTTCGAGTTTAATTTAATTCTGTAGATAGTGAAACAACCAAATGTTTTCAACTGTTGAACTGTTGAAAAGTCGAACAAAAAATATTTATCGACCTTTTTGACCGACTGTTCGAGAATCTCAACGATCGCGAAATTTCGAAAAGCCGAAGCGTCAGTTCGGTCTCAGTGGCGAAGATTCCTTAGCGGGTTTTGAAAAATATCTAGACAGTGTCTTACAGAAAGGCGTTGGATTTATCCCGATAACTTGAATAGTTATCCCGCAAAGTCCACATGAAAAATGTCGAGAAAAACGGCAAAGGGTTGCATGGTTTGCAGTACAAGATGTACTGGACCACAGACCATAAAATACAATAAAAATAGTAATAACAGACGAGATTGAAAAGTCTATAAATCGAATGTCGACAAGCGCCTGGGGCAGGCATGGCCCCATGTAGAAGTTCCAATACTCAGCCGATGGTGAACAATCGGCTGAGACTTGGCCCAGTAATGGAAGCCAAGCTTCGATATTGTAGACTTTTCGAAACGTTGGCACATCGATGGCACAGAACAGACCCAACTGTTGTTTGAAGGTTTTAAGAATTAACATTACTGATGCTGCACAATTTAACGGGCTAACGCAGCCCGGGCGTAATGCGGCTATAGATTCAGCTTTGGCTATATTTTTGACAGGTTATCATTATAGAAAATATGCGCCAACCGTTGGCCCAGGCTCGGCCGAACTTTAGGGCGATTGTCGATACCCAACCTTTTTTCCGTTAATGACAAACATAACTTTATCGTCGGCGTTATTCTGACCCATGGTCTAATTAACATGCCTAATTGACGGAAAAAAGGTTGGGTGTCGACGATTGTCCTAACGTTCGGCTGAGGCTGGGCCAACGATTGGCGCATCTTTTCTGTAATACATAGCCGAAGCTGAATCTATAGTCGAATTATTCCCGGGCTGCGTTGGCCCGTTAACTAGTGCAGCATCAGTAATGTTGGTTCTTAGAACCTTCAAACAACAGTTGGGTCTATTCTGTGCCATCGATGTGCAAACGTTTGGGAAAGTCTACAATATCGAAGCTTGGCTTCCATTACTGGGCCAAGTCTCAGCCGCCCATGTAGAAAATCCAATACTCCGCTGAGAGTGGACTATCGGCTGAGCCTTGGCCCAGTAGTGGAAGCTTCGATTTACTAGACCTGCCCAAACGTTGGCACGTCGATGGCACAGAACAGGCCCAACTGTTGTTTAAAGGTTCTAAGAATCAACATTACTGATGCTGCACCATTTAACGGGCCAACGCAGCCCGGCAATATTTGACTATACATTCAGATTGGCTTCCATTACTGGGCCAAGTCTCGGCAGACTGTCCACCATCGGCTGAGTATTGGAATTTCCACATGGGGTATAACGTAAGCCCACTGCTGGCATGGCCAGATGCATATGTAAAACTTTAAACGCGTTTCTCTCGAAACAGCTTTTTTTCCAATTGGCGTGACAAATAACTTCAACAATTTTTACTCGATTTGCTTCAAATTTTAAAGTTATGTTCCTAATTGCATTCCGCAGAGAAGTACGTACGGAATTTCTGATTAATAGAAAACTTTAAATTTTATGAGCAGTTTGATACGAAATTTTTCACTGAAAATTCATTCCTACCACTACAACAACATTCAAATACCTACAACTTTTGAATAAAAGAATATTTTTTAAATTCCGTATGTACTTCTCTAGATATTCTAATGTAGATTGACGAGAATTTTTGTTTTTTGTCCTAGGTCAAAAATGTTGGATACTAAATTCCACGCCGCGGAGCGCGTAAAAAAAGATAACAAAAGAAAATATTAGTAGTCGGCCATTTTGTACATCGAACAAAATATATATATTTTTTTTCTAACAGCTTGATATTCATACTAGATGTCGAATTAATTTTATGAGTGAATCACTTTTGAATACGAAAAAAAATGTTTAATTCGCACATGATTTGATACCCGTTACTGTGGTCTAACCCCTTAAGGTAGAACGAGAGGGTGCTCTTGATTTTGATAGATTTTGTGCAAATTTTAACCAGACATTGTTCATATCATTATGCAGGTGTCACTATTTAGATTAGGAGATAATCGGTTTTAAAATTGTAACTTTGTACACTGTAGGGTCTGCATTGATATTTAGACAGAGTAATTTTCCGTAAAAAATATTTGTCCCCTATAAGAAGACACATGGCAATAACAGAAACAATATAAAATATTAATGTGTATAACGCAAATACTTTTTTACAATAAAAGTTTTTAACCTTAGGAACACGATAATTATCTTTTTTCCCGAAATATTTTAATAGTGTTCTGCGGTGTTGCATAATGTCTTCTTATTATATGGGACAAATATTTTTTACCGAGAGTTATTCTGTCGTTACTGAACGTTTGTAACAAAACTGAATAGTAAAGACAATCCAAACTTTTTTCACTCGTTCCCTAAATAGTTTGCTATCTAATCATAAGTTTTTTTTCAAAATTAATAAACACAATAGAATGGCACGACGATTTATGTGACCTGACTTTCGGTTAATGCAGACCCTGTAGTGTTAAAAGTTGCTATTTAAAAACCCATTATCGCCCAATCTAAATAGTCAACTGTTCTGAAATTTCACTCAAACATGCATAATGATATGAACAATGTCTGATTGAAATTTGAACAAAATCGGTAGAAATCAAGAGCGCACGCTCGTTTTACCTTCAGGGCTCATACCACTGTAAACGTCCAAAATTGAGTGATAGTTTGCGATTTTGTTTTGGTAGAAGGACAAATAAGAGAATACTAATGTTCAAGCATATTATTAGTCATATCTTTAAGTGAACAAAATTAAATTTATATTAAACAATTATACCAATAGGTGACACTGGAGCCATTCTAGCGAGGCATGTTGAATTTGAGACGCTCTGCGGCACGCAGTATAGCTGACGCAAATTTGATTTTCGAAAAAAATTTTAAAATTTCTATTAATTTACACGAGTATAGCTAGAGACATACGTAACGGATTGTGAAAATATTAATTTTTGCGTAATTGGCAAGTATTAAACCAAAAACTTAATTTTCGACAGAAAAAAAGGACAATCATATGTTAATAACTAATGTTATAACTAACTCATGGAAAATACCGTACGTCTTTCTCTTCGGAATGTTATTTTATACATGTACTCGAAGTTTGGAGTGAAAAGAATGAAAATTGTTGGAGTTATGCTGGGTGCCGTTTCGAAAAAATTGTGTTCCGAGAAAAACGGGCGATGTCTCGCATACGGGCCAGCCACTGCCACTGCAGACCCTACGGGCCTCCGAACCTTGTTTTACAGGGACCAAACTTTTTTCCCCTTATTCTAGATGGTTCAAAGCATCTTTTAAGTCAAGTAAAAAAAGTATTTTTCAAAAATTCTATAGTGGCATGACCCCTTAGATCGGAGTACACGGTGACGATTGTTCGTAGCGTCTCTTTGAACGAGGCCGCCACTCCCCCTCCCTCTCTTTTCCACGCAAGGTTCGTCCGCTGACTGCTGGGAGCTTGAATCTCCTATTCGGCAATAAAATTCAAAAAGAGGGCAAGACAATGATTCCCGATTCACGAATCTCCCTCCAATAATGCTTCTAATTTTGCGTCTTCGTACACTTTCGGCCTTTCGCTACGTTCTTTGTCTTCGACGTCAACCTCACCGTTCTTAAATTTTTTAAACCCCTCACGATAACTTCTCTCACTTAAGGTAGTACGAGCGCGCAATCTTGTTTTCTGTTAAGAGCATATCATGCGGTATTTCATAAGTTAAAATTTTTTGTTTAAACCTGGTGCCAGCCGCCATATTGTATTTTGGTTATATCGATATAGATCCGATGGGTCGATATATGTACCTCGATATTGTGAAAACTTTTTTCGAACACACTACTCTCTCGGAGAGGTTAGCAAAAAGTAACGCCATCAAAAGCGTGTATTCTCATCCGCATATTTCTAATCCAAATATATCTTTTTCATCCGTAACCCCGAGTGCTTTATTTCAAAAACCACAACAGGTTATGGGCCCAGGCTACGCCCTGAGAAATAAAGTTTCTTAAAAAAAAGGTTTTTTTTTCTATGAAAAACAGTGCTGTCGTGTGGACTCTGTTTTGAGTTTAAGCCGCCCGCGTGCAAAAGTGCAAAGACTCATAATGGAATCCGAAACGACACGGATCACGAAATTGAAGAATGCGGAGAACTGGGCACAGTGGAAATTTCAGTTGTCAGTGTTATTGAGAGAAAAAGATGCTCTCGAAGTGACGAACGGAAATATTGAGAAGCCCACGCTGTCGGCCGCACCGACAGCAGAGGAGAAGAAAAATCTTAGTGAATGGCTGAAAGCAGATAGTATTGCCCATAGGTTTATTGCCACAAGTATCGCTGATTCTCAGCTTGTGCATATCATGAACTGTGCCTGTGCTAAAGACATGTGGGGAGCGTTATATAACCTCTACGAACAAAAGTCCGAAACGAGTGTTCACATGCTTCAGCAGCAATGGTACCAGATGTCGAAAGATCCGAAGGATTCCATGGCATCCCACATCGCAAAATTAAAGAATCTTGCGTATCGCTTGCAAGCATTAGGTGAGCCTATCGCAAATTCGATGATTGCGACAAAAATTCTCATGACGCTCCCTGGTACGTATAACCATTTTGTCACTGCATGGGAATCGACTCCGCAAGTTCAGCGAACACTAGAAAATCTGGTCGAAAGACTTATCGCTGAGGAAACGAGGCATTCGGATCAAGTTAAAGACTCGAATGAAGCCTTCGCAGCCATGAAGCTGTCAAAAAGAAGGTACGACAGACGAAAGCAGCGCGTTTCCAAATCTTCGAAAGAAGCAGATGCAACGAAGAAAAGCAGCTCCGGCGATGTATGCCATAGATGTAAGAAACCTGGACACTGGGCACGTGGATGTCGAGCGCCGAGAGACGACGTTCAGAGCAGCGATAGGAAACCGAGGGAATAAGCTCTGGTTGCGCAAGCCTCGCTGTGTTTGGAACAGTCTGTACGCAATGCAGAAATTTGGTATGTAGATTCTGGTGCTACGGATCACACGTCGAATCAAAGGAAATGGTTCATAAATTTAGAGGTCTTCGAAGTCTCACCCTGTCCATGTAGGTAAAAAACGGGAATGGGTCGAAGCTTTGGGCAGCGGAGACATAAATATTTTAGCCTACGATGGGAGTCGATGGACAGAAAAGCATCTGTCTCGAGTGTTATTTGTACCTAATCTTCGGTGCAACCTCTTCTCAGCTGGATCAGCTTTAGATAAAGGACTCGTTCAAATATCAACTGCAAGAGGCTGTCGTTTCGAGAAAAATGGGATTACGGTTGCAGTGGGAGTTCGCAAACATAAATTGTGCGAAATGCAGTTCCGAATAGTGTATCCGAAGAATCAGCAAATCGAAGCAAATCTTGCCACCGACTACAGTCTCCGATCATGGCACGAGAAGCTCGGACATCAGAGTGTACGTCACGTGAAACAATACCTGAAAACGAAAGCAGTTAAGGTAGATGAAAACGAGAATTTTTTCTGCGAAGGATGCGTTTTGGGTGAGTCGCACCGATTGTCTTTTCCGAAACGAAAAGAAGAGGATTACAAGTCACAGGCTCCGGGGGAGCTTGTGCATGCCGATTTATGTGGCCCCTTTCAAGAAAACTCGATAAATGGTTCACGATATTTTCTGCTGTTCAAGGACGATTTTTCTCGCTACAGGACTGTCTATTATCTTAAACACAAGAACGAGACTGCAGAGCGAATCCAAGATTTCATCGTCAAAACAAAAAATCACGTCGGAGTGGATATAAGGACTCTACGTACGGATAACGGTTTGGAATTTGTAAACTCAGAGGTAAAGGAAATACTGAGAAAGAAAGGGATTCAGCATCAGAAGACCACCGCGTTTACTCCGGAACAGAACGGTTCTGCCGAACGAGAAAATCGCACGATCGTCGAGTCCATGAGAGCCATGATCCACGCCAGGAAATTACCGTTGAAGCTATGGGCTGAAGCTGTCAATGCGGCGACTTATGTCCTCAATCGTACAGGAACAAGTCCTGTAAAACGAAAAACTCCATTCGAGCTGTGGTTTGGGCGAGCCTCAAAGTTGGGAAAACTGGTCACTTTTGGAGCGACTGCATATGCGCATGTGCCAAAAGAGAAGAGGAGGAAGCTGGATTCAAAAGCTGTCAGAGGATACTTCGTAGGGCACAACGAGGACGTCAAAGGATTCAGGATTTGGTTTCCTGAAACTGACCGGGTAGACACGAAACGAGATATCGTTTTCAATGAAGATGATTCCTTCACAGTCGTTTCAACGGAGACCGAACGAGATGATCGATCGCAGATTTTCGGTTCCGAAGAAGAATTGGAGGCCGAGCCTCCACATCATCAACCACAGGATCAAGGAATACCTGACGTGCCGAGTGAGGACGATGAGTCGAATGGAGACAGCGTTTTTGATTCGGCGAACGAATCGATTGAAATCGATCCTCATAAAGAAGGACCTGAACGAGAGCCAGCTATCGGACCTCGGGAGACAAGGTCCTTACGAGACAGAAGCACCATCAGGAGACCGAGCAGATACGAGAATGGAATCGATCCCGATTCTATTTTTCTAGCGGAAATCGAAGAACCGCAGAATTATCAAGAAGCAATTACGAGTCCGCACGCAATCCAGTGGAAACGAGCAATGGATGAAGAAATCGAGTCGTTGAACAAAAACAATACATGGAGTATCGTAAGTTGTCGAGAAGGAAGGAAGCCAATCCAGAACCGTTGGGTGTACAAACTAAAAAGAAAAGCAGACGGTCAAATCGAGAGGTTCAAAGCTAGGCTCGTGGCAAAAGGCTACTCGCAGAAGCAAGGCGTTGATTATTACGAGACGTTCAGTCCAGTCGTAAAATTTGACTCTGTGCGCATGATTTTGGCTTTCGCAGTGTCGAAAAATATGGTTTTGCAACAGTTCGACATAAAAACCGCCTTTCTCAACGGAAAACTGCAAGAAAACATACTTATGGAGCAACCAGAGGGTTACCAAAAGGGAACGAGCGACGTATGCAAGCTGGAGAGAAGCTTGTACGGCCTGAAGCAGGCCTCGAGGTGTTGGCACGAGCGTTTCACCATTTTTCTCAAGAAGTTCGACCTGAAGCCGACACAGTCGGACCCGTGCGTGTTCATCAATAGTCAACTGGGAAATGTGTTGATACTCGCGATCTACATCGATGATGGACTCATAGCTGCGGCGAACAGTGCAACCGCAGAGTCATTGCTGTCGAAATTAAAAAAGGAGTTTGAAGTGACCACCGGAGATCTGAGTTTGTTTCTAGGTTTTCAGATAGAACGGAGCATTGATGGTTCAATTTTTCTGCATCAATCCGGGTACGCCAAAAGGGTGTTAGAACGTTTCAACGTGGTCGATGCAAATCCAGTGTCCGTGCCCATGGAGAAGCATCAGGAGCTGAGCGTGCTGGTGCATGGAAAGCAACATTCCGACGGAACACGAGCGCCATACCGAGAAGCTATCGGGTCGTTAATGTATTTAGCAATACGCACACGACCAGATATCGCGTTTGCCCTAAGCACCGTGAGCCAATATCTCGAATCTCCCGATAAAATACATTGGAATGCTGTCAAAAGAATTTTTAAATACTTAAAGGGAACTGTAGACTATGGTTTAGTTTTTGAAGCCAACACAAACTTGAATCTGTTAGCTCTCAGTGATGCCGATTACGCAGGCGACGCTGAAACCCGAAGGGCAACTTCCGGTTATGTTTTTAAATTAAATAAAAGCACTATTTCTTGGTGTTCACAGAAGCAAAAGGTAGTAGCTCTGTCTACTACGGAAGCCGAATTTATCGCAGCGGCACAAGCAATAAAAGAATTAATTTGGTTAAGCCGGTTGATGCACGAAATTACGAAGGACGATGTAGCTAAACCAAAACTGCTACTCGACAATCAGAGTGCAATCAGACTGCTTAAAAATGCCGAGTTCCATAAGCGCACAAAACATATCGACGTGCGATATCATTTTGCTCGTGAGAAGATACAAGAAGGGTTATTTGATTTCGAGTACGTTCCTACGAAAGAACAAGAGGCCGTCATATTCATAAAACCGTTGTTGAGGGAAAAATTTTGTTACATACGCGAATTGTTGAATATTAAGGCGTTACGCCCACTTGTAGCGCAAAAAAGGCCGTTTTCATGAATTTTTTAAAAGAAAACTACAAAACTTTTTTAATCGATCAATATACCATCTTAAAGAACACATCGTGAAGAACTTTCAGTAATTTTTTTATTGAAAAATATCACATTGTTTAGTGGCAAATGACCGTCAATGAAATTGTTATATCCGTATCTCATTTTCTAAGTTCTTTTGTCTTAATTATATATATTTTATACCAAACTATTTCCTTTTTCACTCCGACGCGAACTCGGTTGAACCCTACGTTGCGAAATGACACATTCTTTCCAGCATGCGAAACCTCCATTGCAAAACCAACATTCATTCTGGCAATTTCAACTTCGATTTCTTCACAATGCTGAGCCTTGCAACTTGCGATGCGACTGACTCTCAACGAGGACACGGAAGAAGCCTCGGTCGTTCAGTCCTATACCCATTTCGAAAATTGTTGCTCAGCGATAATTAAAATCGCTGACTTACTTAAAAATCAAGAAGCAACCCACCATCGAGTTACAGCCAAATTAGTTAGTCTCTCGCGAATCTTAGGACTGAGCGGAGCTCGACAGAGGCCAAGGCACTCTATCCTCTGAGTCTTTTTCCGTGACCTTGCAAGTTAGTTCCGAGTACGCGTCTTCGATTCTTCGCGATCAAGCATCACTGCCCGAGGGTAAAGTGAGGCACTGAGGTGCAGCGTCTCATTACGCTTCGCAGGCCGATAAGAACTCATTAGTAGTGCGTAGAAACAATTATTCGTTCAACCAAACTCCAAAATACCAAAAATTCAACGTGTAATTTGCGTACGTGAGTGCCATACGATTGCACTGTCTTCGAGGAGACCCGAACGTCTAGCGTCAGCACGGTATCAAATTACAAGTTCATCAACCGTAAGTCCGATCTGCCCGTATTTTATGTAATCGTATTAAATTGTATCGAGTCATCAATCGAATTAATTTACGGAAGAAAACTGCGATAATAACCAAATTGTATCAAAATTGTAATCGTCATTGTCAATTTCTCAGATTTATTATAGCAATACATATATGTATTCTACTACGCATATCCATCAGGAGGATACTCTTTACCTTTATTTTATCCTCCCAATTCCTTTATTTTAACCCACTGGATAGGTGCGCCTAGCGCTTTAATAGCTAACCCGACAAAAATCTTTCGAGATAGATTAGAAGACTGAATATTTTTAAGTCGTTCAGGAAAATTAATCTCAGCCCGCTCATTAACATTCCGGGCCTAACAAAATAATGTTTTTATATACACGGTTTGCGGTGACCAACATTGCGGCGAAGTGGAACTGAAAAAAAATGCGGATGGATTTAGTCAAATATAAGTATAAACTAGTCTTTAATCGAGGAATTTTAAAAAATATTCATTTTTCACAAAATGGCGGACAGTCAAAGTTAATGGTTCGATTTTAACGAAAAAAAATCGAACGATTAAAGACTACATTTTTATGTATTAAATAAGCCTGCAAAATTTCAAGAAGATCGGTTCATTAGTGTTCGAGTAATCTTGGTCACCGACTTCAGAAATGCCATTTTGAGAAAAACGCGTTTAAAGTTTCAATTTCAGTTTACACGGAGAGAATATTTTTTTTTTGTAAACTTACATAGAGTTATCTATTCCGGGCATAAAAAAAACTGCACTTCAAAAAAATGCAATAAAAAAAATCGATTTTTTCAAAATCGCAAGTGGGGGTAACCCCTTAAGCCGCTGTCACGGATCTAAGTCAAATGTAAACCAAACATTTTTCTGTTTAAAAAAAAAGGAAGGAGCTTATGAAAAGTGGGAGTGTTAAGAGCATATCATGCGGTATTTCATAAGTTAACATTTTTTGTTTAAACCTGGCGCCAGCCGCCATATTGTATTTTGGTTATATTGTGATGTCGAGAAATGACAAGAGTTTTAATTGTGGTAACCTTTTTATTTCACGGTTTACAAAACAGTCTGCCAGTCCGGCTTCGAAGCGCGGTCGTGGCCCGAGAGACGCGGTTGACACCAGAAGTTGAACAACGAAGGTTAACAGCTCTGCACTGGGACAGAGTCACGAATTGAATGCCGCGAGTGTATCGCAGGAGGTGTTTTTAAAGGGTCGAACGGTTGGAAAATTGTCGTGGTGGGGAAAAATTTGGGAAGGGTCTGGAAAGTTCGGCGGGAAAATAGGCACACGGGTGACTAAGTTCCAGGAAAGGCAGGCGGCTGATTAGGCGGGGCGATTAGAAGAGGACTCTGGAACCTTCGGCGGAGGATGGACTTCGGAGTTGGGTGACTGCATTCCGGGAAAGGCGGTTGTTTGGTTAGGTGCAGAGTGCATGGGAAACTAGCGATAAGAAGGGTCGCGGGAAAGGAATTTGGGAAAAGTCACGTAGGCCACGCAGCTGGCGGGATTACCATGCAGGCGATAATAAATGCATTTTGGGACTCGGGAGAATGGAGCGCGGCGTCGAGCGGAGCCGCGGGACAGGAAGCGATAAATTAGGCACGCAGGCCCGTGAGTCAGAGGTACAGAGAGCAAAGGAGATGGGAAAAAAATAGATAGTGGACAGGGACTCGTTACACCTCCCCCCTTATTTTAGAAAATCCATATAGCGGTAAATGGATTTTCTACGCCTTAGGAAAGTGCGGATTACGTCTAGTGGAGTGTCTTACAGTTGAACGGGTATCGAGAGGTCGACTTAAATTGGCTAAAGCTATGAGTTCATCTGGGGGATAGCGGCACTCGTAGTTGACATTATCGGTGGTGTTCGTGTGGAAACAATTGTTGTACACATTAATGCAGGGTGAGAATGTACAGGCGAAAAATCTCATTATCAGATTATCTAGACATGTACATAGACCTATCTTACAGGCTAACATTAGAACTACAATACAAATACATGCATAACCAGGGTATTTCAGTCCATCGTACGCGGTTTCGAATAGGGTCTTGTTGCGTCGGTGGCGTCCAATCTTTTCGGCTTCTTCTGATATTTCGTCCAATGTCTGTCCGAGAACTTTCAGTTGTGTTACGTCAACATGTGTGGGTTTCCCTAAAGTAGTCAGTTGTAGATCGTCCAGAGATACGGAGTGATTGCTCAAGAGGTCATCGAGTTTGGGTGTCTTGATCGTTTTGTTTACGATTACGTCGGTAGTTTGTGTGAGTTTTTCTTCAAGTCTGGGTCTAATTACAATGTGGTCCGTCTGTCCGAGGCAATTTCCGGACAGCGTTATTCTATTAGTTCCGCGTAGGGTGGTTTGACGAATTTATGGTCGTCGCAGACAATATGGAGAAATTCGGGAGTGGGTGAGGTAACAATCCATGAGTTGCCATTTTTTAGTTGAATCCATAAGGATTTCGCTAGGTTAATGAACAATATTTGACATTGTGAGTCGGAGATGTCGGACGGTGTTTGTAATATGACGGCTTCGCAGCTATTGGGGTTGTTAATTGTGTAGTCGCGGTTCTGCCGTTTACACAGTAGTTTCGGACCTAGCGATTTACACCGGGAGAGGTCGTTCTCGTTGCTAGGTGTGAACAAAGTTTTCATGTTATTAACAACAACTATTGTGTCGGGTGGATTCAGGTAGTAGAATGAATCGCCGGACGCTTTCTGTTGAAGAATGGGTATGAGGCGGTACGCATGCAATACACTATTTTCAACTACAGGAACCTTAATAACATAAGCGAAGCGGTTGTTTACAATCATGACGCTTATCTCACTAATTTCTATTATGGCGGCAAAGGCAGATTCCTCTAACGGTACTGGGGGTGTGTCACTAGAAATCGTTTTTTCTCGAATAGTGCGGAGGGCTGTAATCAAATCTGTAGGGCTGAGAATTTGCGGGTGCACAATTCCTTGCTTACCGTCATTTACTGCGTTTAAGACGTTGTTGAGATTTTTGCTATATTCGTCGATGATTATTTCTAGAAGTGCTACTTGTGAACTAATAATGATGTCCCGAGTGTTGTTTGCTGTTCGGTAAGCTACGTTGTACAATGCATTATGCAAGTGATTAGTTTCGTTACGTAAATTTTCTATGAATTCCGAAAAGGTCGAAATTACAGCTTTAACGATGGTAGTTATTATAATATTATTCTCGTTATTATAATCTCGTTATTATAATATTCAGCGTCTGAATTCCCCAGTGTACCGAATAGAATTTTGCTGATATCGCCAATAAAATTGAACACTCCTCTTTTAAGGCGCGGAGTGTAGTTAATTCTGTTCGTTAAACGGACTCTACGGTCTTCGATGCGGAGCAATCTATTTCGTACAGTTTCTATTGTAATAGATTCGAGACACCTCGTCTTGCCTTGAGTAGCGTTACATACTATTGACAGTTTGTTAGCGATGCTGAACAGTTCGTCTCGTTGCACGTTGATCTCGGTGAGGTCGACGTAGTTGACCACGGTCCAGGTCTTGTGGAACATTACCACGTCGCCCAGATGTTCCATATAGACTGGTCCAGAGATTGGCTCCACTTGAAAAACTTCATTGGCCAGGCAACTAGATGCGAGCAACAATAGAAACGCCAACATCTTGTCCCTAAACATAAAAGCAATTAGTTTCTGAAATATGGCTTAAGCTTATTTACATGGATTAATTTTTTTCTATTTCTAAGCAGAATCTCGTAATTAACATCGGACGTCCGTTCGAGTATTATCGCGGGGCCTTCCCACTTTGGAGCCAGCGGGGATTTATCTCGTTCCTGGGCAACGAGAACTTCGTCACCCTTGTTGAAGATGGGAGCAGGTCGATGGATGTGAGCGTCTTGGTTGGCTTTGTAACGCTGCTCCGCTGCAACCAGGTGGTCACGTCCTTTCTTCAGAATTCGTTCGTGGTCCGCGCGTAGTCCCTCGAAGTATTCGTCGATGGTAGCATTCGTTCGATGAATGGGAATGCTGTTCGGGACGTTCGGTTTCCGTCCGAACTGCATCTCAAAAGGTGTGAGTCCGATGCCTTCTTGTTTCGCCGTATTGTAAGCCATGGAGACGAATTTTAATTTCTTATCCTAATCTTCGCGGTGGTCGTGAATGAGAGCCTTAATTTGTTCCTTAATCGGTCCGTGGGCTCTCTCTAGACTTCCGTTGCTTTGCGGGTGGAACGTAGTCGTGGTCATGTGTGAGATTTTGAAGAGTTTCTCTAAGTGTTTAAACGTCTGGCTGATGAAGTTGCGACCTCCGTCGGTGAGAATTTTCTTTGGTGCGCCGTGGATGTAGATAAAATGTTCGACGAGTGCATTTACGGTAGCTTGTGCATTTTGCGTCTTTAGAGGGATCAACGTGATATATTTTGTCAGTTGGTCCTGTACTGACATGATGTACTTGTACCCATCGGCAGACTGGGGAATGGGTCCCACGAGGTCCAATGCGATCTTGTCGTTCGGTCGTTCGGGTGTGTCCGTAATCACGGCTTCGGCTTGAGGCCGCATGCGCACCAACTTGATTTTTTGGCAGGTGTCGCATCTTCGGATGTAGTCTTCGACGTCTCGCTGCATATTCGGCCATGTAGCAACGGCCTTGATGCGGTCGAGAGTCTTGGCTATCCCGAAGTGTCCGGTGGCTTTCGTCCCATGATGTTCTTTAATAATGCGTTGACGTTCTTCCTCTGTACCTGGCTCGTGGAGATCCTTGTACAGGTATAATAATGGGCGATCCTCTCTGGTTGACCAGATGAAATTAATCATCAGTTTAATCCGGTTCTTTATTCCCGGATGGGCGCGGAGGTGATCACAACCGAGGTAAATTTTCGTGGTCGTCTTCACTTTCATTAAGGCGGCTGTGATTCGGTTGAACCAGTCGATTTCGTCCTCGGAGAAATTGATGAAAAGTTGATCCTCGGCGTCGCTTAGGGCGTCCACTATTTTTATGGCGGGAACGTCCTTCGGTGGAACGTCCTCACTGATTTCGAGGACTACCGGAACGTTTTCGGTCAGCTCGAACTCGATGTACAGCGGTGGATCACTTGTTGAGTCTTCTTCTTGTTCCTCCTCCGCTGGATTGTCGTTGTTGTCGTTCGTGTGCTCCACGTTTTCATTTTCGTCTGTGTTGTCTTCCGTTTGAGATCGCTGTTGACTTCGGGTGGTCACGGCGTAAATGCGAGAGAGAGCGTCTGCGTTCGTGTTGAGAGAGCCTTTTTTAAAAATTGGCTCATACTCGTATTCTTCGACTTTCATCCGTAGACGCATCAGTCGGCTGTTGGTTGGAGGGTCAGTTGCCTTCAATATCCAAATCAGCGGCTTGTGGTCGGTTACGATTTTAAATTGTTTTCCGTACAGGTACTGGCGGAAATGCTTTGTTGCCCAGGTAATCGCGAGCATCTCTCTCTCGGTGGTGGAGTAGCGCTGCTCTGCCTTGTTGAGAGTGCGCGAGGCATAGGCAACCGGTCGGTCCTTCCCGATCGGTCCCTGTGATAGGACGGCACCGATTGCGTGGTTGCTAGCGTCGGTGGTCAGTACGAATTCTTTCGTGAAATCCGGGTATTGCAGGACGGGTGCGGTCGTCAGAGCGGTACGTAGGAGTTGAAAAGCCTGTTCCTGCTTTTCACTCCAGTTCCACGGTGCATCTTTTTTCAACAACTCGGTTAAGGGTTTCGCAATTCTACTAAAATCCTTAATGAACTTGCGATAATACCCCGCGAGTCCAAGAAACTGTTTTATATGTTTCGGCTCTTTCGGTGTTGGGAAATTCGTCACGGCCTCGATTTTCTTTGGATTTGGCTTTACCCCTTCTTCGGATATCACGTGTCCCAAGAATTCCAGTTCTGGTCGGAGGAATTCGCACTTGTCCGGTTGCAGTTTTAAGTCTGCTTCGCGCAGGCGCATCAACACATCCAGTAGTTTCCTGTTGTGTTCCTCCAATGTGTTGCCGTAGATTATTATGTCGTCGAGATAAACAAAACACGTGTTGCCAATCAGTCCACGCAGTGCGTTGTTCATCATCCGTTGGAACGTTGCAGGTGCGTTTTTGAGACCGAAAGGCATCCGGTTGTAATGAAAATGTCCTGATGGCGTCGAGAAGGCTGTCTTTTGCTTATCTCGTTCGTCCATCGGTATTTGGTGAAATCCGGATGCGAGATCGAAGGCGGAGAAGTATTTGGCTCGCCCCAGTTGATCCAGGATTTCGTCGATACACGGAAGAGGGTAGGCGTCGTGAGAAGTCTTCTCATTTAGCTTCCTGAAATCGATGACGATCCTCCACTTCTTTTTACCGGATGCCTCAGATTTTTTTGGTACTACCCAGAGTGGGGCGTTGTATGGTGAGTCGCTGGGCTCGATCAGTTTCTGTTCGAGCATGTCGTTGACTTGACGGTCAATTTCCTCTTTGTGTGCCGGAGGGTATCGGTACTGCTTGACGTTTATCGGAACGTCATCGCTGGTTATAATGCGGTGTTTGAACGCTTTCGTACCTGGCAGTGGGTCGCCAGGTAAAGCGAACACGTCGGGGAAGGACGATACGATGTCCCACACCGGTTCCGCTAGCTCGAGTGGCACGTGTTGTAGCCGCACGTTTTCTTTGAGCGTTCGGATTCTATCTGCCGAATTGTGCTCTTGGATGTGGCGGATCCTCAATGCGTCCGCCGGTGCGTCTTGGCGCGCCTCCGCCGGTGAAGGGGTAGGTTCCTCGAAAGGTAGCCCACGCAGTAGATCTACGATAAACCGTTTTGGTTCTTCCGAGTCGTTTATTACGGGCACTCGGGCTTCATAGTCCTTGGCTTCGAACACGCAAGGCACTATGGATTCTGAATTTTCTTCGCTGGTTATCGCTGGTCCATTCGCGATGTTTGTTGGCACGGAGATAAAGTGGATGGATCTCGCCGAGACCGTGACGGATAGAGGTTCGAAATTCAGTCGTTTTCCGTCAAATTGCAGGAAATTGTCTTTCCCGATGCCGATGTACGTCTGATATTTCTCCATGAAAGGGACGCCAATCAGACCGTCCTCTTCCAATGGGAAATCATCAGGGACGACGTGGAATATTTGCTTTCGGCCCTCGAATTCTTGTTGCGTTACGAACAACGATTTCTGTAGATCGTTGCCCATCTTGAACTCTGTGTTCACATTTTTGTCGACCAGGGGCTTTGAGGCTTCCTAATTTGATGAGGCTGATGGCGGCTCCGGTGTCTAGTAGAAATCTCCCTGGTCCTCGGATGTCCCGCATGGCGAGTTTGACAACTCGTTTCGCGCATCCAACGGTGTTAACGCGAGGGATCCCTCCGACGTTTCGGCTTCTGTCGTTTCCTCTGGAGGTAGGTGGTTGACTCGCAGAGGGGGCCGAGGTGGCGGCAGGTCCCGTCGAAAACCCGACTGTTGGGTGGCGGAGTTGCCTCTATTTTGGAGGTCACGCATCTTGGTGCGGCAATCCCGTTCAACGTGCCCGATTCTTCTGCAGTAGTTGCAGGAAATCTGTGGTCAAGGTGTCCCGGATGAGTGTGAGGGTCCTGGTCTCGGAGTCGGAGGCATCGGTCGACGTGGGGCGCTGCCGGGATTTCGGTCGGCGATGTTGAGGCTGCGGGTCATCATTTCCCGCGTGTAGTCATAAGCCTCTGCGGCTTGAGCCTTGGCGATGGCGGCTCGGATGTTGTCCGGTTGCTGTGCGCGCACTTCGGTGGAAATTTCTTTCCGGAGACCTAGCAGGTACTGTTCGAGGCCCTGCTCTCTCTCATATTCTATTATGAGTTTCCGCTTACTCTCATTTGGCGTAGAGTTTGCGAGCACGGCCAAGACTTGATTCTGGACCTCCAGAAATCGGTTCGTGAATTTCGATACGGTTTCGTTCCTCCCTTGGAACGTACGCGAGCGTTTATCGCGGAAGGCGCTGACCGGTTGCAAATTCCCGAATAGGATGCAGAGTCCCTCGTACAGTCGGTCGTACGTGTCGACCTCGTACTCCTGAATTTCACGCGCCGCGTCACCCACGATTTTTTTCGCGATTATCAACTGACGGAGATAATCTTGTCGCGTCACTTGTGGTCGCACGTCCTCGATTGATGCTATAAACGCCTCGACACCGATATTTTTTCCGTCGAATTCTTTTATTAGTTCTATTGCCTCTTTAGGCGTGATTTCCTCGAATTGTTCGTCCGATAAAACACTCGGCGGTCGCGAAAATTGTCCCGTTTCTTCACGCACTTCTCCGTTTTTGTCACCCGGCCGGTCGAACACTTTGCCTATCGCGTTTTTGAGCGTCTCGTTTAGATTTGAGAGCGACATGGTGTTTACGGAGCTTGTATCAGAGTCCGTCGCGATTTCGATAGGTAGGCGATATTGAGTAAATTGGTTACTCACCGATTTTTTATCTTGGTGGTCCAGAGCTGTTGTTGCTTCTTGGTGTTGTCGGTCGGTCCAAGCTTCTAACACTTTGGGCTGGCACACCCCACACTTAGCACCAGTTTGTGATGTCGAGAAATGACAAGAGTTTTAATTGTGGTAACCTTTTTATTTCACGGTTTACAAAACAGTCTGCCAGTCCGGCTTCGAAGCGCGGTCGTGGCCCGAGAGACGCGGTTGACACCAGAAGTTGAACAATGAAGGTTAACAGCTCTGCACTGGGACAGAGTCACGAATTGAATGCCGCGAGTGTATCGCGGGAGGTGTTTTTAAAGGGTCGAACGGTGGGAAAATGGTCGTGGTGGGGAAGAATTTGGGAAGGGTCTGGAAAGTTCGGCGGGAAAATAGGCACACGGGTGACTAAGTTCCAGGAAGGGCAGGCGGGTGATTAGGCGGGGCGATTAGAAGAGGACTCTGGAACCTTCGGCGGAGGATGGACTTCGGAGTTGTGTGACTGCATTCCGGGAAAGGCGGTTGTTTGGTTAGGTGCAGAGTGCATGGGAAACTAGCGATAAAAAGGGTCGCGGGAAAGGAATTTGGGAAATGTCACGTAGGCCACGCAGCTGGCGGGATTACCATGCAGGCGATAATAAATGCATTTTGGGACTCGGAAGAATGGAGCGCGGCGTCGAGCGGAGCCGCGGGACAGGAAGCGATAAATTAGGCACGCAGGCCCGTGAGTCAGAGGTACAGAGAGCAAAGGAGATGGGAAAAAATAGGTAGTGGACAGGGACTCGTTACAATATCGATATAGACCCGATGGGTCGATATATGTACCTTGATATTGTGAAAGCTTTTTTCGAACACACTACTCTCTCGGAGAGGTTAGCAAAAAGTAACGCCATCAAAAGCGTGCATTCTCATCCGCATATTTCTAATCCAAATATATCTTTTTCATCCGTAACTCCGAGTGCTTTATTTAAAAAACTACAACATTTTCTATAGATTTTGTTCAAATTTTAACCAATCATTGTTCATATCATCATGCATGTTTGAGTGAAATTTCGGAACAGTCGACTATTTCGATTGGGAGATAATGGGTTTTAAAATTGCAACTTTTAACACTGCAGGGTCTGCATTGACATTTAGACAGAATAATTATCCGTAAAAAGTATTTGTCCCCTATAATAAGAAGACATATGCCAACACCACAGAACAGTATTGTTCAATATTTCGAGAAAAAAATAATGATCGTGTTCCTGAAGTTAAAAATGTTGTCATAAAAAAATATTTGCATTATAAATATTAATATTTTATATTGTTTATTTTATGTTCGTTAACAAATAAAAGTGTTGGTTAATTCATAACTTATTAAAAACTTTGTTCGATTAAAAATTGCTTCCAAATAAAAATTTGTGTTGCAGTATTATTTTAAATATGCCGCGCAAACTCAGGACATTGGATACGTGGAACGATGCAGTGTTGCCATATGTCTTCTTATTATAGGGGAAAACATTTTTTACGGAAAATTATTCTGTCTAAATTTCAATGCAGACCCTGCAGTGTTAAAAGTTGCAATTAAAAAACCCATTATCTCCCAATCCAAATAGTCGACTGTTCTGAAATTTCACTCAAACATGCATAATGATATGAACAATGTCTGGTAAAAATTTGAACAAAATCTATAGAAATCAAGATTGCGCGCTCGTATTACCTTGAAGCAGCCTAACCATATGTTTCTACAAGCAATCGAGGCGCCTTAGCTGCAGATTTTTTCAAATTAAAGAAGTAAAACAAAAGTTTCCGCAAATTACGCTTATTCAGCCGAAAACTAGACATTTTCGAACGAAAAAAATTATGTGATGCTGATACAAAATCGCTAATATTTCAAGGTTATGGTCTTGCCAGATGTCCAACCTTACAATATGACGTTTTACATCTGACAATTTCAACCATAACCTCCTGGTAGGGCCATCTTTTGTCAAACGGCTGAGACTTATTTGTACTCTCAATAAAAGTACAATGTAAGTACCACACAAGTACACTGAAAATGCTGTGCAACGATTTAGCGTGCATGCGTTAAGAAGAGAAGCTCAGCGAAATTTGAATATACACGGAACAAGATGATCGGCAGTGCTCGCCTGGCTCGTCATCGATTACGTTTGTTTATTAATCTACGTCGCAATACCATACTGCGATAAATGAATAACGGCCATGGAAAAGCGATATTTGGAGTTCTCAAGGATTGTTTGCGTTTTATTAAATGTTATTATATTATTTTTTGCATTTATGGTCGTACGTTATTATTTAGTGTGTGGGGTTGCTTTGTTTGTATTACAATGGCGACTTAATCTTAATCTCGTTTGCATGTAGGTACTATTTAGTTGGTGAGTTATTGCCTGGCTTTCGGAAATAATTTGTCTATTGGAACTTTTATGTCGAAATAAATCACTCGTTGGATTATCCAAAAATGTTGATAAAAAAGCTTTTCGCGATCGGTAATTTGATCAGTTGATGAATGTAAGATCGAATGGGAACTTTAAGAGTGCGACTTTTATAGTATTTTTCATATGCTATACTCTGGTATTCACATCGATATTTATTTATATAGATGGATTTTACACAGTTAGGTTATACTATATTCATGTTTATAGTTAAATCATAAAAACAATATCTTGAAATTGGTTGACTTTTGCATAAAATATTGTTAGGTTATTTGATAGCGGAAAATGTCCTATAACCCTTTCAAGGGATCGTGACCCATAACCAGTAGCCCTGTGTATATATTTATGTCAAAAATATATGAAATCCCCTTTAAAAACTTGAACAAGTAAAAAAACGCCAAGTAATAAAAAAACCCTCAAACAAATTACCGGTCGTTTCACTATCTACAAAATTCTAATTAACCTCGAAATACTTGTGATATTTTTTCAAACCATACTTTTATTTACATTATTACTTTTCCAATTTAAACGTACAAAAGAAGTGAAATAACTTTTTGTGCAAAAGCCAAGCAAATTTACTAGAAACGTACACAAAATGGTCAAACCCCAGAAATACTATTTTTCTCAATAATTTATTTTAAGATACCATATTACTATTAGGAGTACAACTTTGCAGTGACCGTTTTACTTAGAGAGCCACTGCGGCCGAAGTAGTGGCCCTAGCTCAATAAAAAAAGTGACATTTTAAACTAGAGGCTCTGCCAATTTAAACAATTTAAAAAAGCTAACGGATACGTGTATGCATTACAAAGTTATAGGCACTCAAACATGGCAACCTACGAACCGAATTCTCAGCATTTGCGGGAGGTTATGATTTACTTCTTCAACATCAAGAAATCTGCGGCTGAGGCCCACCGTTTGCTTGTAGATGCTTACGGGGAGGATTCTATTAGTGAGAAAACGTGTCGGCGGTGGTTTCAACGCTTCAAAAGTGGAGATTTTGAGGTCGAGAACAAGCATGGTGGCGGAAGGCAGAAAGTTTTTGAAGACGGGCTGACAGCTGGGCGTTGTGTACTATGAGCTGCTCAAACCATCCGAAACCATCACAGGGGAACTCTACCGACGTCAGTTGATGCGCTTGAGTAAGGCACTAAAAGAGAAACGGCCACAATTCAACGAAAGACATGACAAGGTGATACTGCAGCATGACAATGCCCGACCCCATGTTGTAAATGTCGTGAAAAAGTACTTGGAAACGCTGAAATGGGAGGTTTTATCCCACCCGCCGTACTCTCCAGACATTGCCCCTTCCGACTATCACTTGTTCCGGTCAATGGCACACCATTTGGCTGACCAGCACTTCGGTACTTACGAAGAAGTCAAAAATTGGGTCGATTCCTGGATTGCCTCCAAAGACCAAGACTTTTATCGACGCGGGATTCGAATGCTACCTGAAAGATGGGCCGAGGTCGTAGCTAGCGACGGGCAGTACTTTGATTAAAAAATATGTAGCCACTTTTTTATAATAAAGCCTTAAACTTAAAAAAAAACGGTCACTGCAAAGTTGTACTCCTTATATTATAATAAAAAGTTCGAATCAAGATTATATAAAAGTACAACGTATGCATCACACAAGTACTGTATGTATGTATCACTTAAAATGCTGTGCAACGACTTGTCGTGCATGGTTAAGAAAAAAAGCTCTGCGAAGGATGACGTTTACTCAACAACTTGACTATCAGGTTAAGAAAGACATAAATTGACGTAATTTATTATGTAACTGCAAACCAAGTTTCTGATTCCGCAAAGTACAACTAAAAAAATCAACAGTGTACCCCTAAACCACACGGCTCTTGATATCTTACTTTATTTAAATAATTTGAACAGTTACGTGGTAGTATTCACTTTCTATTCTATTACAGAACCACCATACATTTCATGAAATCAATTGCGTCGCATAAATTTTCGTGTAACAGACATAGTTTTGGCAGTCTGAACATCTCATTTCTAATAATTCTGTATACCTGATGCAGCAACTGATACGATGTTACAATTGGAAATAATCTAAGTAATTGTTGCAAAAGTTACTTATGGAAGCGGTAGGAACGTTTCTCCCAGAAAATCGTGTATCTTCCCGAGCGTTTTTTCTTAACCATGCACGCCAAGTCGTTGCACAGGATTTCCAGTAATACATACATACAGTACTTGTGTGATGCATACATTGTACTTTTATATAATCGTGATTCGAACTTTTTATTATAATAGTAATATGGTTTTTTAAAACAAATTGTTGAGAAAAATAGTATTTCTAGGGTTTGACAATTTTGTGTACGTTTCTAGTAAATTTGCTTGGCTTTTGCATAAAAAGTTATTTCACTTCTTTTGTACGTTTGAATTGGGAAAGTAATAATGTAAATAAAAGTATGGTTTGAAAAAAATCACAAGTATTTCGAGGTTTATTTGAATTTTGTAGATAGTGTAACGACCGATAATTTTTTTGAGGGCATTTTTTATTCCTTGGCGTTTTTTTACTTGTTCAAGTTTTTTAAGGTTAGTTTTACGGTAAAAAACTCAAGCTGAAATCGCAGCTAATTAAACAAAGCATCGAATGAGAAATATCAACATTATTTTACAATTTTAATTAAGGCGTTATACGCAGTTCCAAGGCCAACAAAATCGTTTTTTCACGAATTTTTTCTGGAAAAGGATTTCATTTGGGCAAAACGAAAAGTATTAGGCAGTGTAGTGGGATTTTTCAGCTTTGGATTGGCATTTTTTATTTTCAAAAATATTCATTAACATTGTCTCCTGGAGGTCCCCGAAAAAAAGGGTCCGGCGGTGAGCAAAGTATCTCCGGTTTGGATGATCTAAAATGAAAAAACCAAAAGAATTCTTTTAGGGGACAGATGAATACAGGTATTGATCGAAGGAATAGTCGAAATTTTAATTTTTGACAAAATGGCGGCTCCGGAAAAAAACAATTTCGATTTTCGAGCAATTTTTTTTCATTAGATCTTTAAAAAAAATAGAAAAAATTATCCGAAATCTTATTTCTTCGATCAATACCTGAAGAATATAATATCTGACAAGGTTATGTTAAAATTGCAGACCGATCGGTTGAGTCCTTTTTTAGATATGTGCTCACCGACTTTGAAAACACCGTATTGAGAAAAACGCGTTTGAAGTTTCTCGGACGCTCGGAGACGCGCTCCGAGCGTCCTTACAAATATGTGTTTATTTCCGAGAATATTCGCTGGATCGATTTGAAATTTTCAGGGAATATACTCACATATTTGTACACTTCGATTATGCAATAAAAAAAAATCGATTTTTTTTTATTTCTAACTGCGTATAATCCGTTAAACCACAAATAAAAAAGTGATTTCTCCGTGCGGCTCCGGATTGTGAAATTCACATCGTGTCTCTTCCCAATTAGAACCCAGAGTGCAGGCTGCACAACGTCATAGGCAGACGGAGGACTCACATTAGTGCGTGTATATATACTGTGACCGCAAAATCGAGGGAGCTGGGGAAAAAGGACCGAGAGAGTCACAAAACTCCCCTCCTCCCGTCCCGACAATTTATATAGGGCGCCAGCCGAAAATCGGCTTGTCGAGACAAGAAAAGGGAACGCAGTGTCCGGCCAAACTGCAGCCTCGTGGATAAGGTAGAGGGGATGGGTCAGGTGTCAATCACACGCGGCAAAAGAAATCTATCGTCGGTGAATTTATTCTACCGTTCGTTAACAATTTCCCCTCTTTCGTAAGGAACACGGGACAAAAATCGGAAAACAAAGAAAATAGATATAATACGCGCGCACACACACACCAATTCCGACCGGGGCCTACACATACACACAATCTACGTCGAGCTCGTTTTGGCCTCTCCTCTCTCTCCCCTACCGGCCACGCTAATATTACAAAACCGGGCCCCCGCTAATCGGTTACCCGGCCGAGCGTTAAATAAAAGAATGAAATATCCCGGGAAAAATGCCCCGGTCGCTACTTACATGGACGCCGACGCTCAGCAACCTCTCCCCCGCGACGAAGCCGGGAAAATCCTTACACCGGGGAAAGGGGCACCCGGTAGATGCAGTTAATATGGACGGGAGCCCGCACGGGTTCGAACCCGCACCCCGATGATAAACGGGAAGCTAGTTCTCCGTGAAGACGTCCTGACTTAAGGGCAACCCTCCCCCTTTCCCCTTGCTCATGCCTCGCCGCAGGCCGAGGGATCACAGAGGACGACACGTCACAATCTTCCAGGCACACGTTCACTCACACTTTTTACAAGCTAACGAAAAATTCGAGCCGAAGCTCGTCGCGATACGAGATTGAGCCTCCCGCGCGCGACCACGACACAATTTCCCGACAATACGCGCTAGCTACGTGAGACGGAGTTTTAGGCTTACAGAAACGCGACAGAGGCCGTGGCCACGGTAAAGATGCGCGAGATCGTGAGCCGACCATACGGCCGAAAATTACCCGGATTGTTGCCGAAGGCATGGCCAAGCTCACCGGCTGCGTAATTCGGTCGCTTTCCATTGTCCCGACCCACGTCCGTCCGGCTCGACACCTCGCAGGAAGCTACCCGGCAAGCCGGCCGGCGTGCGAGACGCGTACCCCTGCCCCTCCCCGCTCCTCTCCTTTATCTCCTACTTCTCGCGAGAGGGCAGTCTCGTGCCGATTGTTTCGGGAGTTCGCCTATGATTCTAACGCGACTTTCGAATTTCGTAACTCCCGGAACGAAGGAGTAAAATCAGCGCGCTAGCTCTCACGAAACTCGGGTCTTGGCGGGAACTATAACCACAACCCTTTTTATCCTCCGTGCTATACGGGCTAAGAGAACTTCGCAGCAGGGGGGGGGGGGATGAAAAGTCTGCGCGTGGATCCGGCCTCGATAAGATATTCTCTCCGGATATGGTGGGAGTCGCGAACGCTGGAGTTTTTCACGGGAATCTTGGCCTCCCCGAGCGTCCAGCCGCCTACAAGCCTCTCGCGCTTTCTCGATCCTCAGCCCAGAGCGAAAATTCGACTTCGCCATCATCGGTGTCCCGGATGTTTCCTTTCTTGACGGCGCGTACTTCCTCCCGCGGGAGAAACCTCGACATCGGGTTTACATTACATAATAAAAAAAATAAAGAGAAATACAGGCGGGATTAGTAAATAATATACAGCTACTCAGGACCTACGGAATCGTGTCGTGGCGGCAATGATGGCACCGAGCCGGAGGACGCCCTCGCCGAGAACGCCAAGGGGGCCCGGCGGGCCAGCGGAGGGTTACAAAAAAAAAACACGTTACAATATATATAGATAAACCTATGTATATGCACAATCGTTTATGGGCAATCCCACGCCAAATCGCCGAGTTCTTGGACGTCAATCTCTCAATCTACAGTTTCGCTAGGAAGCTAAGTAGCATGAAATGTTTGCTGTAAAGTATTTTCTGGAATATCAAACGATAATATAGAACAGAAATAAGCCACAGGACTCCGATACATAAATTAAATGAAAATAAACAAACCACATATTTCTTTCGAGTCACGAGCCTCACATATTGTGTAAGTGAACTCCGGAAAAATGATTGTTCTAATATAGTTTTGCAAAATAAAATTATAAAAATGTGTTATATGCGTTCGGACTCTCGCAATAACCGCGAATATTTGTGGAGTGAGGACAAACAAACCCTTCCAGTCCAAGAGTGTAAGGAAATCATAGTCCTATCTACTTAATTTGGATCGCCTTATAAAATTTTGCGTGGTGTCTATGTAGTTCGTCAGGAACGAAAAGCGTGCCTTTATCACGGTGTCTCATAAACCCGCGCATTCTTAGGCTTATTCATTCAGAATTGTTACTGAGGTTACCCTCAACCCCTCCCCCCCACACTGACGGTTTGTTATGCATGATTGAGTTACATATTAGTACGTACGTAGATGTGTACATGGCACGCCTTCACCAGCAGTTCCGATGCCGCAAATTTGTGCAGTTTATTATTATGATAGTGCTCGATTCGCAGGAAGAAGCTGCTTAAGCCGGTCATATTACGGAAAATCATTAGCTGGAGCTCGGACGCGATGAAGTAAATTGTAGTTATGGATTTATCTGAGCTAAGAGAAAAGCATTTATTGGATTTGAGGACACGCCATGCTATAACTTATTTTTTTCGATGAGATTTACAATTGTATCTCAATTAATATTTTATTCGCTTTGTTGATTGATAATAATATTATATTTCATTGATATTATTACATATTAATTAATTATTTAGTATTTCAAATATTATCATTTCGACATCGCAATCTTGAGTTTTTTTTAGTTAAGGCGTTACCCCCACTTGTAGCGCAAAAAAGGCCTTTTTCATGAATTTTTTTAAAGAAAACTACAAAACTTTTTTAATCGATCAATATACTATCTTAAAGAACACATCTTGAAGAACTTTCAGTAATTTTTTTATTGAAAAATATTACATGGTTTAGTGGCAAATGGCCGTCAATGAAATAATGTTTTTATATACACGGTTTGCGGTGACCAACATTGCGGCGAAGTGGATCATCTGAAAAAAAATGCGGATGGATTTAGTCAAATATAAGTATAAACTAGTCTTTAATCGAAGGATTTTAAAAAATATTCATTTTTCACAAAATGTCGGACAGTCAAAGTTAATGGTTCGATTTTAACGAAAAAAAACGGCCGTTTTTTTCTAAAAAAAAAAATCGAACGATTAAAGACCACATTTTTATGTATTAAATAAGCCTGCAAAATTTCAAGAAGATCGGTTCGTTAGTGTTCGAGTAATCTTGGTCACCGATTTCAGAAATGCCATTTTGAGAAAAGCGCGCCAGACGGCAGACTAGCCGGTCGTTTACACAACGGATTCTTCTCTTTCAACGCTCATATCTCAGTCAATTTTGTTCGGATCGACTTGAAATTTTCAGGACATATTCTCAGATGCTCATACTTCAAAAAAATGCAATAAAAAAATCGATTTTTTCAAAATCGCAAGTGGGGGTAACCCTTTAATGCATCCTTCATTTCCTTTACTTATTGACACATACATCCAGGGATCATGGGTCGTAGGCCTCCTACTTTCATTTTGTAAATGTAGTGACATTGCAAGCCCGAAAATCAGGCTCACAGCGTCTTTATTTTTCAAGAGTGCAGTTATAAACACCATGCGACAAGATCACGAATTTTCAGAGATGTATCTAGCCACATAGTTTACCCGATCGGCCGCCTTGACCAAATGTTTGGCGATTTCGAAAAAAAATAATCGAAACATTTTTCGAGTTGGACGATATTACGTACTCAGTGAAGCCGTACATAAACGATCTCTATCTTCGTAGATTTCGTAAGGTGCGTCCAAAGTACATACAGCTGTCGAGACACCGCAGAACGCCCGAGTGTGATCGCTGACGAGGAAACCGCATCCCCCCCTCCGATTTCCTTCAACTTGTGATATTTTATTCTTCATCACAATCTAAGCGGCATGGATTTTTTATCTACGGTGAAATACGTTTCGGTATGGACAGAATTGGTACAACCGCATGCAACTCATGGACCGTAATCGTAGTAGTGCGCAGACTGGCGCATTTGCATGTACTGACACCCGAGCATAAATAAGCGCTGATATTAATTTCCCAAGCGTTCCTAGTAGCATAAAAGGAATTATCGAATTCGGAGGGTTTGATATTGCTGTTCTTTGGAACTTAAGTTGAAACATATTCCATAGACGCATGTAATTTCCGAGCAATTGGTTGAATTAGCGTAACGTTAGCACCACTATCAAATAGAGGCTCATTGAATTCGTTAAACGTGCAAACCGAAAATTGTGAATAATTTGATACCATGACCCTAACAGTATAACTGGCTATATCATTAACTTTGTTCGGACACAAGCCACCCCTATTCGAAGACCAGTTGCTTCCTCTATATTCCTGTTAAAACGAATTTAGCTGATGAACAATTGGTACGCTGAATTCGTAATTCTTGATTTTAAAGTGCCCTGACGTTCCCTGCTTAATCCACTGGAGAATCATTAAATAGAGCATTTTTTGGTCCAAGCATATTGCAACAATTCTTCGAGACTCTCACACACCACTGGAGCGACGTACGATGTCAGATATCGCGGATGCCAGTCGAATGATGTTATCTTAGCTACGGCATCAATGAAACTTGTGGATAGTAAAAAATCCCAACACTCCGAAAGTCGTGAATGAGAAAAAAAAACGTTGTACCGGTGAGTGGAATAGGATCCCCGTCGGCATTGACACACGGTGTACCAGGTTCGTCTTGATCGTCGGCTACGTTTAGTCTCGTAACGGGAACCTTTTGGCCCAACTTGACAAATACCTTATTAATTATCGGGCTTGCGATCCCTTTGTTTCGCGCAAGTTTAGTTATAAGCCCCGCTTGACGAGCTCCCGATGTATCGGCGATGTACTCTAGACCCAAAAATTAAAGTATACGAAAAAAATTCTAAATTTTTAGGTGATTTTCAAAAGGCTATAACTTAGCGAAAAAAGACCGTAGAGCAATAAAAAAGCAAGTTTACGCTTAAAGTCTCTAGTTCTAAGACCCGAAGGTTAAATATTTTTATCGTTGACCGTTTCTGAGTAAGCTTAAAGTGATCAACGGCAAAAAAAAAATTCAAAATTTTCGCGTGCCTTTCAAAAGGTCTACAGGCTTGAATAACTTGTTCTCAGCAATTTCACCGTGAAGCTCTTTTAGTTTGATTCTTTCTCCTTAATTTGAGAGGTTCAGCAGCTTTGTACGATGATTTTTCGCTGAGTTAATGTCGTTCAAAGCAAAAATCACCTTTTTGACTTTCATAATTTATTATTCGGGAACTAGGAACCGTACAGAAAATAAAAAGAGGGTTTCGAAAACTTCAAAGTATCCTCTATAAGGCGTAATTATTGTTTTTTGATAAACAATTTTTTTCGATGTAAGAACCTTCATTCTAAAAAGGTGAAAAACTGCGTTCTTACGGATTTTTGTTAAACTTGAGATAACTTTACAAATAATAAATGGGCTGAGGATACTTTTGGTTTTTTTAACCTCAAAGTATCGTCAAGAATGCCTCAAGAATTCAAACTGCTGCCATTTCTCTTTCATTGCAGTCCGAATGATTGAAATGGTCACTTTAGTTAAAAGTTAGTTAGCGGATAAATTTGCATCTTTTATCCATCTTTTACAACTGAAAATGTTTATTTTTATGCAAGAGTCAATATTTTTCATGAAACATGTTAAATGGCGAAAAAAAATTCAAAAAATTAAGAAATTCGGAATTTCTTTTTACGTTATTCACAATGCTAAACAATCATCAAAAAAATCATTCGTTTTTCTTCAAATTCAATTCAAAAAGTCAAAAAGTTGTGTACCCCCCAATCAATCGCCGTATTTAGTTCAGCAAATCTCGAATATTCACTGCCACGTCCGGAGACGTTTAGAAAAGATATATATATATATATATTTTCGTATATATTTCTATAGAGTTATAAGCGTCGAGCGGTAAACGCTTTACTCTGATTACTACCCTAATGAGTCACGAGTTCTCTTCGGGATAAGAAGCTGAAACTGATGAGGAATTGACGAGCCGTAGAGCCTCATCTTCTTTTAAAATTTAAAAACACACACACACACCACATGGGGAGTCTGAAACCCCACAATCCAAGGATAAGGGAGGCGAGGAATCAGAGCAGAAGTGGCAGACTGCGGGAAAGAAGAAAATATCGCACAAGATATTTGAGAAGCAGCCTCAGAAGAAGCCGTAGAAACCTCGCGAACGGCCGACTCTGCCCAACGCTCTCGTCATCCACAAAAAGGGTGACTTGAGCTATGCGGAGATCTTGAGTCGTATAAAGAAGTATCCGGCGCTCAAGGATGCAGGTGAATGTGTCCAAAAGGTGCGCAGTACGAACGCGGGAGATCTGCTGATCGTTCTGAATAAGGAGAGCTCAGCCAAAGCACCGGAATTGCGAAACCAATTCGAAGGCGTTCTTGGCGAATCAGCAGCGGTCCAGAGTAATGTCCAGGAAGTTGATCTGGAGGTCAAGGACCTGGAAGAGGACGCGACGAAGGAAGAGATATCGGCGGCCCTGCAGAGAGTCTTGAGTCCGGACTTCTTGGTCCAACGTATACGCGGGCTCTCCAGGCTCTCCAGGTACTCCAAAAACGATGCAAATGAGAGTACTCCAGCTCAACCTCAACCATTGTGAAGCCGCACAGGACCTGCTCATGCAGACTGTGCGCGAGCAGGTCCTGAGTATCTTGGAACCATATAGGCATCTAGACACGCAACCCTGGGAATCTGATGCAAGTGGGAAGGCCGCAATTTGGTCCTGCGGAAAGCTTCCATTTCAGGATCTCGCGAGTCGGATGGAAACTGGTTTCGTGAGAATAAAAGCCAAAGGAGTTCATTTCTATAGTTGTTACGCACCCCCTAGACTGACGACTGATGAGTTTGAGAATTTTCTCTACAACTTAGTCGCAGCCGCTAAACAACGCTTCCCAGTAGCAATAGCCAGAGATTACAACACGTGGGCTGTGGAATGGTGTAGTAAAGTGACGAACAGAAAGGGCCAAGCCCTGCTTAAGGCTATGTCCTTATTGGATGTAGTACTATTTAATGCAGATACAAAGCCCACTTTTGTTGAAGGTGAAGCCTCCTCTATAGTGGACCTCACTTTTGTGAGTAGTAGCCTGGCGAGAGGAAACCAGTGCCACTGGGTAGTCAGTGATATCTACACTCACAGTGATCATCAAGCCATTCTCTGGGAGATTCGCGGAGACTCTAGCAGAACATCGAAGGCACCGAAGACAAACGAGAAGGGCTAGAAAGCGAAAATGTTTGACGTGGACTTGTTTCGTGAAACTTTTGACACCAGCCCCCTCGCAGCGGAAAGTGAAACCGAGAAGGTCGAGGTGGTCATGCAGAGGGTCATCGAAGCATGCGATGCCACAATGCCACGGTAAAGTGATGCCGACTTTCGACCGGCGGTACACTGATGGAGCGAACAAATTGCCGGCCTCCGAAGGGAGTGTCATCGAACTCGCCGCCTAGCGCAACAAGCTCGAGGCAAACGCTCGTTCCCCGATTTGGAAGAACAGCACAGGAAGGCGCGTTTGAAGCTTAAAAAGGCTATCAAGCAGAGTAAAGCGGGAAGCTGGGGCGAGCTGCTCAGCGAGGTGGAAGAGGCTCCCTGGGGCAGGCCGTACAAAGTAGTAATGACTCGGCTGAAAAGCCAGCCAATGCCATCGACTGTGGACGCAACCCTGCTGGAAAAGATTGTTACACATCTGTTCCCCGAGCAACCCGAGGAGGACTACCAGCTCTAGGAGGACGTCGATGAGGATATCCCAGCCATTACTGAAGAAGAGCTTCTTACGGCGATTGCCAGGGTGGGCAACAATAAAGCCCCCGGCATGGATGGGATACCCAACATCGCACTAAAGGCAGCGATCAAGTTGGCACCGGCAATATTCCTGGGCATGTACAATGCGTGTCTCAAGGAAGGAATCTTCCCGGACAAGTGAAAGCGGCAGAAGCTAGTGCTCCTCCCGAAAGGGAAGAAGCCACCGGACGAACCTTCATCCTATCGTCCGCTCTGTATGCTGGATACCGCCGGAAAGATCTTCGAGCACATAATCCATAACAGGATTGAGAAGTTCGTGGACCCTCTACTGGCGGAGGGCCAGTTTGGCTTCAGAAAGGAGCGCTCTAATCTGGATGCCATTAACACAGTGGTGAAGCAGGCGCAGGAGTCGACTGCGGGGAAACGATGGACAAGAGGGTCCAAGAAGTACTGCGCAGTTGTCACTCTCAACGTCAAAAACGCTTTCAACTCGGCGATGTGGAAGTGTATCATCGATGCCCTAAAAACATTAGGTGAACCATGGTACCTGCGGAGAATAGTGGCGAGTTACCTATGTAATAGGTGGCTCATGTACGACACACAGGATGGACCGAAGACGTATGGGGGGACTGGAGGAGTTCCTCAGGGCTCTGTACTTGGACCGCTTCTGTGGATCATCATGTACAATGATCTGCTGCTATTACAATTGCCGAAAGGAGTGTCCATCGTAGCGTTCGCAGATGACGCGGCGCTGATTGTCATCGCCAAGTTCCTGGATCAAATCACCGCACTCTTCGCCGAAGCTTTCGCCAAGATAACGCTATCAACGTTATCGCGAGAATGCTGCCCATTGAGGTGCTCGCCGAGGAGTGTAGATCGATGTACCAGCAGAAGGGAGCTAGAAACCCCAATTATGCAAGGACAAAAGCGAGAGCAATCAGTTTTAACCAGTGGTAGACGATGTGGAATGCCTCTACCAAGGGGAGGTGGACACACCGACTAATCCCGAAGGTGGAGATATGGGTGAACCGTCCACACGGGGAGCTTAACTATTATCTAACTCAAGTGATCTCAGGACATGGCTGTTTCCGGGCTTATCTCTATAAGTTTAATTATGAAGATTCCCCAGTCTGCTCAGCATGTCTGGCAGTCGAGGAGAACCCTGAACATGCATTGTTCCACTGCCCACGTTTCAGTGCCTCCCGCGCGATAGTCGAGGATCAGCTGGAGACATACATCACCCCGGACAACCTGGTGGAGTTGATGCTGAAGTCAGTAGACGTATGGACAGCGTTATCAGCTTATGCTGCCGCAGTAATGAAGGAGTTACGACGTGCAGAACGCGCGAGGAAGAAGACGACGCCGGAAGACCGGGCAGTCATAGATGAAATAAGCGACACGAACCCCTTAACCACTCATACCATGTCGAGTGGAACGGGGGATGTAAGGTCGTCTGACAACACTGCAGGAAGAGCTAAGGCTAAGGCCTCTCCCGCGATGTAATACCTAGCGGTCGTCCCGCAGGAGAATTTGTAAGGCCGCAGAGGAACGGGGGTTTTTAGTCGGTCCAAGTCTGACACATGGCAATTATTTGCTACGGTGCGGAGGCATTTTCCCACTAAACCTCTTAACACACACACACACACACACACACACACACACACACACACACACACACACACACACACACACACACACACACACACACGCACACACGCACGCACGCACACGCACACGCACACGCACACGCACACGCACGCGCACGCACACGCACACGCACACGCACACGCACACGCGATGCACACGCACACGCACACGCGCACGCACACGCACGCACGCACGCACGCACGCACGCACGCACGCACGCACGCACGCACGCACGCACGCACGCACGCACGCACACACACACACACACACACACTACATGGGGAGTCTGAAACCCCTACGTGGCGCATCCCCAGGTGGTGGATAGGGGGAGGCCCTCTATATACCAGGTGTGTAAGTATGAAACCGGAATTTTTGTACAGAAAAAACACGTTTATTGTAATGATATGATACAAATAACTGGAGATGGCTTCTCGGGTCACCTTTAACTGATCCGCCAGTTGTTGTTGTGTTTGAGCGTCGTCTTCGTCCAACAAGGCTTGCAGGTCAGCGTCTTCAAACTTTTTCGGTGATCTTCCACGTTCTTCGTTCCTCACGTCAAAATCGCCACTTTTGAACCGTTTGAACCACTCGAAACACTGTGTTTTACCGAGAGCATGCTCACCAAACGCCTCCACAAGCATTCGATGCGATTGGGCTGCGGTTTTCTTCAGATGAAAACAGAAAAGTAGTGCTGTCGGCAAATCGTAATTTGTTGGCACAAAACTCGACATGTTTATCTCTAATAAACTAATGCTACTGAATGAAACTCGTGTTATTGTGAGTTGGAAATCTTTGTCGGATATCAATACAATAACAAGACACCGCTGACGTGATGTGTCGGTAACTGCATCGACATCTAGCGCCACATATGGGCAAATTCCGGTTTCATACTTACACACCTGGTAAATATGATGACGGATGTAGAAATATCTATATAGATATAGATATACATATAGAGATATCTATCTGGATATAGATATGGATATGTCTATATAGACATACAGGGTAGGAGGCAATTAAAATACCTCCCGTGGACCAAACGGACACGAGGAACAAACCTCGACAACAAATGACTATGGAAAGTCTAATAAAGGATGTACCGATTAGGGTGTAGGGGCACGGAACTCCAGTACCGGCGCCTCCTGTAAGTAAGTGAGCAAGCGGGCTCCCGGGCGTCGTCATCGAACGACCGCAGTACCATGGAGGTGGGCCACTTGGCCTCTATGGCGCACAATGTTCCAAGTGAAGGAAAGGAAGAGAAGTGGGGAGAACAGCTCTATATGCTAGATAGCCAAATCACTAGTCTTCTGGATTTCATCAAGGGCAAGTCGAACGTCCACGGTGAAATCCGAAAGCTCGCCAGCTCCATGAGCACTTGGCACAAACGGGTGCTCAGGTTGGAGGAAAAAGCAGACAAAACGGTGGCGAGCATAGCACCGGCACCAACGAACGCTGCCTCGACACAGACGAAAACCTTCGCCTATGCGATGACCACGCCACAAACCGGACAACGTCCGGAAAGCGCGGAGAAAAAGAAGCGCACTCCGCCTCCGACAGAAGTCCGCAAGCCCAAGAGGAAGAAGAAAATACGAGAGAAACCACCTGCGGAACCTCCCAAAGATAACGGGAACTTTACCAAGAAGGCCGCCAGTGCCCACTGGAAGCAAGTGCAACGGAAACCGCGAAGGAAGCAGCGCAAGGAGCCTCCACTCCCTAATGCACTGATCATCAAGCGGAACGGAGATCTGAGCTATGCTGAGATCCTATCTAAGATGAAGAAGGACGAAAAATTAAAGGAGGTGGGACAAAGTGTCTCGAAAATATGTCGAACGATGGGAGGTGACATCATCCTCGTCTTCGGTAAAGCAAGCCAAGACAAAAGCGCCGAGTTTTCTACGGCTATCGAGACTGCCCTCGGCGAAGAAGCGTCAATAAAAAGCAGGGTGCAGCTCACTACGATAGAAATCGAAGACCTGGCCGAAGATACGATGAAGCAGGAGATCTGCGAAGCCCTCCAGGACGTCCTAGACGAGAACGCCTTGGTGGAAGCTGAAGCTGTCAAATCTACCCGGAAAGTGTACAGTGGCACCCTAACAGCGACGGTGACACTACCTGCCTCGGTCGCGAAAAAGGCTACCAAAAAGTTCGAGTTGGCTGGGCAGTCTGTCGAATCCGAGAGATAGTGAAGCCAACGAAATGTTTCAAGTGCTGGCACTATGGGCATCTGTCGAGCAGTTGCAAAAGCACGGTGGACAGATCGAAGTGCTGCATCAAGTGCGGCGGCGAAGGTCATAAGGCCGAAAAGTGCGCTGCAGAGCCCCGCTGTGCTCTGTGTAGCGGCAAAGAGGATGATGATGCTTGCAAGCATGCGGCAGGAAGCGTCAAATGTCCAGCGTATAAGAGAGCCTACCAGACGCTCATCCGAAAGCGAGAATGAGAGTGAAGTGCAAGTGAATCTTAATCATTGTGAAGCGGCATAGAATCTGCTCATGCAGACTGTGCGGGAGCACAGGGCTGACGTGGCGATCATTTTGGAGCCATACAGAAACCTCGACCACCATACCTGGGTAGCGGATAAAGCGGGCAAAGCCGCTATCTGGGCCTGCGGCGAGTACCTATTCCAGGACATCTCAAAGAGCCTGGAAGACGGCTTTGTTAGGGCAAAAATAAACGGCGCTCACATCTTCAGCTGCTACAAGCCACCGAGCATGACGCTGGAGAACTTTAAAGAAAGTCTGGACCGGCTGCTAAAATACGGTAAAATATCCAAGGACCGGTCTCCACATGCGATTGCGGGTGACTTTAATGCCTGGGCACTGGACTGGGGCAGTACAAAGACGGACAAAAGAGGTCAGCAACTCTTGGAAGCACGGTCCGTACTGAACCTAGTTCTGCTCAACGATGGCAAGGTACGGACGTACTGCAAAGGAGATGCCTCCTCGATGATAGACCTCACCTTCGTCAGTGGTGGACTCGCTAACGGCGATACACGCTGGCAGGTATCGGAAATATTTACACATAGTGACTATCGCACCATCACGTGGGAAGCATCGAGGCACCAGTGCAAGCTTGTCATACTTCAGGAACCTGTTGTCAAGGGAGCTTCCTATTATCCTTTCCAGATAGGATGGCACATTCAGCTTATCCAGCGCGGAGCAGATATCACTCCACCTGGCTGTAACATGACAAGAGTACAAAATGACTGGGGGCGTACCTCAAGGCTCGGTGCTCGCTCCACTTCTGTGGAACATAATGTACGACGGCTTGTTGAAACTGACACCGCCACAAGGAGTAGAGATAGTCGACTTTGCCGATGACGCCCAAGTCGTTATCGTTGCGAAATACCTTGAAGAAGGTAACAGGATGTTCGAAGAGACATACACCCAGATCTAGCACTCGATGGGTACAGCTGGCTTAAAACTAGCTGAGCACAAGACAGAGGCCGTGCTGATCACCAGCAGGAAAAAGATAAAGACGATAGAGCTGACTGTGGGACATCACACAATTACGTCGCAACCCAGTATAAAATACCTGGGTCTGATGATTGACACACGACTCAGCTTCAAGGAGCACGTAGAGTACGTCGTTGACAAGGCGGGAAAGGTTTGAACGGCGTTAGCGCGACTGATGCCAAACATAGGCGGGCCGAGGCAGGCGAGGAGGAAGCTACTGGCATCAGTGGTCACTTCGGTCCTGACCTATGGTATTGCCATTTGGGGCATTGACTACCGAGAAGTACCGACGAAAGACGGCAGCGGTCTACCGGCTCAGCGCCTCAAGGGTTACAGTATCGGAAGATGCAGTGTGCGTACTCGCGGGAATGCCACCTATAGAGGTCCTGGCCGAAGAGAGAAGATCCCTATACCACCAGAGGAAGTCACCGACAGGACTCCAACATGAGGACAGAGATGAAATCGGGAAACGCAGCCTACAACGCTGGCAGCAGAAGTGGGATGCTTCCGTGAAGGGGAGATGGACGTACCGCCTAATTCCCCAGATAGATGGTTGGCTGAACCGCAAACACGGGGAGGTCAACTACTACCTGACGCAGATGCTATCATGCCACGGCTGCTTCAGAGCATACCTGCATAGGTTTGGTCACGATGAGTCTGCGGACTGTCCAAGTGGATGTAGAGTACCAGAGGATACTGAACACGCATTCTTCCAGTGCCCACGATACCAAGAAAAAAGAGAGGAACTGGAGTAGGTACTAGTGGAAGCACTAACTCCAGAGACCTTGGTGGGACTCATGATAAAAACAGAAGAGAACTGGGCAGCGATTAGTAGTTTCGCTACGGCGGTGCTGAAGACACTGCGCCAAGAAGAAAAGAAGAGAAGTAGCGAGACAGCGACGATAGTCGCTGATGCTTGAAAAAAGAGGAAGAAATCCTGTCGGCACCATCGGAGGAAGAGCTACAGCTGGGATCACTCTCGCGAAGTAATGCTTGACGGCGGTCCCGCGGGAGTAGAATAGGTCAGTGAGAAAGAGGTTCAGGGTTTTAGTTGGTACAGTAAGTCTGCGAGTCCAACACACGGGTTGTAAACGCAACCTACGGTCTATAAAGCATTTCCCCCCTATTTAGAAAAGCACACACACACGCACGCACGCACGCACTCACACATACACACACACACACACACACACAAAGCTATAATGTTTTTGAGGGGATTTTTTAATTACTTGGCGTTCATTTTTTACTTTTTAAAAGTTAAAAAAAAGTAAAAGTAGGTAGCACTTACAGCACATTATAGCACTGGTATTTTCTTGATTATTTCTAGGTACCTTAATTATTTCCAGGTTATATACGTGGTTATATGAAAGTATATCTTTTGAATCCACAAATATTGAATGATTTCGTGTGAGTTTTGAAAATTCTATAGGGCACATATACTTTTCGTATTATGAAGACAAGTACCCTATCAAGCGTTTTATGCGCTTGATAAAAAGGTTTCATATTCGGCATCGAAGCACACATCGATTAAAAAATATATATATTGTAGCGGGTCGGAATTCGTCACAATTAAATTTATTTGTTCGGGACTCGATCAGGGAAGAAATTAGTTTAAACTCTTTGTTTTGGAGGTATTTGGTAATAAAATGAAATTTATTCAATATTTCTGACTCGATATAATATTAAAAGTTTGCTGTGTACAAGTGTGGTATGTTGTTTGTGTCTCTAAAGTGTATTTTGTGTGTCTTAATGTATCGCATCTCGGTCGGTATAATACTCGAGTTGCGGACTCGCTCGGATGGTAAATGTGCTTGAACACGATCGCTTTACCGTAGGTTGGTAATTTTCTTTCCCCTCTCCTATGTGTATTGGCGCTCGCGGTGCGCGTGAGTTACGGCGCGCTTTCGCCTACGGAACGCGGAGTCTGCTGGGCACCTTTCCCTAAGTCGCGTGTGGCGCTGTCGGTCGCGGTACTCTTTCCCTAGCGGTATCGATTGTGGCGCGCTTGATCTCGGTACGGCTCGCTATCCCCTCTCTTCCAACTGTCGCTCGTGGCGCGCGGTGCCGAGCGCGTTCTCGTGCTACCCGCCGTGCCTGGGTCCCCCCACTCTATCGACTCACGACGCGGTGGATCGCGGCGCCGTTTCGACCTACGCGCTACGGCGCTCTTTCTCCTAATTACACCCCGTGAGCGTAATCGATTATCGCGCGTCGGTAATCGATTACCCTAACTTTGGCGTCCGCCGTCGGATGGCGCCACGTACCCTTTTATGTTTCTTTGACCGCGCGTTATGTGTATTGTGTCGGTGTGGTGTTTGAATTCGCGATGCCTCTCCGACCTTCAGGTTCTCCTGCTACTTTCGGGAGCCCTTGCGGAGATTTTGTGTTTTACAATTGTATGTGTGTGTGTGTGTGTGTATTGTCGCCTGTCTTTCGGATACCTCCTCGCACTTTCTATTGTCCTAATACTAATTTTCCATCTCTCCTTTCGTAATTTATTCCTCCTCCGTTTATTCTTGTATTTTTTAGTGCTCTTTTTTTCTTATTCTTAGCCCTGTTTTTGTTTCCGTATTTAATGACTTAAAAAAAATGTATGTTATAATTCTTCCTTTTTAAGTTTCTTAAGATTCCCTCTCTCAGCTTTCCGCCCTAACAAGGTGGTACTTTCCTGAGCGGTACTTATCGATCCACGAAAGGGAAAGAAGAAGTAACGTTTCTCCAACTTTCCTCCTCTTTTATACCCTTATTCTATTGTTTATTGTTCCCCTTCCCTTGCCAATTACCCATCATGCCCTTTATTGTTAACTTTTTTTTATATTTAAATAAATTTATGCTTCCTTTGTTTTTCGTTACTTTCTGTGTTTTCTTTCCAACGACTTTTCCCCTTCCCTTACTTTTTACCTGTCGTTACCTTTCTCTACTGTTTTTGTTTATTTTCTGTTTTTCTTTTTCTCTCTAACTTTTTATACCTTCGACTGTTTTTCTTCTTTTCTGTTTTTCCTTCTCTCACTCGTCTTTCCTTCTGCGTATTGTTTTGTGACCGTCAGCTTTTGTGTTTACTTGTGTTTTTCAGAGGTCGCACCTATCCACTTGACTTGTTATGATTTATTATTCCCCTTCCCCTACTCTCATAATGGGTCGGTTTGTTTGAATTTGTGGTGGGGGTATGGCGCCTGAGACGGACCTGTACCTCTCAATATCTATTCAATATAACATAGTATTTCATTTCAGTTTACTTATGTTCGGCCGCCCTCATAATGGCCTCATAAGATGTGGTGGCGCTGAGAAAGGTTATAGAAGATTACACATTTGAGCAGTTGATTTCACTCATTAGGTTATAGAAGATTACACATTTGAGCAGTTGATTTCACTCATTACTCTATATTTGGAATATATGTGCCGAGAACTCACGGTATTCAGGAAATTCCGTTTACGTGACCGTCCGCATTGAATTAGGATCAACACACCTAATCGGAGCATTCATAGGGCTTGCATATTGAAATCCCGAAGTGGTACAGAGCCTCGGCATGGATGGTGGATAAGGTTGGTTAGTCATTGGTATAGGGAAAGGCGTTTTTCCTGGATTCGCGAACCGTTGATTAGTTATCGGCTTCTGGAAAGAAATCCCGTCTGAAGGCGAGGGATTGCCGGCGATGGACGCGGATGGAACATTTGATTCGACAGGTCCGAAGTGAGAGGAATTTTCACCAAGTTCAGGCATCGAATAGGTGTTCTGCGTTGGTTGCAAATTCGGAGCTGTTCTCGTTCCAATTACAATGGGATAGGATTTCCGTATAGCACAGTGACTGTTCCGTGAGATACATTACGATTAAGAGTTGTTCAAGTAATTGTTCGTTGACGGTGTGTTCTAATATAAAGTCGATAGCTCACCAGCCAGAAACGGATATTTTAAAGGCCAAACAATAATGGACGTCTATAATGCTGCAATGCGTGAGATTTGACTGGGGTACTGCTGGAACTTGTATGTACATCGGAATCTGAAGTTTCTTAGGAAACGGCCCTACATAATTTCTTTCTTGTACTACGTGGTTTGGTCTGTATTTCTTCGAGGTTGGAAATCGTGAATACAGCGTTACTTTCTGAAAGTGAAAATCGGGTGTTATTTGATCGATCATAATCAGAGTTGGTTCAAGTGTTGCGCTTACTTGTACCAACTGGAGGTTAACTTTAGTCACGACCACGCTTCTTGAATTGTTTTCTATGCTGACTCTGGCTTCTATGGGTTCACCAATAGCAAAACCAATCGTAGGCACGTGTATTTGAACTCGCATGGATCCCATATTCATGCACGGAAAACAACGAAATGACTTGACCTCTTCATCTTCGATGGTATCCTGAAACACACTTTTTATTGATAAAACGATAGAGCACTCCAACAACGAAGGCGGATAAATACGCTTTTACAGAAGTTTTGCGAAATAACAGTAATAATGAGGCTTTCGAACTAACCATCTCGGATTGGCATTCAGTTAGGTAATAAGGAGTCTCGACCGCCAACGATACTATCGCCCGATGATTAACTTTCCAAGGCCTATCCATGACAGCTTTTATCGTGTATCTCACATTGCCGTCGTTGCATTCAAAACTGCTGGGAATATGTTGCGGAACGCAAAAGTTGAATGGATATTCATGATATCCGGCTTCAATATTCAAGTTTTCGCTATCTAACAGAAAAATTATTGGCATTGTTAAAGACGGGAGGGTTTGCGATACAGGGCGAGGCGACTCCTTAGAGAGTGGACAAAACGATCGTTTAACAGTGATCCATTTTTGCATTCATTTTTGCATCCATGACTGATTTTCCGGTCATGATTGAAATTATGCTTAGCCAAGGATGGGTTTAGTATATGGAAATATGCTCTTTGTTTTGAAAAAAATAAATGTGACAGGAATTGCGATTACTACACTAATTATTATTATACCTCACTGTCGCAAAGGGAGCAGGCCCTGCGACTTATTTCCCATCAATATGGCGTAAAATGAAGCGTGTAGAATTAGTGGGGCATAGATACGCCGTCGGAAGGACGAAATCGCGAAGAGAGGTATTTAATTCTGGGACGACACTCTGCTCCAGGCCGCCGAGCGAAATTGTAATAAGGAGAGTCAATGTCCATGTATCGTTGCTGTATTAGTTTAAATTATCGCGAAATATTATTAATTGAGTTACCGTTTATTGTTAATTATTTGAGTTTAGTTAATGTGTGGGTAGAGGAGATTGTGAAGCTCTAGATATCGACTAAGGTCGCGAATTATCCGATAAGATACGGTGAAATATAATTGCCTGAAAATGATTTCTTTTGATTAAGTTGGCAATCAACAAGCGCTTCACTTGATTGCCGAGGGTCACTCAATCGAACTCCCCTGAAATAGCGTCCGTACCTAGTAGCCGTTAATTGACTTTTGAATTTTGTCAAATGCGTAACTTGGCTGGCGCCCAACGAATAAAGTTACTGATATCGCTGAGCCCTGGCCAACTGTGGACCCAGGTCAAGTCAGGTGAGAACTCTACATTTTACTTACACCAAAAGAGTTCGTTCTCATAATATTAACGGTAATACGTTTTTTTCTCTTCAAAATACGACAAAAATCGGAAGCTCAAGTACCAGTACGAGTTTTGTATGACATTATGCGACAGTTATTCTATTATCATGACCTTGATAGTTCAAACTTCACAGAATATTATATACCTGCCGACCAAATTTTTGGGGTTTCGTATTATAACATTTTACAAGTGGACTCGGGCAACCCAAATTCTACTTTTGAAGAGAGAAACAAGTCCCGGTCCATTGGCTGGTTGCAGAGACAGAATCAGCAAGGCCATCCTCACAATCAGGGCCAATCGAAGACACGGTCTCGAGCGAATAATCGCTCCAATCACTGGAGCTGGTAGACTTGAATGCTTCATGCATAATTGGAGATCCCTCACGGGTAACGACTATACCCTACATTGCATGAAAGGCGTGAATCCTTCATGTGAAGCACACTTATCACGGAGTGAGAATGTCAAAACCCGAAAAGTTCTGGCTAGTCTAAATACCATAGGAGTGGTTGAACAGTGTAGCCCTCCGGGGGACAGTTTTCATTAAGTTTTTTTTATATGGGAAAAGGCGGACGTGCGAAAAGATTAATTCTAAATTAAACAGGCTCCGCCAGATTTCTCGAAAACCCTTGTAAAGGCATGAACAACCGTATATCGATCATTCGTGGTTTCAAATTCCGCGCGATCTCCCGAGAGCTCCCGCGGGATTCATGCGGAAGTAGAGGGCGTAGGTGAGGAGACGTGTGGTCGGAAAAGGACCACCCGGTCGGAGAAAAACGTGCTCGCATCGAATCTACAAATCACCTTTCACTAAAAGTGATTGTTGGTAATAGACCAAGAGACATTTATGAAAATCGCGGGAAATGCCGCGAACTGGACATTGTTGAGACCTGCGAGTGTTGGGGCACCATAAGAAGGGAAAACCAGAAGCGTCGCGAACGGCGTCGATCTTACCAGCGTGGCCTGGCTAGCCCCGGATCTACGATTTTTCCGAGCCGGGGCAAAAACTTGACATTGGCGCCCCTCCCCTCCAGCATTTGAGATTAAGGGGGGAGATCTCTTTAGACGCCCGAAAATAACTCATTTTTCATGATTAAAAAAAATGTGATAAGATAATCGCATCATTTTAAAATGTTGACATTGTCTTATTACAACTTTCAAGTGGTAAAACTTTTTTTTCTTTTTCAAACAAAATAAAATAGCGGCGTTATAAGGTATTCCTTTAGGGGTCTTTTGAAAAACTGCTCATGGTATAGCTCAAAAAGTTATTGATCGATCTGGCTGAAATTTTGGGCGGTTTCTCACTATAACATTATTGGAAGGATATACCTATAAAATTATTGAAAGGTATAAAATTGAAAATTAAGTAGACTTTGTAATCAAATGTTCATATTTTTACCATTTTCCCGACAATTGTTACCCCGAAAAAGTAATTTATTTGTGCGATAACCTTGAAACTTTAGGTATATCCTTCCAATAGTCTTATAGTGAGAAATCTGGCAAAATATCAGCCGGATAGATGTTGAGCTATACTTGTCGAGCTATATCACGAGCAGTTTTTCAAAAGACGCCTAAAGGAATACCTCATCAAAGTTCGTCTCCTAGGCAGTTTTATTTTCGATAGCTAGGATCACAACGCCATTGAAACTCACTAAAGCGCCCTGGATGTTAGGCGCTTTAGTGAAACAAGTTTCTTCAAACACAAGAATTTGGCGCCCCCTTAAATTGCCGCCCGGGGCAGGTACCCTGGTCCCCCCCCCCCAGATCCGGGGCTGGGCCTGGCCAGCACCCGGTAGTGAGATCTACGATCATCGGTCTACTCCCTTCAAGGCCACCGAATACGAGGGACCATCAGCGTCCTACCCCGGGAATGGTCACTTTTCGAGATTGATCCACTCGAAAGGAAATCATCATATTCCACCTTCGTGGGGAATCCTACGTGCTCCTTCGTCCTGGCACATGAGCGGAAGTTTCTCGCTAGGATCATCGATTCCGTGCATCCTCGATCAGTGAGCAAAAAGGGCCAGTGGAGGAGAAAGCCACATAAACTTTATTCGCGTCAGACCAATCAGTCGGGTCAATGGTAAAAGTGAGTCTTGTTCATAATTATTGTGATGAAAGAAAATTACATTTTGTTTTCGACCGAAATTCGCCATGCCCTTTTTCGTAATTTTCGTCGTCCTTTTATTTCGTCGTCCTTTCATTTATCATAAGAAAAATAATTATTTGGCGTGCGTGCCGACATGCGTCCATCGCGACCATTGCTCCATGTGGTCGTTCATGTCAATAGTCCTACTCAGAAATTATTGTTGTTTACGAGTCGAGATTCTCCCGGCGCCTTCGCGATTGTAAGTTATTGAGCATGGCATTGAGAGTAAAAAAGTGGATACTGCGTATGCGAGCCCAAATTCGCCATGCGAGTTGGCACATCATTGATGTCGTAATTTTATCGGCAGATTCCCTCATGTAATACTCGATCACGTTGATTTATGTTGGTCCACGAGTCGGAAATCGTTTAGCGATTTCTACGCCGCCTAGGCGAATAGCATAATGAATAGCATAATCGATATATCTAGAATATCATGTTAGCTCATAATAGAGGGGAAGTAGGAGGTAAATTGTGATAAATAGAATAAAAGGGAAATATTTGTTACACCCTCATTTCAAACTGGACGATGTGCGAACGGCAATCAAATAGCTGAGGTCTAATTCTTATATGGGGGCTTGAGATTGAAAGAACGCATACCTTCTTATTCTTATGCACGGAAAATGATGACAATTTTTGAGGTTCTAGTTCGAAGGCAAGCTTTATCAATTTACGTGCCTACCTTTCGGCCTTTTCATTAGCCCCTTCATATTTACTAGAATTTCAAAACTAATCTTAGCATAATTCCGTCATGAAGAGAGTGTTATGTTGATTTACCTAAATTACATTTTGTGCGTGACAGAAAAGAAAAGTAACACCGCCGAAAACCTAGGAAAAACAAGAGATCTCCTACAATCACTCAGGCTTATAGTAAATCACGACAAAAGTATTTAGACCGCAACAACTCGAATTAAATTTCTAGGATTTATTCTGAACTCGGATCGGATGTCAGTAGAACCCCCAATCGAAAAGGAAACTAAGCTTGTGAGACTAATTGTATCCTTAGTCAGGAAAAAAACGTGCCAGATTAAGGAGTCTGCTCAACTTGTGGGCTCCTTAGTAGCAGTCTGCAGGAGAATTGAATATAGTTACGCGCATTGCTAATTATTAGAATGAAAAAATCTTTTCGCAATAATGCTCACCCCACATGGAAATAAAATATATAAAAAATATATCGAAAGATACATAAAACATATATTAAATACATTTTGTACGAAAAGTTGGATATGTCAAGTATAATTTTGGATATGATTAAAAACCTATGCGATATATAAACATAAATAGCTTCTAAGATGTACATTAAATATATTAGATGTGTATACTGAATATATGTTTAATATACTCGGGAGCATAACGGAGAATGTATGCTGATATCTAGAAAAAGATACATTCAAGATGCATATAAAATATATTGAAATTGCATGACTAACGTACGCTTTATACATTTTTAATAGGATATCCGAATATATTTAAGGTATGCTATATGTATATCTGAATATATCACTATATATTTATATGTATATATTTACTAATATACCATGAATAGTCTCAAGATCCGTTTAAATCATATAAACTGCTCATAAATGATACACTTTCGATTAATTCAGTGTATATATACATTTAAACACACACACACACACACACACACACACACACACACACACACGCGCGCGCACGCACACACACACACACACACACACACACACACACACACACACACACACATAAATATAAATCGATTTAAGATTTATCTTAAATATATAAAACATACAAACTGAATGTATGTTTTATATATTTTAAATATGGTTGGTTAAGCAACTTGAGCAACAGATGACGTTGCAAATGAAAAATATCTTCAAGTCGGTATCTCGCGAAGACCTAGCCGCATTAGCCGGAATAAATGATCGGACAAAAAAATTGAAGGTTATGTAATCTCGTAATTCTATTCGATTATCGCTCTCTATGCGAACGCAATTAAGTAATTGACCCGATAATGTTAGTTACTCTTGTAAATCCGCACATTTCTCAATAAACTAACATTGTGTATTGTACCATATGCAGACGATACGAAAATTAATTTATCAAGTAGAACTAGCTCAGTGGGGAAGGTCCCAGCTCATCACTCAGAAGTCCCGGGTTCGAAACCACCTTACGGCGTGTAAGATTTTAAATTGAACCATTAAAATATTTGATCCGCAAACACCATAATCGTAATTAATGACAAGGAAAAATATCGTAAAAGGGTGCAATGATGTGTAAATAACGTCATAACAAAATTTATAAGAATAGTTCAAGTAGAGATTAAATATATTTTAAATACACGTTGAATATATTTTAATAATATTTAAACTGTAGTATGAACTTATTTCAAGTATATTTTTAACGCAGTATGTACATGTATCGTGTATATTTTAGGTGTAGTTTAAATGCATTTAAAGTATATTTCAATTATAAGTCGAATACAGTTAAAATACATTTGTAGTATATTTTGAGGGTAATTTGAGTACATTGTAAGTATATTTTCAATATAGTTCGAATATACGTAACCGCATATCCAACATATATATTTTTATATACATTCTGAATTTTTGGACGAAAACTTCGATATCGCGAATATATTTTTAATGCATTTCCCGTATACATTGCATATATCTAATCTATATCTAAAATGCATAATATATATCTGAAATATATTTTACATCCATCTTTAATATATCGAAAAATATATTTTTACATATATTTTATTTCCATGTGGGACTAATGGGGACTATGAACAAAAAAAATGACCTTCCTAATGGAAGCGGTCCAACACGATCTTGAATGGTGGGAAAAAATATCGAAGTGGCCAGGAATCCGATCAGAAATTGTCTATTCACGGAAGAAATTTCCTTTGATCCCTCAAAAATGAGCATTGTGCGAGGGACAGGTTGCTATTAGGTTTTAGAACGAGCGGGAACAAGTTCGAAATGTTGGCACCTCTCTTTTTCCTGAAATGTTTCGCGTCTGTACTAAGTGAACTGTTGTTACGAATCGACAAACATAATGGTGCTAGCTTACATCAATAAACCGTCGGGAGGTTTACAATTTGCGAATCAATAAGAAAGGTCGAGAAATCTTTGAGTCTTCGTCTCCTACATTTCTTCACAGAAAAATATAGAAGTCGATGCACAATCACGTAGGAGTAACACAGACGCGGAATGAGAGCTCAATGATTCAGCATTCCACGTGTAAGAATGTAATCGGGCATTTTCTACTTTGTGTCGAGCCCCACCCAGGTCTACCTCGCCTGATTCACTTGACTGGGCCGTCTCATGGAACAGACCGCGGGGATCACAAAATCGTTTGATACAGCTTAAATTCTATTTCGAAACTACAACTTTCTGGCCGAGATAAGTTGCGAGCAAGTACAATTTCACGTAACGTATACCCGGCCAGAACATTAACATTTCCTGAGAAGTGGCCTGACTTTAAGACCTGTGTAAACCTATTTTGCTTTTTACCCCATCAAAGATATTTATAATTGACTAGGATGAAACTTATACATTTGTTGTAATTCTTTTTCCCATTAACACGATTTTTTCCATCAATGGTGATCTACAAGAACAAAAGTGCTTATCATATCAATATCAATAAGTCTCCGTCGTTTGACAAAAGATGGCCCCACCAGGAGGTTGTGGTTGAAATTCTCTGATGTAAAACGTCATATCGTAAGCTTGGACATCTGGCAAGACCATAACCGTAAAATATTAGCCATTTGGTATCAGCATCACATATTTTTTTCGTACGAGAATGTCGAGTTTTGGGCCGTATAAGCGTCATTTGCGGGAACTTTTGATTGACTTCTTTAATTTGAAGATATCTGCAGGTGAAGCGCATCAATTGCTTGTAGAAGCATATGGTGAGGCTGCTTTAAGCGAGAGAAGTTGTCGCGAGTGTTTTCAAAAGTTTAAGAACGGTGAGTTTGACGTCGAAGACACAGAATGTAGAGGAAGGCCGAACGTGTACGAAGACACGGAATTAGAAGCATTATTGGAGGGACATTCGTGCCAAACGCAAGAAGAACTTGCACTTACATTAGGAGTGACTCAACAAGCAACTTCACATCGTTTAAAATCGTTGAGAATTAGTCAAAAGCAAGAAAATTGGGTTCGATATGAACTGAAGCCGAGAAACGTTGAACGCCGATTTTGCACATATGAAATGCTGCTTGCCAGGCATACGCGAAAGGGTTTTTTTTTGCATTGTATAGTCATTGGTGATGAAAAATGGATCCACTAGGATAACTGAAAGAAGAGAACATCATGGGGACCACCTGGCCATGCGTCAAGATCGACAGCCAAGCCGAATATTCATGAAAAAAATGCGTGTTGTATATTTGGTTGGATCAGCTTGGTTTCGAGTATTATGAATTGTTCAAATCAAACGAAACCATTACTGGGGCTCTCTACCGAACACAATTGATGAGATTGAGCCGAGCACTCGAGGAAAAGTGAGCCCACTATTATTCCAGACACGACAAAATTATTTCTCTGCATGATAATGCTCGTTCACATGTTGCGGCGCCGGTCAAAACCGACTTGGAAACACTCAATTGGGAAGTTTTACCCCATCCGCCGTATTCACCAGACATTGCTCCCTCTGACTATCATTTATTTCGATCAAAGACGCACGGCCTGTTTGAGCAGCACTTCACATCATATAAAGATGCCAAAAATTCGGTCGATTGGTGGAAACCTCAAAAGATGAAGCGTTCTTCCGACGCGGTATACATATGCTGCCAGAAAGATGAGAAAAAAGTAGTGGCTGGCGATGGACAATGGTTTGAATAAAACATTAAGTACCGTTCTTTCACAATAAATGCCCAATTTTTATTTAAAAAAACGGCGCAGACTTATTTGTACTCCCAATGCAATATGTATTAATTTTAACATAACGAATAACAAAATCATTTAATAAGGCAAAAAAGTAAAGCCGGTGGTTCGTGGTTTTCAAAATAGCAGCCATCTTGTCGGGAAATATCAATGTTCTGGCCGGGAAGACATTACCTAAATGTATTTCTCCAACAATCTGCCAGGTCTTTTCAAGCGGAACGCTTTGCATAAATAAGGTACTATTATGGGACGAGAATACTTCGATCCATTGTTGTACCACGTACAGAAGTTCTATGCTTATAGCGTGCAGTTTCGCTTATGATTTTCTGATACTTGTGAAATAAAAAGTATCAGTACCACCTAATACTATCTATTTTACTCGGCTATTTCGGAAAAATTCGGGCACCCAGTCTTCGTGAGCACGCTGAAAGAAGAATTAGTAACTTTTGCATTTGCTAAAAATCTTTTGTCATGCCCTTTTAGGTTAATCCATCACCTTGTTGTAGAGAAGCTTTCTCTAATAGCAGGGAGATTATGAAGAAATCGTATATAAGGAAGGGAACTCCGATATCGGTGGTCGAAATCATGCGCTTTTATCACCGACGGTGCAATACGACAATTATCATATTTGCTCAAGCGATAGTCGGAGTTTTGTGAGAGATTTAATCTAGACCCGTTTTAAGTGCCAGTGGACCGTCCTCATTGCTTGCGAATTGGTTCGAGGAGGAAGCATCATACAGCGCCCTCAACTCCGTGATAGCGGTGATCTCGTTAATACGCATACGACCACTAATAGATGAAGTCAGGATTTTAAGGTTCCTCAAGGAAGTTTCCCCCGTTAAGGCCGTCGCTACCAAAATACTCGAGGGCATAGAATTCGGAAATCATTTTGGAAGGCACGACCCAGTGGGAATCATTGGAGAAGCTTTCGTTAAAAAAAGATCACTGAAAAACTGATATTTTCACTTCTGAAGGGAACAGGGCACAGAGTACAGACACTCTCACTAATCGACATCGACCACACCAGAGTAGAATCGACGGAAACCGAGGTGAACATAAGAGGCCTCATTAAGTCGTCGGGACCAGGCTCAACGCGATCACGTTTCTTTACACCCTTCTTCAAGAACACCCCCACTGGGTGCCTTGGAAGGACCATAGTCGAATATCTCAGAGTGACAGAGTACTTTAGACGAGAGTGTATACGTTTAATTTTAACTGCTAACAAACCAGATAGCACGGCGACGTCTCGACACATTTGACACTGGTTAAAAGCCTACAAAGGGTACTACTAAAATGCTATGAAGGTGCAAGCTTTACAAACTCTCGGCCCACATCGCAAGACATGCTGCATCGTCAGCGGCGTCTAATAAGGCGTTGGACTGGGGCATTCTCACTTTAGACGCTAAAAAAGGCTATTTTCATGATTTTTTTTGATAGGCTTATGCTATAGATATTGATATAAAAGTTACTACACTTAATGAATACACTTTCTGAATACATAACAATTTTTTTATTTTATTTAAGTCACAATTCATAGACGAAAATGGTAGTTAAAAAAATGTCCTAAAAAATTGTAGGTTTGCGCTGTTGATGAAACCTCGGATATGGATCATCCGGAACAAAAAAATCAAGCGGTTTTAGGTTCAGTATGTTAATGGCTATTGCGCATATCATACGATTTTTTATACATGCAAAAATAACAAAATGCCGGACAATTTTCGAACGAACAAAAAAAACGTGTTTTTTCACCGTTTTTGGCAAAAAAAAGTAAATATCAAAATTTAGAGAACCCTTGGTATGCGCTATAGCTGTAGTTGTAAAGAATATGTGGTTAAAATTTCATAAGGATCGGTTCAGTAGTTTCGAAGATTTCATCGACAAGCTGTCGAAAAGCGTTGTTTCGAGAAAAACGCTTTCAAAGTTTGTTTGGGTTACATAAATACATAATTTTTTTTAAATGTATTTCGAGAGTGTATTTATTAAGTGTAACAAGTTTTATATCAATATTTATAATATAAACCAATCAAAAAAATTCTTGAAAATAGCCTTTTTCAGCTCCTAAAGTGAGAAGACCCCTTAAACGTGACAAAAAGCACGGCGGGATGGTCAGAAAAGTCGAAAACCTTTATGCGGTTCTACAACAGACTGATTGCGGCAAAAGCCGGCGCCTTTACAACCATTGTTGTAGACGACCATATTACGTAAATGATCTGTGATAAACATTATAAAACGACAATGGAAACATAAACTAAATTTCTAAATATCTACCGATCTAATCTCGAGAGCGGTGTTGACATATAATTGAGAATCAAACGTAAGTAAAGTTCACTAGCAACTATGTGGAGGGCCTCGCTAGAGATTTCTCGCGGTAATTTGCTCTTTTTTGTTGAGTCTGTGCCCACTGTGGCCCTAAGTGAGCTCTTAACAAATTTGAACGATTTTCGTCTACCCGGAATCTACTTGCATGGGTGAAGTGTGTGGGCTCCGTGGCCCTCAGAGAGAACTCGAGGAAAAAATACGGAAAATTGTAACACTGAACAAAAAATTGCTGCGTTACTACGATGCAAACTTTAAACCATCCAAATCTCAAAAGGATTTATATATCGTACATAACTTTTGCATATATCTTTATAGTAATAGGTGGGCCAAGTTTCTTCTGAATACGAAAAAAGTGATCCACCCTCGAATACTAAGACTTTACTTCTCATCACCAATGTTGATGGCGATACTTCTGAAATATATATAAATATTCAGTGTGTCACTTATACCACAATATGTTACATAATAACGTAAATATTTACAAGTGGGGCTCCAGCTAGAAAAGGGGTTTAGAAATTTTGTTCCGAGTCGATGTATTTCAGGGCACTTTGTTTATAATATTTAAGTCGGGGGAAGATAATTTTAACCCTTATTTCAACCCCAACCCAAACCCAAAAGAACAATTTAAGTGAAATTAGAGTAAGCATACAGAAAATGTATTTAAAAAACCGAATATCTTCCGGAAATATATTTTCTTTCTTAAGACACAACACCACTGTGACCCCCTGTTTTTTTGCCATTTTTCAAGAATTTTTTTTTGTGGGAAAAAAAGAGATATTCGAATTTTTTTTTGTTTTGTTCGTTGTTTATTGAAGATACATAAAAAAAAAATTTTCAAATTTTTCAAAGTCGATCTGAAAAAAAAATACCGAGTGTTTTCGTTAATAATATGATATTTTGAAGAGAAGTACATAGGGATTTGAAAAATGTTGATTTTTAAAAAATAGGCACGCTTTTGAAATTAAAGGACGATTTTCGAGCAAAACTTCTCGTCGAAAATAGGCTATAACTTTTTTTATTATTGAGATATCGAAAAAATCCTATGTACTTCTTTAGATAATCTAGTTTTATTGATGCAGTCCAAATTTGAAGTCGATCGGATAAAAATTGCTCGAGTTCTGCTGCGTGCCGCACTCAAAAAAGTGGTTTTGAGAAAAACGCGTTCAAAGTTTTAGGTTTGTTCATTTATGCGATAAATTGGAAAAAAAAATTTTGCCTTTAATCAGCGATGCCGGCACCATATAGCTGGCCTTCAAAAAGCAAATCATTGTCCCTAGCATCTTTTCTCGAACTTGTAGAGGCTCTTCTTGCCTCTTTTGCAGCGTCTGTGAGCGAGCGCTCCGCCAGCTCGATCCGCGCTACGTCGGATCCAACGCAAAAATTGAAACAATTTGGGCCGATAGTTATCCCCAACGTCTCCAAAACTTTCATGAGGCTTCTCAGGCCATCATTGAATAATAATACCGCGATATCAGCTGCAATATCGACGATTTTTTTGCTCCCGGACTGACACTTGGGGGCTATTGCCCAAACTGATTTGTTGTAGCTTTCGTTGTTGTTTTGCGTGAAGCCGCCCAAACAACGCTGCAGCAAATCGTCTCTGCTCAAATTTATATATCCCGGTATACCTGCCCACTCTGAGGCGCGCAGCTGCGCGGGACCCCGAGCGTCACGGAGCGCTGCACCGCTCCACAAAATATTCAATATCTCCGAAAATAATTATTTTTTCGACCTGGGTCCAACGGCATCTTAATCTTAAATGTATTTTAGATTTTTCTAGATGGTTTTCAAAAAATCAATTTTTTGAAGCCGTCACAGTGGTGTTGTCCCTTAATAAAATACCCTCCCCCATTATGAAAAACATATTTTCATACTGCAGAATAGTCCCGAACACGTGAAAAAAATTTGGAGCCGATTAGGGCTGGAGCCCCACTTGTAAATACTAGGTGCGCAACTAAGTTCCCGGGTTTCACACATGGATGGCGCTAGCGACACATGTAGTCGGCATACAGGTCTGCAATTGGGTGTCAGAACAGAAAGAGTTTCCTGCATCGAATTGTTACTAGCGATGAAAAATGGAGATATTTCGAGAATCCCAAACGCAGAAAATCGTGGCTTTCACTTGGCGAAGTGTTAACATCGACGGCACGGCCATATCGCTCCGGAAAAAAGACAATGCTCTGCGTTTGGTGGGACCAGAAAGGAATCGTGCACTATGAGCTGCTGAAACCGGGCGAAACTGTCAATGGGCATCGCTACCGAGAACAACTAATCAATTTGAACCACGCATTGCTCGAAAAACGGCCAGAATGGGACACGAGACACGAACGTGTGATATTGCAGCACGACAACGTTCCGTGCCATCGCAGTTCCATCGTCCAGGACACCATAAAAACACGGAAATGGGATCTGCTACTGCACCCGCCCTATTCGCCAGACCTGGCCCCTTCAGACTATCACTTGTTCCGGTCGATGGCGCATGGCTTGGCCAATTACGATGCAGTACAAAATTGGTTGGACGAATGGTTTCAGTCCAAAGACGCGTCTTTTTATCGTCGCGGTATTTATGTATTGCCAGAGAGATGGCAAAAATGTGTAAATAGCGAGGGACAATACTTCGAATGAACCAGTTTTTGTATTTGTCTTGAAATTTTCGATTTTTTATTGGTAAAAAAACCCGGAAACTTACTTGCGCACCTAGTATTGACCTATAATAAATATGTGTGGCGGTCCCACTAGTTCCACCATCTTACCGCTACGTGGCTACATCGTTCTAGCATTCCTTACAAGCGCTCGCAGGGGAATGCGTTCCAATATATAACAACCGCCATTGCCCTAGATGCGCTGGGTGTTAGGATGTAGGGGACAGACAGTTGTTATATATTGAAACGCATGCCCCTACGATCGCTTGTGAGAAACGCCGAAACGATGTAGCCGCGTAACGGCAAGATGGTCGAACTAGTACGACCGCCATATATGTACACATTCAACATTGGGCGATGCAACATTCTTAGCCATGCGGTCCAACAGTAAAATTGTGTAGAAGTTTTTACTGTACCATAGCGTTCGTAGCGGAAACAGAGTTGCTCCACTGTAATAACAGATCATTGCTTGCGTTGGACAAGAAAATGAATACAATAACGGTAGCTTGTCAACAAGATTTTTCGACTTCTGATATTCGATTACGGTTGCTTACTTCCGCGTCTGCCTAGTATATAGTATTCCATTCTGAAGTACTCTTCGTTAGCTGTATACCAATCGTCACTACTATCCTCTCCGATTCCCGAAGACTCCGTCCATTGCACCCGTGCTGCGCCTTTGAAGCGTACTCTCAGTGCTACAAAATAATGATAAGGTGCTTTTAATTTATTATCGTAATAGTAGTTTTCACATTGCAATATAAACTTTTTCGAAATGAGGAAACTGGTTTTTAGTTGCGCATTGCAAAATATGGGAGTCTCGAACTAGAGACCAGTGGAACTTAGATCACATCCGCTTATAATGAATACAATAATAGTATTTGCCCTATCTTTCATAAGGGGCCTGGGGCATAGAGGAAATTGAAAAATTTATGTGAGGCTACCCTACGAGTACGAAGAAGTTAGGACGATTTTCGAGGATCGTGTTCGCTTTTGAGTGGTGTTAGAAAGGAAAATGTATATTATTGGCTAGCGTTGAATAGTATAGGAATCTACCCGGCCTAAAATCAGAGGAAGAGCGCTGATAACAGTCACTTAACTGATATAGTATCAGAGTACGCAACCTTGCCATGAATAACCGATGATACATCAGGTTTATATACGGAATCGATTTCGGGGAATTCTAATCACACTTCATGATTCACATTTCATTATCATGATTCGTAACTGGTATGTAGGAGAGACTTCTCGGCGCAAAATCCAAATTTTAATTTTGAATAATATGTTTTTGTTTTAAGTATTTTTTAATGCCACTTTCTCTACCATTGCACCCGCTAGCACTATTTAAGGTTGTTATGGGGTTAAGTCAACATGTTACCAAAGAGCTGAATTTTTTTCTGGACCTTTATAACCTCTTTGCTGATAATCATGTGCAGTTTGAATACGATCCACATTACCGTTTGTAGAAAAAAAAACGGCAACTCGACGTATTTCGTAGGCTTTTACATTTCACGTTTTTTGTACATACGATTATATTTAACATTACGTTTATGGAAAACTCGATCATTTTCCAGTACATTATTGACATCTGCTAAGTGAATTTTACCAAGGAGCTGAAAAAATAGGAACGGTTCGACTAATCATCGGACTAACCCTTGGTACTGTGAAACTGAGGGTTCACAGTACCGTTATAAAATTATTAATGTTTTTAATAGGGAATTTGTGCGAAAATCAAGCACACAAAATATTAGACTGTGCAATCATGGAAACGTCGTGGACGGCACAAATGCTACCTATCTTATGGGTATTCGGTCATTATGCCCGGGAACCTTAAACTACTCGGTCAGGATAACTAACAACGAATATTATTGGTACCTATTCTCTTAATTAGTAATAATTACTTAATATTAATTTGATAACTATGTCCAGTAATTATACATTTCTAGGCAAATACAAAATTACACACACACACACACACGTATGCGCGCGTCTGTATGTGTGTATGTGCGTACGTACGTGCGTCTGTGTGCGTGTGTGTGGTACAATAGTTTAAAAATGTATACGTGTGTGTTTGTCTGTGTAGTACAGACCGCCGCTGGTTTTTCTTTCAAAAGAGCGCCTGAAGGACGGTTCGGTACGGTCTCTTCTCCGCGGAAGCGGTGTTGCCACGTTTCAATGTTTGATTGGCCTAAACGGCTATGTTACCTGCGTGCCACATTCTTTATAACTAAATATCTCCTCTACTCCATGGTGAAAATACGTTTTCTTTTTTCGACAATATCCCTCATACTTATATTACACTGTAAAAAAGTCATTAAATTTACTATACTTTTATAATTGAAAATTTCTAAACTCGGAATATGAAACGCAAATTCGCACTTCAGTAATGGAAACTTTAGTAATGTAAATGAATTTTCAGAGATTCGTATACATTTTAATATATGGGACATTGAATATTAGTATGCTGCGTATGACTTTTTCAACGCGCATCATAATAATATAAATATTTGTTTGATTAATGCAACACACGTATATGATTTCATTATTTACACAAAAAGTATTAAAATCGCAATATGACGATTATTTTTAACTTCATTCTGTTGAAAAGTACAATACCTTGTACATTGAATATTAAAAAACGCTGTTTACAGAAATATGAAATTTGAAATACTTTCACAATACTATGGCAAATGAAATTTCAAAATTTAGTATATGAATGAATATTTAGGCTTCAGTGTTGTAAAATTCAATACCGGACCTACATTTCATACGGTTTTACATTTCGCAATACGTACGAATTGAATATTGATACACTATCCACAATTTTTCAAGGCGTCTAATAGAAAAATAAATATTCTCAGTTGAAAAATACAACAACCGTTTTGAATATATAAAATGTAGACAAAGTAAGAAAATTACAAACCGATTCTTAATTTTTACCATACTTGGTTCAGGAGTATACAATTTTTTGTGCACTGAATATTATGATAGACTGGAGAAAATTAAGAAATGAATAGGACATATACAATACGAAGGCATGCACATTTTCTGATTTAGTATATGTTTATTCTGATAGTCTGATTTAATATATAATTCAGTGCAGAAAACTTGAAATTCGTGCTTTGGTCAGCATGTTAAATCAAATAATAAAAAACGTATCGAGTAACACCAAAGTAAGTGGTGAACACCCGGTGCGATGGTCTAATGCAGTGTTTGTCAACCTTTTTTATAAGGCGGCACACTTGAATCTCTGTAAAATTCTTACGGCGAGACTTCGTATTGGACTTCGCCCCGCGGCGACCGCCCCGCGAAACGACACTCGTCACGATCGATGCCCGGGTATTATCATGTGATACATACATCCGCCTATTTTTTGGCGGCACACAAGAAATACACTCACGGCACACCAGTGTGCCGCGGCACACCGGTTGAAATTCACTGGTCTAATGGTTAGCGCGCTCGCCACTAAACCAGCGGACCGAGAGGTCCCGAGTTCGAATCCCAGTCGCGTACATTTCGTCGTGAAATGTTTTTCTTCGGCATTTCGCAGCGAAATAAGACTAGTTCCACGACTGGAGGGCGAACTCGATGACCGGCTGTATTGGTATAGGGTTTCCGCAGTTTCTTTATACCCATGACAGAAATGTTATGATGAGTATAATACAGAGGGGGAAGTCGGCTGCGGCCGCAAGAGAGGGGAACAGGGAGAAAAAAGAAGTAAACAGTAGAGGAAAGAAACGGTCACAATGAGGGGAAGGATAGGTAACAAACGCGAAAAGCGTGTGTACCTAAGGAAAAAACAAATAAGTAAGTGGTGAATTAACCGAACAAGCAGCTAAGTCTAATTGAACCCAAACAAACCCAAACAAACTAAAATCTATGCGCATTAATTTTGATATATCCACAAGTGATACTTTTGAATAGGATATGATTTTTCCAGGATTTTGGTATTACAGTATTACAGTATTACTACTACACGTAACGTAGTGTATTAATTTGATAAAATAACGATTATTAGTTTTCACAGACTGAATCAGTGAAAATAATTCCGGAATTTGTATGTTAAAATTCATACAGTGTTTATTAAAGTCGCAGAAAGTAAATAATAACAATTACACTAACCTAACACCGTAATATCGATACACTTTTCTATGGCAAATTTACTTTTTTTTTATTTAAAAATAAATCAGTTTTATAAGCATATTAATTTTAATACGCTTATAATAGATACCTTGCGATACGTATATGATTTTTCCAGTACTTAAGTCTTACGATATTACTGAACGATTATTAGACATTCGAAAAGCAGTGCATTCATTTTCAAACGACAATATTAAAATTCATAATCGGTATCTGTAAAAAGACTTCCTACACTTTTATATTAATTTTAGTACAGATTTTTTTACAGTGTAAAGTATAAATGTCTAAGTTTTCTGACACAAAATCTTCTGTGAAAAGAGCTTCAAGAGACCCATACGCCGCAAACATCCCATGTGCCCTATGGTTTCTATGCAAATAGAAGAAATTTGGAATAATTATGGCTTCGTTATTGATTGGTTTATTTATTTAAACATGACCCTAAAGACGTATATACCGTGGGGAATAATAGTCTTGTACCAAAATAAAATTTTTGTTTCCGCTAAGGCAGCAGTTATCTTAAAAAAAGTACCATAAAATACCTTACAGCACAAATTTCGTAGTTAATTACCATTTTTTAAATTTTCATTCGACTCAATTAATAAAACTACAAGTTTTCCAATAGTACACTTCGCACAAAAATTAAGGGAGCAAGAAAAAAATCCAAATTTTTGGGGGATTTTCAACAGGCTGTAACTCATACAAAAATGGTCGTACAGCAAAAAAAAAGCAAATTGTAGCTCTAAGTGTCTAGTTTTCGGATCTGAGTTTGAAAATTTTTTTTTGAAAATATTTTTCAAGTAATCATAAGAAAACCACCGAAAAAAAAATGTTCGAAATTTTTTTGGGTTTTTTTTTAAATCTACGGACGTGGAAAAAATTTTTTGGACTTAACCTCTATATGGACCGGATCGCTCGTTTATTCAGCTTTAATTTGGTTTTTTAAAAGTCTCGATACGAGCATTTCTCGCTGAGATATCGGTGTTTGAATGGAAAAAGATCATTTTGTCTTTGATTACCAATATCTCAGCAACCAATGATCGCACAGAAATTTTGAGGTTGGTTTCAAAAACTTGAATAAATTCTCTACAAGGATTGGCAATTGAATTTTGAAATTTTTTTTTTTTTAATCATTACATGAATTTGAAAAAGCGACCAAAAAAGGGCTTTTTGTGGTTTTTTGGAAAATCAAGCGCCCAATCAAAAATATTGCGGAAACCACTAATGTTAAGTGTGCCTTTTACTGTTCAATATACCCACAAAAACCCTACGAAGTTTCAATTTAATCCAGCCAACCGTTTTTTTCCCCACTTGATCGAATTTTTGAAAAAATTAAAGAAGCAAGAATTTCGCTCTGAAAATGTCATAATTTTTATCAAAAATGAAAAAAAAAAAAAAAAATTTCTCATTATTATCTCAATTCTGTATTAGTGACTTGGAAAATTTAAGAAAAAAAAAAAAATCGAAAATTTTTGAAAAAAAAAATTCCAAAATTTTTGAAATTTTTTTATTTTTTATTTTTTAACACACACACACACACACACACACACACACACACACACACACACACACACACACACACACACACACACACAATCTTCGGAGAGTGAGTTTGGAGTCACAAAATACTGTGGAAGTGACGAACCACAGGGTCTCAATCTCTGATAAAACCACACACATACACGTGCGCAAGCACAAAAGAAGCGTAAATCCGCCGTGCAACCTCCACGTGGTACGCTTTGGGTAACGCTAATGCCGGCGGTAATTAATTTTTTTTAATTTTGTGAAGTTTTTAGCCAATTGAAAAAAAAATAAAAAAAAAAAATTTCAAAAATTTTGGAATTTTTTTTTCAAAAATTTTCGATTTTTTTTTCTTAAATTTTCCAAGTCACTAATACAGAATTTAGAGAAAAATGAAAAAAATTTTTTTTTTCATTTTTGATAAAAATTATGACATTTTCAGAGCGAAATTCTTGCTCCTTTAATTTTTTCAAAAATTCGATCAAGTGGGAAAAAAACGGTTGGCTGGATTAAATTGAAACTTCGTAGGGTTTTTGTGGGTATATTGAACAGTAAAAGGCACACTTAACATTAGTGGTTTCCGCAATATTTTTGATTGGGCGCTTGATTTTCCAAAAAACCACAAAAAGCCCTTTTTTGGTCGCTTTTTCAAATTCATGTAATGATTGAAAAAAAAAAAATTTCAAAATTCAATTGCCAATCCTTGTAGAGAATTTATTCAAGTTTTTGAAACCAACCTCAAAATTTCTGTGCGATCATTGGTTGCTGAGATATTGGTAATCAAAGACAAAATGATCTTTTTCCATTCAAACACCGATATCTCAGCGAGAAATGCTCGTATCGAGATTTTTAAAAAACCAAATTAAAGCTGAATAAACAAGCTATCCGGTCCATATAGAGGTTAAGTCCAAAAAAAATTTTCCACGTCCGTAGTTTAAAAAAAAAACCAAAAAAATTTCGAACATTTTTTTTTCGGTGGTTTTCTTATGATTACTCGAAAAATATTTTCAAAAAAAAATGTTCAAACTCAGATCCGAAAACTAGACACTTAGAGCTACAATTTGCTTTTTTTTTTGCTGTACGACCATTTTTGTATGAGTTACAGCCTGTTGAAAATCCCCCAAAAATTTGGATTTTTTCTTGCTCCCTTAATTTTTGTGCGAAGTGTATATGCAAAAACCATTTGTATGAGTTGATGTTTCTATGTTTATATAAACATGTGATTAGTTGCCGTCAATCATTCGAGTATAGGCATTACAAGATTCAAAATGATCCTTCAACCTTCGATATTAGTACATTATGAATCTTCGAAAACTGAAATCGATTAATTGGAACAGAATGTATTAGGCATAAAGTCCTACGCTCATGTGCAATCGAAATTTCGAGAATACGCTACTTACAAATGTTTGAAAACATCGATTTTTTAAAAATACCTGCACTGCGTCGCTGTATGACTGTGAAGCTTAAGTTTACTTTTCAGAATATCTGATTTAGTCAGATAGAAAAGCAGTGCATAACTTTCAATTTTTTAAAAACTTTTATAATGTTTGTTTCGTTTATGATTATTAGATAGTGTTTCGTATCCTAATGTTAATGATTCTCTTATAATTGGGAATATTTTTAACGTTTTGATATTACCATCGATACATTTAATTCGGGGATGCAAGGTTTATCCTACGACAAATGGGAATTGGCAATATTATGCAGCCCGAAGGGTATAATTACGGCATGCAACAGAAGGGTTACGCCTATTTTTTAAACTAGAAAACTTTTACTGAGTTAAATTAGTTCACGCGGTTTTTAGTAGTGCATAAACTATCGAAATAATCCTTCGATTACAGTCCGTCTTTTCATGAAAGTTTGACAATGCTTAGTCGATTTTTTCAAAATAACTAAACCTACTCGTTGTTTTTTGCTGTCTTAATTTTCTATATTGACCATGTCTTCAGTACTACAGTTTTTTTACTACCGTTCGAGCCGTGGCTATATTAATTGCCGCATACTTGGGTAACGATCGATATTCTCATCGACGACGGAAAAAGATTGAGAGAGACATACAAAGAGGAAGTGGTTGTCTGTCGACGGGTGTCGAACATAATTATCCAGTATTAAAACGATATGAAAATCGCACATCTTCTTACCATTTTTTAAAAATAACTCAAATAACCAACTGTATTTAAAGTCCAATTGCAAAAAATGTCGATGCTTTCTTTTCTCAGTGTATAAAAAAAGGAGAATCGATCGTTCTTATATTTCAGAGAAAAAAATAATGTAATTATTGGACAATACGTTATTCTCTCAATAAAATAAGTGTGATGTGAATATTTAGTTGCATGATTGGACTGTAAGTAAAATCCATTCTTAGAATTCCTTAGTTTGTCAGCTACGGAAGTGAAAAAAAATCCTTGTAAAAGTAGCCAGTCTTTATCCGCTTGATTGGAGGAATGTACCGGAGGTTGCGTTACGCTACCGCAAAACAAATATCTTTTGTATTCTGACACATGAAAAAATTTGATTAAAAAATCCAATCTGGAAACAAGAAGAAAATCACCGCAGTTTTGTTACAAATCGAAACTTTGATACAAAACGCATAATAATCTTATTAGAAACAGATTAGGTTTGTACGCAGACGACGTACTCTGCCTACAAATCCTTTGAAAAGTTTACTATGTATATGATCTTCATCGCTAAAAAGAATGAAAATATATTGAATCCGTAAAGCAGCGGACTATGTTTTTCACCAAATACCACTCAGGAAGTTCTCTAAGCGATCCACTCTAACACGATATTGACATCCACTACTTAAACATTGTTTCGTAATTTTCTATGCGTTTTTGATCAGTGGAAAACGGTTATCTCTGGTGACTGAAAGCTTCATAAAGATTTACTAGTTTTTCATCTCAAAAGAATGGATTCCGAATATGAAGCAAAACAAATTTTCTTCAAGATCACATTATTTCTATTTGGTCCGAAATTAATGTTTCTGGAGGCGCATTCGATCTTTCGTGTTTGACAAGTACCTTTTATATTCTTCCGTCGTTCAAGATCGACGACAACCTTCCCGGTAACTATTTCCCCAGGGGTAAATGAGTTGCCCAACCCGTTTAGAACCACTCTGAATGATCGTAAACTTGGCGTCATGTTTTTTATTCTGTCTAGTTTGTTGGAGAGTACAGGATGCAGCAGCAGTTGGATGTAGTTTAGTGCTTCAATCTCACAAAGGTTCACGAAAGTATATGATCGTAGACGAAAATGCAGAGACAATCCACAACGACATTTCATAAGTCGACAGTTCTCCTGTGAACGCTGTGTCCGTTTCGTCGCGATAATACACTAAACTGCGCGATCGCCCAATGTTGCATATCAGCGATGATGTGTCAAGGCACAGATAACAAATTCATCGATTGAGGTAAGGGCGTGCCCTGGGTCTAAGCTAGGAGGGGAGGGGCAGCTCATATTTGTTTCGCAGAAGAGGGGGGAGGGGGCAGATAATAGACTTATTTTTTGATGTGTAAACATCTTACCGCTCGGTCTACGGTAGGGGCTAGCTGGGGCTTCGAGCGTCAGATGACGTCAGCGTAAGACCGTGTCTGTGTGAGCGCGTTAATGTGTGCGTTTGGGGGAGGGGGAGAGAGAGAGAGAGAGAGAGAGAGAGAGAGAGTTTTTAAGAATATATATAAAACCTCAAGTTTTTAAGAATATATAAAAAATTTCAAAACTCCTATGTTTATGTAAGTTTTAACAAGTATGTACTGCCTGTGCCCTTGATCAGTGACCACGGATGAGGTTCTTCTGTAGCTTTACTATTTAACTTCATACACTAAATATTGTTTTTTACTTTTTATTTCAATAGTTTATAAGTAAAAGCTTGTTTTTAAAGAGATTTTTACCTATTTTTTTATTTCGTACTTTTTAGCATTAGCATTCGTTTAATTGGGGCTAGGGCTATTGTACTTGTCAAGATAAATCCAACCAGCCTAAACACAACGGGGCTATCTTGTTTAGATGAGGAGTTCATATGGTCACCTTCCGGCTCCGTCATCAGACCAGGTCCATGGTACCATATTATTACATTATCACTAATATATATATATATATATTACCGAGAATGCCCGATGTAGATTATATGTTTATCTTGCTCTGAGCAACTATATACATATTTTTTTTCTTTCAATTATTATTCTGCAGTTATTGATTTTGCTTATTATGTGAATGATACAAATAGCACTCTCAAAGTACAATTGAATCCACAAGTTATTTCATTGCATATATTTTATTTATAAAATATAATAATTTGTCTCAACATACAAACAACAAAAATGTATAAAACATAGTATGCGCCATAACTATTTGAGATCCATCATAATAGGAAATTACACACGTCGCAAAATTCGATGCAAGCCCGCCTCGCGCAAATAGAGTGGAACTCTCTTGATCCACCGTTGCTTACCGATAAATGTGACAGCGGGCGCTGCGACGTCGTCTCGCGCCTTATAAATGTGTCGACCACTGAAATGTAAGTATGCTCAAACGTAGGGATGGGCAACGCGTTAAAAATATCGATATATTGATATATCAGTCGAAATTTTGTGAATATCGGGTGTTATTGCAAAAATGTTGATCAAAAATATAAAAAGATCAACTAATATTTACAAATAAATTATAATTTCAAGCAAAAATCAATAAAAGACGCACTCCTATAAAAACGACATTTATTTGAAATAGTGGGAGTCAATGTACAAAATTATTCAAACCAATATTCGTCAGCAATAGACATTAAGAGAACTCTTTGCTTCACATGTTCCCCTGTCAGCCTACATCCGTTATCCGGTATGAGTAAGTTCATTATGAAAGCCACTCTTTCGGAAGATACAGAAGAGCACACACACACACACACACACACACACACACACACACACACACACACACACACACACACACACACACACACGCACGCACGCACGCACGCACACATATGTGCGCGCGCGCGTGTGCGTATTTTAATTATTCTTGATAATTTAATTTAATTTAATTATTATCTTCAACCATTTCACCAAAGTTTATAAGACGAAAAATATTTCATGAAATGAGTAATGGTTGTGTGATATATATATATATAGGGTAAGTCCGGGGTAGTTGGCCACCGTTTTTTCAAGGATCCATCAAAATAAAAGTACATACGTTTCTTAACTTATCTTCATTTGAAATTGAGTTTTGAACATTTAACTTTGGGATAATTTACGAAATTAAAACAAAGTCCTATCAGATCAACCTTAAAATTGCTATTTTTTTAAAATCACGATTGGTTATCTCTCCCGGAGTATCTGGGTGTGATGGCCATAGGAATAGAGGTGAATTGGCCTGTTACCCAGCATTATGCTCTCGGTTTTCTCTTTGGTTTTATGTTTTGATTCTTAATTTTTTATCTTTTCTTGGCCACATCTAGAACATATATAATCGAAAACAGTATAATTTTTGTGTACCCAAAACTGGCACACTATCTACTGAAGCCAGTCTTCGATGAGACGAGTTTCATAATAATTTTATCCCCAACATTTTTGTCATTATTCTTATATGGTCTTTCTAAGGTCTTCTTAGGTATTTCGTAGGTCCTAGCGGCCGCACGAACCGACAATTCATCATTTTTTACAGCACTAATATCTGCCTTTAATGATTCTCGAGGCCAGTTTCCTCGTAGAGCAATTGCTTTTCTCTTGTACTTATTAGGCATCTAAAACAAATGTAGAAAAAATGAATTACTTAAACACATTACAACTAATACTATGGCCATCATACACTGACTGTATTTACACATTTTTGCCATCTCTCTGGTAATACATAAATACCGCGACGATAAAAAGACGCGTCTTTAGACTGAAACCATTCGTCCAACGAATTTTGTACTGCATCGTAATTGGCCAAGTGTAGCCCACCCAAGGCATGCGCCATCGACCGGAACAAGTGATAGTCTGAAGGGGCCAGGTGTGGCGAATACGGCGGGTGCGCTAGCAGATCCCATTTCAGTGTTTTTATGGTGCCCTGGACGATGGAACTGCGATGGTACGGAGCGTTGTCGTGCTGCAATATCACACGTTCGTGTCTAGTGTCCCATTCTGGCCGTTTTTCGAGCAATGCGTGGTTCAAATTGATTAGTTGTTGTCGGTGGCGATGCCCATTGACAGTTTCGCCCGGTTTCAACAGCTCATAGTACACGATTCCTTTCTGGTCCCACCAAACGCAGATCATTGTCTTTTTTCCGAAGCGATTTGGCCGTGGCGTCGATGTTGACGCTTCGCCAAGTGAAAGCCACGATTTTCTGCGTTTCGGATTCTCGAAATATATCCATTTTTCATCGAGAGTAGCAATTCGATGCAGGAAACTCTTTTTGTTCTACCGCAAAAGCAAAATTTCGGAAGTGGCTCTTCGATTTTCCATTTGTCTCTCAGTCAACTCAATGCGGCACTTTCCTTCGTTATGAATTTTTCCCATGGCGTGCAAACGTTTCGAAATACATTGTCGAGTCACATTTAATGCCTCGGAAAATTGACCTTCTGTTTGAGTGTCATTTTCATCCAATAACGCTTGCAGATCGGCGTCCGCAAATGTTTGCGGTCTTCCCGAGCGCTCCTTGTCCCCAGTCTCAAAATCGCCACTTCTGAACCGCTTGAACCAATCTTCACACGTTGTTTTTGATGGTATATGTTCGCCGTAGGCCTCCTCAAGTAACCGACGTGCTTCAGCTGTTGTTTTTTTTTAGGTTGAAGCAGAAAAGCAATGCTTCTCGCAAATGCTGATTATTTGGGACAAACTTTGTTAGAGTTGGCGGGTGTGGATGGCAGAGAAAACGAGAGGAACCATTTTATACAATAACTTTATTCCTCATTAACGAAATGCGAAAGACAAAGATGAACAAAAGGGTCAGCGACATCCGGGTCGTGTTATCCCGTTGCTGGGAGAAGACGCTAATAATAATAAAGGACGCGCGAGGCACCGTCGCGAACGCAGCGCGGTTCTCAGGGGCGCGTTGCTGCTCGCACGGCGAATTACCCAAAACGCAAGGGCGGGAATTGTGAAATCTCGAACACGCTCTCCACAAATCGTGCGCGAGAGCGTTCACTCAACCGGAGACCTAGACCAGTCATGCATTCGGAATGTTTAACCGTTGACAGCGCCTTCGTGAGGACTATGTGCTTAGACGTGGAGTGGAAGACGGGGTTTTCGGCCAGTTGCCCGGCACCGTGGTTGTCGTTGTACACCACGACATTAGCCAACCTGGAAAGTCCCAATTCCGTGAGAAAACCTATTGAAAACTTGGCTTCCTTTGTTGCATCCGCCACGGCCATTCCAACGGCGCTTCCGTTGAGGACAGTGCAACTGTCCGTTGCTTTCGCGACTCCCAAGTTATCGTCTATCGAGCGGACAGTTTTGCCAATCAGCGGTGACGTAGCCCCGTAGACAATGTTCGTCCTTGTTGAAGACCAGTTCACGGTCTGAGGTCCCCTGCAAGTATCGCAGCACCTTTTTCGCGGCAGCCCAATGCCCCCCTTTATGACAGGAGTTGAATTGGCTCATTACGCTCACTGAATGCACGGTGTCGGGACGTGTTCCCATGGCGGCGTACATCAACGCGCCGACCAATTCTCGATATGGGGTATCCTCCACGCTCTCGTCTTTACCCTCTGAGTTTTTCGTCAGTTTTGTGCCGAGAGCTATCGGTGTACCGACTGGTTTGCAATCGCCCATCCCGAACCGTTTCAAGATCCCTTTGACGCAGCCGCGCAGAGAAAGACAAACTTTATCGGCGTCGCGTCGAATCTCGATGCCTAAGCAATACTTGGCAGAGCCAAGGTCCTTCACCTTGAAAAATTCGGCCAGCCTGCTCTTGACCCGATTTTCCTTGACTTAGTCATTGGAAACAATTAGTATATCATCGACGTAGATCAGTACGAAGGAGAGTTTCCCTTTGTCAACATAAACGTACGGATCGGCGCTGGTCGGCGTTAGTCCGACATCTCTGAGCGTCTGGTCGAGCTCCGCATGCGATTGTCGACCGGCTTGGCGCAGGCCGTATAGAGCCTTGTTCAATCTACATACCTTGTCCGATCCCTTCATCTTCTTCAGGAGTGTGCGCGTTCGGTCCAGGACCACAAAATGTGCTATTCTTTCCAGCATCTCATGCAACAAGGCCGGCATTTCCATAAATACTTCGGTATCCATCTTGCCATTCAAGTACGCGCTCTCAATATCCAATTGCGAGATTCAGAGATTGAATTTGACGGACAGAGCTATCAACAGCCTCAAAGATCCCAGGCGTGCCACCGGAGCGAAAGTCTCGAAGAATTCAATTCCTGGACGTTGGGCCTTTCTCCGGTCGAGATTCCCATCGGCGTCGAGCTTCTTCCTCAGAACCGTCCTACTCTTTATAACCCTTGCATCTTTAGGCTTCGTGACGATATAGAAGGTGTCGTTCAAACTGAGACTTCTGATCTCTGAGTATATCGCGTCGAGCCATTCGTCCTTGTTCGGATCGGACACGGCCTCATGAAACGAAATCTCGCACGCGTTCAATTCCGCATTTGTGCCTTCGCAGGCCAGAAACTCGTCCTCAGATAACTCAGCTTGAGCTTCAGGTTCCAAACTCGATAGCCTTTGGATGTTTGAAAGCATCCGACGAGTACTCCTTCTATCCCCTTTGTCGAAAATTTGCCCCTGTTGGGAGACTTGTTCAGAATATATTTTTTTGTTCCAAACCTTCGCAAGTGGGGGACGTCAGGACGCTTCCCGGTTCACATTTCGAAAGAAGTCTTCGTGCCCAAAACCTTGGTAGCACTGTTACGTCCCAGCCTTCACGTTTTTTTCTGTCTTTTTGAAACCGCGATGGCAAATACGCACGATAGCAGCACTCTCACTCATCGACCAAAAATCTATATTTCTTTAACGCTAAGCGAGCGATAGCCGAAACGTACCACAAGACCAAAAGCGAAACCGTCGCAAGTAGGTCGTCACGCATAAACATAGCCAACGACAGACAAATTTACGAGAGGAGCATACTCGCAGCCTCGGAAGAGAAACCCTACGCCTAGAGCACTCGAACAAAATGCAGGGACCGAACTACGCCACAATCCTACCTTGTCCCAAGACATAGAACAATGGCCGCATTCACCATAGCGATGACCTAATAAGTAGATGAACAAAACTATTCCCACGCATGACGCCGACCTATCACGTAAGTCAGCGTACATTCTCACGATTGATTAACCAATCACTAAGAAGCTCTGATCCGAAAATGCATTCCCCCAAAAAAGCTCCTTCCCCTACAACCAGACTTTCATAATTTTCATATCACGAAGGAGCAGACACTCTGTATTCGAACTCCGAACTGAACAGTCGACTTACAAGGCTAAACCCTTTCGCTCTGCGTTTCCGTGTAATCATTGTACGAGTAACTATCTTTGTACCGAAATTATAAGTTTGTAAGAGTTAAACGTAATAAACGTGAACTACGTGAATTAAGACAAAATCTACGCGTCTGAACATTTATTTGATCAACGATCAATCCATCGGGCGGATCCAACTCTCTTACCAGAATCACGCACCTCAAATTCGTCTCAATCCAAATTGTTATTAAACTGTGTTCGGAACTCACACGGACGCCAAACAAAGACTCACTGCGCAATCAAATTCAATTCGAACTTTCGCGCTCTAAATCGGCAACCTCGCGAGTCCCACCTAAATCTCCCTCCGGGACGTAACAGTTTAGTATACAATAAAACTGGTGGCAGCGGAAAAACAAAAAGACAATTTATCGGTTATAATACTGGTGACAATCAATCCGGTGTCGGTAAAAATCGGATCACGAACGCGGAATAATCTATCGTGTAAAAATAAAAATAAAATAAAAAGACTCTGTTCCGTGTGAAACGTACAAGTGCTCCACACCAACGTCGCACCCAGATCAACACAAGGGACGCAGAGCCATAAATTAACGAAGGACGCAAGGCCGAAGAGCAGACCCGAGCCAGCGACGCACACCCGGACTGCAGGTCAAAACACCAGCCGCACCTCACGATAAGTCAAGTAGCCTAACGCCACTTGGCTGCAACCAAACATCTTTGGCACGAGCGAGCTACAAGATCATCACTGAGTAAGTCATAAACTCATAATGTCTACACCAATCCAAATGGAGACTTCGGAAGCCCATCACCCAGCTCAACAGAGTCAAATCTACACATCAAAGACAACGATTCCACCACCAAATGCGCATAACTATTATCAAGCGTCTTTCGAAAATAATATATATCCACTACACGCTAAAACATGTTCGTTAAACAATTTTTTGAGCTATTGCGATAACGCGAAAGAATTCATCCCAGCTGTAGGCGAACGATTAATAGTCACACTCTTAAAGAGTAAATGCAAAGGAATCGCTTGCGATAGTCTCGAAAGCTTTACAATAACAACAATCGATGAGTTCACAGACATCCTAAAACGAAAATTCATCCCTTCCAAACCCCCTCTCACCTGGATCACGGAAATGAGCACATTTTCCCAAAAAGATAAAGAAACGGTACTCAGCTTCTACAGTAGACTCAACACTCACTTGAAAAAGACAAACCAAGCCATCGAGAATTCGAACTTACGTTCCATCGAAGGAGCGAAAATTTTCGCGGAAGACATAGCGACTGATCAAATTCGAAGAGGTCTTAACGCCGCCTATCGCCCCCATATAGCATGCAAACGATACCCAAATCTCGAAAGCATTTTCAAACAAGCAACGGATATCGAAAAAATGTTAGGACCAATCGACGCAGAAAATACACAATCGACTTGCCTAACAATTCAACCTTTCAACAAATCAAATAGTCAAAACGAAAACAAACCCGGAAGCTCAACCTTTCGTACAAACCCGAGCAAATTCTGCAATTATTGCAAAAAGACAAACCACACAACAAATGATTGCTACCTTCTGGCAAAAGACAACTCAACAAAAGACGCTACAAACAGAAGTAACATACCATGCAACTATTGTAAAAAACCGGGCCACTTCATGAATCAATCCCGTAAACAAGCATATAATAATGGGAGAAAAGACGAGGCTCAAGCCGGAAAACAGCCGGGAAACGAGTCAACGACCCCCCGACCAGGCGTCTCGACGGGCCCAAGCACCCAAGGACGCCAGACACAGTAAAATCGGAAACGAAACAAAAAATCCTCCGAGCCTCTTGTAACCTGAGCACACGAACGAATAACTACCACTTACCCACAATTAGCATTGAATCGGAAGATCTCAAGAAAACGCAAACATTATTTCTCGCAGACTCAGGCTCACAATTAAATTTGATCAAAATCGAAAATATTCGTCACCCAAATCTCATAAACAATCTCATAATTTACGAATTATACGGAATTTCGATCATCGATAGACCCAGGACACTCGGACAAATTAACATCGCAATTCATGACCAGTCCGTAACATTCAACGTTGTCCCGGACGACTTCCCTGTTGAATTCGACGCAATCCTCGGTCATGAAACAATCGGAGAAAGTAAAGGTAGAATCGACTGGGAAGGGCGATACGTACGAGTCAATAACGTGGACATCCCATTTACAAACACAGAATCATTTCTTCTGCGGGCCAGACAGAAAACGATCATGTTCATTCGAGTCGGAAACCCACTAGAGACAGGTTACGTACCCCGTATACCATTTCGAGATGGCATCTTTGCAGGCGAAGCATTGGTTAAAAATACCAATGGCAAAGCATACCTGTACGCTATCAATACCTTGAACAAGGACGTCAGAGTAGAGGTTCCCGTAATTTCACTCTATCCTTTCGATATGAGTGCAGACGAGAACGATCAAGAGGATGACCACACCGCGAATACACAGACCCTAGAGCACAAAAACCCTCGGACGCGAGAAAACCGTGTCAACGGAGTAATGAGACTTTTGCGGCTTAGTCACCTCAATGACGAAGAGCGTAATGCGGTATCTACACTCGTAGAAGAATACGTAGACCTCTTTCATCTACCTGGTGAACCCCTCCGATCAACAAACGAATGCAAACATCGAATTCCCACTGTAGACGATCGACCGGTCAGTACAAGACAATACAGACATCCGCCATTCCAAAGACCGGAAATAGAAAAACAAATTAACGATCTGCTACAATTAAACATCATTGAACCCTCGAAGTCACCGTATAATTCACCAGTTTGGATAGTTCCGAAAAGAGCAGACTCAAAAGGCAATAAACGATGGAGACTCGTAATCGATTTCAGAAAATTAAATGATGTCACAATAGGAGATGCTTACCCCCTGCCGTTAATAACAGACATCCTTAACCAACTCGGCGGTGCGAAGTACTTCTCCATTTTTGACTTAGCATCTGGCGTTCATCAGATAGAAATGGATTCGAAAGACAAACACAAAACAGCCTTTACGACCCCTCACGGTCATTACGAATTCAATAGAACGCCATTCGGATTAAGACATGCACCAGCCACATTCCAACGATTGATGGACCTTGTTCTAAAAGGGTTACAGGGTAACGATTTATTCGTATATCTAGACGACATAGTAATCTACGCACGATCAATCGAGGAACACGAAAGCAAATTTAGAAAACTTGCGGAAAGATTACGTAACGCAAATCTAACTCTCCAAACGGATAAATGCGAATTTTTAAGAACTGAAGTAAGATATCTGGGACATCAAATCTCTGCAGATGGATTAAAACCCGATCCAAAAAACATCGAAGCCGTGAGAGAATTCAAAATACCGAAAACTCCAAAGAACGTAAAAGAATTCCTAGGTCTAGCTGGATACTATCACCGCTTCATAAAAAATTTCGCTGCAATTGCAAAACCCCTTTCGGATCTCACTAGCAAAAATGTTAAATTTCATTGGACATCTCAACATCAATTAGCATTCGAAACACTGCGAGACAAGCTATGCTCAACACCGATTCTCCAATACCCAAATTTCTCGGAACCTTTCATCGTAACAACCGACGCATCCAACTACGCCGTCGGTCCTTAACAAGGCCGAAAGAAATTATTCCACCACTTTGGAAAAAGAAATGGTCGCTGTGGTGTTTGCCTTAAAAACCTTGCGACCCTATCTTTATGGCAGGCCATTCACCCTACTGACCGACCACCGGCCACTCGTCTGGGTAAACTCTATGAACGACCCGACATCACGCGTATTGAGATGGAGAGAAAGATTAAAAGAGTTCGATTTCACAATCCAGTACAAGCCAGGAAGAGTTAATACAAACGCCGACGCTCTTTCTCGAAATCCAATAACTCTCCCTATCAAATTCAAATGGCGTACTAACGACACCCCATACGGAGGAAAAACTCTACATCCAAACCCAGGCATCGCAAGAACATATTCGACATCGGATCCAAGCGCCAATAATAAGAAACTCAAAAAATCGAAAACTACTTCGGAGGATGACATCACGAATGCTTCCCCACTAAATCATTCAATATCTATTCCTCGAGCAACCGACTTCACAGATACGGCAATTCCGAGAGAAACGTACTCGAGTCCCGTTGCAGAGCGATCAAACGAAATTCAAAATCAAACAATCTCGATTGCCCAAGCAAGCAACCTTACAGATACGGCAATTCCGAGAGAAACGTATGTAAGCCCGCTTGCCAAAGGATCAAATCTAACTCAAGGTGACCGGCCTGATCAACCGATCATCAAAGACCTCAACAAAAAGAGGCCACGTAATAAATCAAATTCTTCAGAGCATCAAGAATCAAATTCCTCAGAGCATCAAAAATCAAATCCTCCAAAACACCAAAAAACAAACTCTTCAGAGCATCGAGGATCAAATTCTTCAAAGCAACAATCATCAAATTCTTCAGAGCATCAAAACTCGAATTCCTCGGAAAACCAGGAATCGTGTTCACCAGAATATCGAAGGGAAAAACTCAAAGTACTAGTTAAACGAAGAAGCCACACACGTCGGCATCTCCCCTTCGGGAACTCTTCAAAACCCGAATCTACATCGTCTTCGGGAGACGAGGAAGACATTACCCACATGGCGCCGAGTAACTTCGCCACGCTCGGAACATCTTCATCTTCAGAGCAAGAATCGAGCGACAATAGCCTAAGCAATATTGCCATAAATTTCGAAAAGCGCGCTCATGAAACACTAGGACTCACTCCATCACCCACTGGACGTACCAAAAGGAAATTCCACCAAATGCCTAACCGTCCAGATAGTCATGGAAACATGAGTGACGAAGCTCTTAGTGAGGATGAACTGTTCCTTCTTAGCGAAAAGAAAAATCTCACGGACAATCACACCATTGAACCTATGGACGTAGGCTTTTCAAACGAAGACAGAAAATCAACACATGAAAATCATAAAAGTCAAGCCACGAGACCCCCGACTACCAACGTAGAACAGCGCACGGACGATGTAACAGCCATCGCCAAAAAAGGGGAACCAGTCCTTTTAGCCACTCGTAAATCCTCCAGACCACGAAAACCCAAAAAATGTTTCTGCTGCTCTGATGCAAGCAATCACGCACACACTAGTGCCCCACGTGCACAAGTAGCGAAGGGTAAAAAAAGGCCACCCAGGAGTACTTCACAAGCAAAAATAATCAGGAATTCTCCGGGCCAAGAACCCCCACCCACTCTTCCAAACGTTGCAAACGCCAACAGCTCCGAAAACGAATCTTTTCATCGACAAGAAAATGCTCCCTCCCTGACAGCATTCAATAATTCGCCCCCTACGATAGAAAACGGAAACGACAATAGCAGGACAAATACCACTGAAGAGGAGCCAATAAACAACAACGAGCAACAAACGGAATTCATTAACGTCATCGAAACAAGAGACAACATCGAAATGACAAAAAACAATTATATTTGTTTCATTTCTGCCGATGGTACAGTCTCGAACGATATCGGCAAACGATTAATCGAGATGGGCTTGCTAAAAAATCTCTCCCCAACTAACACCTTCGAAATCGGACACGGCCTCATATCGGGAACACCAAAGAAACGAGTGTTTGCCCTAGTAACACAGGAAAACTCCACATCATCCTTAACGAAAGAAAATCTTACCAAATCCCTCCGAAATCTGAAAATAACGATGGTAGAATTGAACGTCAAATCAGCAGCATTTTCTCAGAAGCGCAGTAACGTTAACGACTCAGCATGGGCAAAAATAAAAAGCATCATTCGAGAAATTTTCGCGGATACCGAAATCCAAATAAAAATCTGCCGCGACGAAATTACTGTCCCACCAGAGCAAGATAGGCTCGACATCATAAAAGAATGCCACGAATCTCCAATAGCAGGTCATAAGGGCGTAACCAAAACATACAACAGAATCCGACAACAATATTTTTGGGACAATCTCAAAAAACAAGTAGAAGATTACATTCGTCAATGCGCCAGTTGCCAGATGAAAAAATTGGTGACAATTAAAACCAAACAACCCATAGTAATTACAGATACTCCGATCAGCGTATTCGACAAAATTGCAATGGATATAGTCGGACCGATAACCCCAGAATCTGAACTTGGTCACCGCTTCATACTAACGATTCAGGACAACCTCTCAAAATTTTCATTTGCAATTCCGCTAAAAAGCGCGACCGCGCACGAAATTGCTTACGCACTAGTCACGGAATTCATATGCTTATTCGGATGTCCTAAAGTAATATTGACAGACCAAGGTGCAGCTTTCATCGGGCGTGTAATGAAACAATTAACGAGGATCCTAAAAATCAAGCAAATTAAAACGACAGCATTCCATCCACAGTCGAACGGATCGCTCGAACGAAGTCATCAAGTGCTCACGGATTACCTGAAACATTATACCAATAAAAAAGATTGGCATAAGTGGTTACGGCTGGCAACTTTCGCATACAACACAAGCGTACACGAAGGCACGAAATACACACCATTTCAGGTAGTCCTAGGCAAGGTAGCACGACTACCCTCACAATTTTCATATCTCGACGAAATTTTAACGTACGACGAGCACGTGAGAAATCTTGCGCATCATTTACAAGAAGTTCGACTATTAGCTCGCAACAACCTCGAAAATGCCAAACAAAAATCCAAAACTCACTACGATAAGAAAATCAACCCCGTAAAATTCCAAATCGGAGATCAAATCTACCTGATTCAAAATCAGCGAATAGGAAAATTTGACGACAACTACTTAGGTCCTTACGAGATAACACAAATTTTCCCAGACCAAAACGACATCGAAATCGCACTAGGAAACAATAAGCGAAAATTCATCCATTGTGATCGGGCTAAACTAGCACACTAATGAATCAATCTCGCAAACCCGAAGCCCGATGTACTCAGACCTGCACGATTCCTTCCACAACATCTAAACTCATCTAGCACGCTCCACCGCAGTCGACTTCCACAAACTAGGTTAAAACATGCGACTATTACTTAAAAAATATTTTAGCAAATGAGATAAAAATCATACGACTATCACTTGAAGACATACGTTAACAATGCGTAGGATAAAATCAAAATATATACATACCTTGTCTTTTTCCTTTACCCTGGTGGATAAACACCAGATAGAATCTAAGAATAAAATTAATCAAAGCGAAATGTAACTTCTCGCAAACATTATGGTACTGCATTATGTTACTGTATCAAATAACAAACAATACCTATCTCCCAATATACTTAAACTACATTGTAAATCGATCAATGACGATGCCAGCTCACAAATCGTGCGATCATACCTTTCGATTACAATTATAATTTAATCTAATTGAGCGAACGCTCAATCTTGAAGGAGGGAGGTGTTACGTCCCAGCCTTCACGTTTTTTCTCTCTTTTTGAAACCACGATGGCAAATACGCATGATAGCAGCACCCTCACTCATCGACCAAAAATCTATATTTCTTTAACGCTAAGCGAGCGATAGCCGAAACGTACCACAAGACCAAAAGCGAAACCGTCGCAAGTAGGTCCTCACGCATAAACATAGCCAACGACAGACAAATTTACGAGAGGAGCATACTCGCAGCCTCGGAAGAGAAACCCTACGCCTAGAGCACTCGAACAAAATGCAGGGACCGAACTACGCCACAATCCTACCTTGTCCCAAGACCCACGAAACCTCGGTCGCTGAACCCGATCCTCGGACATAGAACAATGGCCGCATTCACCATAGCGATGACCTAATAAGTAGATGAACAAAACTATTCCCACGCATGACGCCGACCTATCACGTAAGTCAGCGTACATTCTCACGATTGATTAACCAATCACTAAGAAGCTCTGATCCGAAAATGCATTCCCCCAAAAAAGCTCCTTCCCCTACAACCAGACGTTCATAATTTTCATATCACGAAGGAGCAGACACTCTGTATTCGAACTCCGAACTGAACAGTCGACTTACAAGGCTAAACCCTTTCGCTCTGCGTTTCCGTGTAATCATTGTACGAGTAACCATCTTTGTACCGAAATTATAAGTTTGTAAGAGTTAAACGTAATAAACGTGAACTACGTGAATTAAGACAAAATCTACGCGTCTGAACATTTGTTTGATCAACGATCAATCCATCGGGCGGATCCAACTCTCTTAGCAGAATCACGCACCTCAAATTCGTCTCAATCCAAATTGTTATTAAACTGTGTTCGGAACTCACGCGGACGCCAAACAAAGACTCACTGCGCAATCAAATTCAATTCGAACTTTCGCGCTCTAAATCGGCAACCTCGCGAGTCCCACCTAAATCTCCCTCCGGGACGTAACAGCACATCGATTCCTAACGTGGCCTCGCCTCAAAATGACGTCGGTAGCTTAGAATCAGCAAGCATGCAACGAGCGGTCTCGACGAGAGTCCTGTTCTTTCGCTCTGCGACTCCATTCTGCTCGGGAGTGTAGGTAGTCGTTAGCCGTCGTTGGATCCCAGCCTCGCTCAATATTTTCCCCATCGTTGAATTGCTGGATTCTTTTCCGTTGTTCGACTGGAGTGCCTTGATTCTTTTGCCTGTTTGCGTTTCTGCGTAGTTTTTGAACACGAGAAACTTCGACGAGACTTCGGATTTATTTTTGAGGAGGTAAATCGCGGTCCAGCGGCGGCGGTCCCGTCTGTAAATGTAAGAAACTATCGAGAGCCGCCCTGCGACTCGGTCCTTATAGGACTACAGACGTCCGTGTGCACGATTTCGAACAGACACGATGATTTCTCGCCACGTTTCGGAAATGCTGACCTTGAAAGTTTCCTGACGGCACAGATTTCGCACTGCGGAGGAGCAACGGTGTCCTGGAAGGTTAGCTCCGACACCATTTCGTTGCACTGCATGAACTTCGTGTCCTTCCAGTTCAAATAGCCGAATCGTCGATGCCATTCTCCCCGACTGTCTCTTGAGTTGTCCGTTGCAGTACATGCCGCGTCGTGTCCTTTTCGCAAAAAGAACAAATCGCCTTCACGATCGGCTATCATTTTTGTCGTTCCATTGACGTCCCTTATGTACGCGTGTTTGCGCGAGAACAAAACCTCGTGGCTGTTATCGACTATCTTTGTGCCCGATAATAGGTTCGTTCGAAGGTCGGGCACATACATCGTGTTTAAGAGCGTTATCTCTTTATTCTGCTTAACGTTCGACGTTATTATCTTCACCTCACCTTTGGCTGTTGCTTTCGTGGTCGACTCGTTTGCCAACCTTATACCGCATTCAGCCTTAGAGGAGTTTGCGAACAGCCGAGGATCCTTGCAAAGATGCGTCGTGCATCCGCTGTCAAGACACCATCTCTGGTCCGCCGAGCTAGTAATGTCGACGGAGACGGTGAAGACTTCTTCTGCGTAGAAGCTGTCGCTGGCTGTATTTGCATCCCGAGCATCTCGTTTCTTCTTAAAGCAGTCAGTCACTTTGTGGCCCCTTTTCTTATAGTAAAAACATTTTAATTTTTGACCGTTCGAGAGGTTGTTCTGTTTGCCACCGCCAGCGATAGGGTCGTTCGATTTGAATGATCTTGGCTTCGTGAATAGAATATTTGTCCCGGACTCGACGTTCTTGTGAACCTTGCTGTCACATTCCTCCGTATCTTGATCATGAGAGTGTGGATGTCGGGTAGATTATCGCGTGATTTGATCGCACAGCAAAAATTGTCAAACGTACCTGGCAGACTGTGCAGTAGCATTATCGTTAGTAGATCGCCGTTGATTTCGACGTCCATGTTATGCAATTTGTCGACGGTGTCCATGAATTGTGACAGATAGTCTCGCACATTGTCGTTTTCGCCCATTTTTCTCATTAGCAATTGTTCCAGGAGGGCAGCCTTTTTTATCGGGCCCTGTGACCAGTACACGGCCTTCAATCGGTCCCACACTTCTTTTGACGTGTTGCAATTTCGGAAATGTTTGAGTTCCGTCAGGTTTGTAAAATGCGATTTTCGGTGATTTTCGATCTGTGTCGGGGTTGAAACGGGATTTGCACTGTAAGTAAACTTTAATGAAATCCAATTTGCCTTATACCAATCTCTTCTTCATTGAAAAACGAGGAGATGCATGTACTGATGTTTCTCTTTACTGCTCAATGGAGCGATGTGCTCATAAGAAACGAGTGGGGTGGGTATCTGCCCCAGTCACGAGTTAGAAGGTATGAAAAATGATACACGAGTTCTAAGGTTATACGAAGAGTATTCGTACTTTTCGAATAAATAATATGTTTTATTAATAAATTTAAATGTCAGGTCATTTTGAGAAACCCTTTACGTAGGCAAACCTAAGGTGGAATGCATAATGAAACGTAGTTGCTATGGCATATAGTGGGAGCTGTCCTCGAAAAATCCCGTGTTTTTGCATCTTATCAACTCTCTCACTTGCCCCCACGCGGCACACACACACACACACACACACACACACACACACACACACACACACACACACACACACACACACACACACACACACACACACACACACACACACACACACACACACACACACACACACACACACACACACACACACACACACACACACACACACACACACACACACACACACACACACACACACACACACACACACACACACACACACACACACACACACACACACACACACACACACACACACACACACACACACACACACACACACACACACACACACACACACACACACACACACACACACACACACACACACACACACACACACACACACACACACACACACACACACACACACACACACACACACACACACACACACACACACACACACACACACACACACACACACACACACACACACACACACACACACACACACACACACACACACACACACACACACACACACACACACACACACACACACACACACACACACACACACACACACACACACACACACACACACACACACACACACACACACACACACACACACACACACACACACACACACACACACACACACACACACACACACACACACACACACACACACACACACACACACACACACACACACACACACACACACACACACACACACACACACACACACACACACACACACACACACACACACACACACACACACACACACACACACACACACACACACACACACACACACACACACACACACACACACACACACACACACACACACACACACACACACACACACACACACACACACACACACACACACACACACACACACACACACACACACACACACACACACACACACACACACACACACACACACACACACACACACACACACACACACACACACACACACACACACACACACACACACACACACACACACACACACACACACACACACACACACACACACACACACACACACACACACACACACACACACACACACACACACACACACACACACACACACACACACACACACACACACACACACACACACACACACACACACACACACACACACACACACACACACACACACACACACACACACACACACACACACACACACACACACACACACACACACACACACACACACACACACACACACACACACACACACACACACACACACACACACACACACACACACACACACACACACACACACACACACACACACACACACACACACACACACACACACACACACACACACACACACACACACACACACACACACACACACACACACACACACACACACACACACACACACACACACACACACACACACACACACACACACACACACACACACACACACACACACACACACACACACACACACACACACACACACACACACACACACACACACACACACACACACACACACACACACACACACACACACACACACACACACACACACACACACACACACACACACACACACACACACACACACACACACACACACACACACACACACACACACACACACACACACACACACACACACACACACACACACACACACACACACACACACACACACACACACACACACACACACACACACACACACACACACACACACACACACACACACACACACACACACACACACACACACACACACACACACACACACACACACACACACACACACACACACACACACACACACACACACACACACACACACACACACACACACACACACACACACACACACACACACACACACACACACACACACACACACACACACACACACACACACACACACACACACACACACACACACACACACACACACACACACACACACACACACACACACACACACACACACACACACACACACACACACACACACACACACACACACACACACACACACACACACACACACACACACACACACACACACACACACACACACACACACACACACACACACACACACACACACACACACACACACACACACACACACACACACACACACACACACACACACACACACACACACACACACACACACACACACACACACACACACACACACACACACACACACACACACACACACACACACACACACACACACACACACACACACACACACACACACACACACACACACACACACACACACACACACACACACACACACACACACACACACACACACACACACACACACACACACACACACACACACACACACACACACACACACACACACACACACACACACACACACACACACACACACACACACACACACACACACACCTTCGTGCTCCATCTTCAACTCCTTGCTGAGCTGCGGCGCTTCGGCTTCTCTGAGAAGACACTTGCCTGGTTTCATTCCTATCTAACTGGTAGAACTCAAGCCGTAGCCGAAAACAACGCTGCATCTTCTGATTGGATGAGTACTTTATATGAGATCCCACAGGCCTCCGTCTTTGGCCCTCTACTATTCTCCCTATTTACTAATGACATCGATCACAACCTGCTTCACAGCCAACACGTGATTCTTGCTGATGATACACAGATCTATCTGAGTTGCTTCCCATATAAGTTCGAGACAAGTATCGCACAAATAACACACGACGCTATCTTAATTAGCAGTCATGTTTCTGAAGATGGAAGGCAACTCAACCTAAACAAGTCTACGGTCTCGATTTAAGCTAGCAGAACCCTCGTACATAAGATAAATTTGGAACTGATAACTTCTATTACTATAAATGGAATCGCTCTTCCTTATGTACGAGATTTTTTCAATCTTGGTGTCATTGTGTCCTCAACCCTTTCTTGGAAGACCCATGTAGTCTCTAAATCTCTCGGAAAGTGAATTTTTCTTTATATAAACTCAAATCTCACCGTAATTCTCTATCAGGTGAGCTCAGGATCATGGTGAGGGTGTCTCGTGATTCATAAAACAAGTGACGTAGTGAGGGGGGTGGGGGGTGGGGGGTTAGGCAAATCGTCACACTTTGTCACAGGGGGACGGGAGGGGAGTCGAGCAAAAGTCACGAGACGCTATAAGCATATTAAATCTGGAAAAGTGTAATACTGAGACGCTTCAAATTTTCTGTACTGCCCACCCAAAGTTCCGACTACGAGGAAGTCGCAACTTCTCTGATATCGATTGAGACTCACCTGAAGCATCCTCGGGAACACATTGCATTCTAGGTGCATCGTGATAAAAGATTATTAAATTATTTATTATTGATGTTACATAACATAAAGAATATATTTCTTACTACGGGGGTCGTCTATTAATCACGTGAGGTTTTTTAGGCCACTTTTAGAGCCCCGCCCCCCTCACCCATGGATATATGTGGTGAGGTTTTTGACTACATCCCCCCCCCCAACAACACGTGCATTTTTTGAATAAGAAATGTCAGACAGAAGTGTCGGAGAGTGCGCTATCGTATTATGAAAAACGAAATAATAGTTCAGTCGTGCTGTCGCCGAAAAACCCCGTAATCGGAAAAAATTAGAAGGCCAGTTTTTTAACAGACCATTCGGGAGGTGCCGCGGGTGCTAAATCCAAGTTTGCCCAAAAATCGGGGTGTAGAAGTTTTTTAGGGGATGAAGGGGTTTTTTTTCGGGGGGTGGTGAGAGTTGATCAATGCCAAACTACAACCCCTACGAGGTCGGCGCCGTGAGACAAAATGTTTAGAAAAATCCGGGCTTTATTTTTGTCCACAACGTCAAAGTCAGGGAAGCTCATTTTGGGGGTGAAAAAGTATGCTGAAATTTTGAAAGGTCAGTTTTAATTCAATAACTCTTTGGGAAAAATTCGTACAATTTTTGTTTAAATGAAAATCTTGTAGCCCTTGAAAAGACGCGTCGATCGAGTATTTAATTATCCCTCTCCGATAATATCTTCACCCCTAAAAAAATTGTTGAAATATTTTTTAAAATTCGTTTGTTCTATAACTAAAAAACAATTGAATTTTCGAGTATGGTTGAAATGTATGAAATGTAGAAAATAATCTTCTTTATATTTTCGTTTGTATGGACCACCCTTGAATTTTGCTTTTTCCAACGCCTCTCGGGGATTGAAAATTCAATATGAAATTGTGTGAAAACTATTGACCGTATGAATTCACCGCCGTGAAACGATTTGTAGCCTGAATCTTCCGCTACATTTTTGTCCACAGCGCCAAACTCGTATCTCTTTATTTTCGATTTCTAAAAGTGGGGGAACGTACCAAAAATCAATATTTTGAGAATAACTGTTCGAGAAATGTGTTTCGAACTCCATTCAAATGAAACGTTGTAGCTCTCAAAAATACGCGTCGATTGGGTATAAAATAATCTCTTAACTTCAAAAGTACCTCCTCCCATAACGAATGACGAAATACTCTGAAAGTTTTGTTTTCGTGATTACTCAAAAACGGTTAATTTTACCGGTGCCGTTTGCATGTACGAAATGTAGGGATAGATATTCTCTACATTTTCGTTCATATAAATAATCCTCGAATTTTGCCATATTTTCATCCGTTACCGAAAATAAAAATATTTTTATCTTTTGCCGGAAAAGTTTTGACTGTATGAACATTTTTTTGTCTCACGGCGCCGAGCTCCTAGGGTTTTCTGTTTAGCATCAATCCACCCCCATCCCCCTTCATCGCCTAAAAAAAACCTACACCCCAATTTTTAGGAAAACTTGGATTTAGCACCCCCAGAACCTACAAAATCACCTGTCAAAAAACTAGCTTTCTTTTAATTTTTTCTGATTTCAATAAACAGCACGACTATACTGAGTATATTGTCAGTATATTTAAATAGCATTATCCGCGCAATAACACAAAAAAATACACGTGATACGTCACAACACACAGTAGGAGAAAAGCCCAAAAACCTGGCCAAAACCCCAAAAAATAAATTTTCGAAATAGGGTCAGTTGAGTAGTCATTCAGGTAGAGGACTAGTAACTGCATTCTATTGTGGAAGGGAAAGCCCTTTAAGTGTATACCTGCGCCGCAGCGTCAGTTGGCAGTTAGTGTTCGTGAAGAGTGTACGTGTCACGCGCTGAACAGACGAAAATAACGCTGACTTCAAAAACCCATAACTTTAAAGTGACGGGTTTAATTTCAATTCTGCAACATGGATACGACTTCTGGAGGTATGTAGAACATGTTTTTACATCGGTTGAATCTAAAGTTTATGTATAAATGATTGAAATGTAGTATAGCCTTCGGCATAAATAAAATTGAATAACTTTGAAAACTTATATTTTCAACGGTCCGAAAAGTTATATATTTTGTCACATTTTGCAAAGCTCCTAGTCTCGGCCTTTAGTTTAATGTATAAGCTTTCGAAATTTACAAGAGTTACCTGCGGAAAACGTGCGTCTTGTCCGTTATGATTTTTTTCGCATCGTGCGGTAGCCGAGCGTGCACGCGGCACTATTGAGCAGCCTCTGCGCCTCTACCTGAGAATGGGTGAAGTAGCATCATAACGGACAAGACGGCTGTTATACGCTTGAAATAAATTATTTTAATATATATGTATGTGTATATATATATATATATATATAAATTTTCTGTGATTTAATTATGATATATACGTATGCATATATATATATACATATTAAAATCAACCACATAAAAATTTCTTAAATATGAATGAAATGTTATAACATTCAAATAAAATATTTGAATATATATATATATATATATAGAGACGAATTTTGCGCCGAGATTGAAGCCGTGCCGGGAGTTGTAATAGATACAAACTCGGATAATGTTGAACGAAGCCGAGCTTAGATCATTAGAAATAACGAAGAACACAAACCCACGAACGATAATAACTTTTATTAAGGAATATCAACACATGTTTGAAATGAGAATAAGGTATTCGGGGCGGACGTGCTATCGAGCTGACAGATGGACAGAGACTGATAGACGAATGTCTCCCACAACAACGGGTTACTATAGGGTCACTAAGGACTCTCGAATCAGGACCTACTATGAGCCGTATTATTTGTGCTAGATCGCGGGGCGTTTATTTCCAGAATTTCCACACTTCCCCTCGACACGTGATCCGCGCTCTATATTGATCATTCCCAGGTAAGTTAGACATTTGGAGTGTTTCGGGCCTGGAAGTGCTTTTGTTAGGACATCGGCTGGCATTTCGTTGGTTGGAACGTGCTCGATGTTTATTCGTCCATCATCTAGGACCTCGCGAACGAAGTGGTGTCGAATATCTATGTGTTTCGTTCTGCTGTGGAACACTGAGCTATCTTAGAAGCTCCGATGTTATCGTTGTAAATTGTAATCGCGGCAGAGTCGTCCAATCCGAGTTCGATTAGAAAACTGCGAAGAAATATCGCTTCCTTAGCCGCTTCCGTTAGGGCCATGTATTCCGATTCGGTCGATGACAATGCGACCGTGCGTTGTTTTCTGGAATTCCAGCTAATTACTCCCCCGGCTAAGATGAAAGCGTATCCAGTAAACGATCTTCTATCAATTGGACAATTTCCCCAATCGGCGTCGACGTAACCCTTTGTTGGCTCGTCTATGGATTTGTATGTGATGCCGTAGTTGCAGGTGTGTTTTAAATATCTCAATACTCTCTTGGCAGCGGCCCAGTGCGATTTGTCGTGGCAGGTCAGATATTGACTTAAGTAACTCACCGTATGAGCGATGTCAGGCCTTGTACCTACTGCCAAGTACATAAGACTTCCAATCAACTCTCTATACGGTAGCTTATTGTCTTCAGAATTCGCAGTACTCAGTCGTCTTTGAAGTTTCGTTCCCACTTCCATGGGCGTAGATACGGGATTGCAATCTGACATCCCGTAGTTTTTCAAAAGGTCCTTAATGTAACCTTTCTGATGGATCGAGATATCGTTGCCTTCGCGCTCGAATTCGATTCCGATGCAGTATTTTACTTCTTTCAAGTCCCTTATTTCGAAGGATTCACCTAAGAAGGACTTGACCTGTTCTATTGAGTTTATGTTGCGAGCGACTATCAGTATGTCGTCGACGTAAGTTGCGATGATTACGGATTCATGTCCTTGATTGATTTTGTAGACGCATGGATCTGCATTGGTAGGTTGAGCGCCTAATTTTTTAACTTCCTCATCGAGTCGTTTGTACCATGCTCGACCTCCCTGACGTAGACCATATAGCGCCTTTTTCAAATGAAATACCTTGTCTCCAGACTGTATGTCTTTTAGCATTTCCGCGGCTTTTCTTCGAAGGGTGTCGTCGCGTTCTGTTCGGACTAGCTGCTCCAACACTTCTTCGAAGAATTCGGGAACGTTCATAAAGACGTCTTCTTCGAGGATTCCATTAAGATACGCTGTGGATACGTCAAGCTGGTGAATCTTCATTTCATGTTGGGCGGCGATAGCGGTGAGAAGCCTTATCGAGCTCAAACGTGCTACGGGGGAGGGGGTTTTTGCTTAAATCCTTGCGCCACTAATCGCGCTTTTCTTTTTTGAAGAGATCCGTCGGGATTGTATTTATTTCTTAAGACGAATCGGCCTCCAATGGTGGACCTTCCGGCTGGTTTATTCACGACATTCCATGTATCGTTCTTTACGATGGAACGTACTTCATCGGCCATCGCTGATTTCCATTCGTCCATTGTGTTACCTGACATTGCGAACTTCACGGGTATCTCGGCGGTGCATGCTGTCTCAGCTCCTTGGCTTGTTGAGGGTCCTTCGGCCTGTGCATTTTCGTCGTCCCCACCTTCGTCTTGTCCTAAGTGAGGTTCACCCTGGTCTGGAATTATTCTTGGAACGGCGGGTTGAAACAGCTTTCGCGGTCTTCCCCTGCGTCCTGAACGTGCGACACGAGGTCTTCCCCTGCCGCGTTTCGGGGTTTCTTCTTGTTCTTGATCATCTTCTACTATTGGTCCACTTTCTGAGGGCGGTTGTATCTCTACGATAATGGTTTCGTTTTGAGAGACTTTATCTGCGAGTTTCTCTCGAGCTTCTGCGTCTTCAGGTTCGAACTCCTGAAGATCTTTTATTCTTGTCGACTCTCTCTCAAGGAATTTAACGTCGCGTGAGGTTTCGATTTTTCTCTCCGTTGGTATCCACACCCTGTATCCCTTGGATTGCTCACCGTAACCGACGAATACTCCTTCCCGAGATCGAGGTTCGAATTTTCCCTTTTGATAGTTCGTATTGAGACAGAAGACTTTGCATCCGAACTCACGCAGATGATGCACGTTGGGTTTTCTTCCGTACCAAGCTTCAAAGGGCGTCGTTTCTTCCAAACTTCTCGTTGGACATCGGTTTCGAAGATAGTTGGATGTTGAAATTGCCTCTGCCCAGAAGGATGCCGCTAGTCCAGATTGGGTGAGGAGGCACCGAGCCATTTCTACAAGCGTTCTGTTTTTCCTCTCGGCCAGTCCGTTTTGCTCGGGATTTCTTGGCACGATCAATCTTCTTTGGATACCGCTTCTTCGTAAGTATCGATCAAATTCCTCGTTTATATATTCGCGGCCGTTGTCGCTTTGTAAATGTCTTATTTTGTTTCCAGTGACGTTTTCCGCCATCGCTTTGTACTCGCAAAATGCTTGAAAGGCCTCGTTCTTGTTACGAAGGAACCTTACTTCGCACCATCGTGTGGCTTCGTCGATGAACGTAATGAAGTAACGAGATCTTCCGTTGGATTCTGTTCTCATGGGACCGCATACGTCTGTATGTACGATCTCCAGGGGTACAGTCCGTTTTGCGTCGCTTTTTGGGGAATGGCGCCCGTGTCATCTTACACTTCGTGCAGATATCGCACGTGACGCTCCCCGATAATTTCGCCTTTTCGAGACCCTTGACCATGCTGTTCTTTTTGGCTTTTCGTAGATCTTCGATATTTAGATGGCCTAATCGACGGTGCCACAATTCGAGTTCCGCATCTTTCTCTTCCTGGTAGTGTGCAGGATCCGAGATCACGCTACATTCATGAGGCTTTTTGTCCTGCACGTAATAGAGCCCTTCCATGCGATCGGCCGTGAGGATCACGTTGCCTTGTTTGTCTGCGACGAATGCACCACTTTTGTCGAAGGTCACCTTCAATCCACGATCTGTTATTTTTCCCACCGACAATAGATTCGCCCGTAGATCGGGGACGAGCAAGGTGTCCTCAAGTTTTATATTTCTCTTGCGGTCCTGTACTTGTGTCGCGATCGATACCGTGCCTTTTCCATTAACTTTTGTGGACGCATGATTCGCAAGATTCAACGACTTATGATTGGCTGTCTTTATCGTCGTAAATCTTTGTGCGTCGTTACATAGGTGCGACGTACAGCCGCTATCAAGGCACCATCGATTATTCGGGGATTGATCGATGCGTAGTGCGGTGGCTTCACACGCTTCAGCATACAGACTCGTGTCCTCGGCCGAATTTGCGTAATGTCGTTCGTTTCCATGGTTACGTTTACACTCGAATGCTTTATGGCCGATCCTGTTGCACTTGAAACAGCGTACTTTAAAATTCGGGTTATAATTTCCGCTTCTGTCGTCGTTTTCAACGCTCGTTTGACTTTTTCGATTGTCGAAGGGCCGTTTCGTGAAATTCTTTCCGACGACCATAGCGTTTTGTACGTCCGTCCGGTCCTTACCCCGCGCGTCGTTTTCCTCTATTATTTTAATCCTCAATATCTCCGGTGAGGGGAGATCATCGCGAGATTCGATCGCGCATTGAAATGTCTCGAACGACGACGGAAGGCTGTATAGTAGAAGGATTGAGAGTAAATCTTCGTTTACATTTACCTCCATTGCTTCCAATTTATCGACTACGTCGAAGAAGTTTTTGAGGTGCTCGCGGATGTCGTCGCCATCGCGCATCCTTTTTAGCACGAGACGTTTCAAAAGAGTTGCCTTTCTCGCTGGTCCCTTTGACTCGTATATCTGCTCGAGTTTCAGCCACAATTCGCGAGAAGTCGCGCAATTTTTGACTTGCTTCAGCTCAGCTGGGCTTATGCCCAAAAGGATCTCGGACATGGCCTTCTCGTCATTTTTTCGCCATCTGGCCTCCGCTTCGGCTGACGCAGGATTATTCGCCACTATGACTGGCTTTTCTTGTTCACCGTTCACGTAGCCCCACCATTCGCACTTAATCAATAGCGCACGCATGTGGATTTTCCACGTGTCGAAATTCGCGTTCGTAAGAGTTTCTATTTTCGTAATGCCCGACATCGTAGCCATCGTTTAGCGTGGATTTTTAGTTTGTCACTTCGTATATTTGACTCGCGCGCGTAGTCGCCTTTTTATTTATTGATCTAACGCGGTGTCTGGGCCCATAACCTGTTAAACGAAGCCGAGCTTAGATCATTAGAAATAACGAAGAACACAAACCCACGAACGATAATAACTTTTATTAAGGAATATCAACACATGTTTGAAATGAGAATAAGGTATTCGGGGCGGACGTGCTATCGAGCTGACAGATGGACAGAGACTGATAGACGAATGTCTCCCACAACAACGGGTTACTATAGGGTCACTAAGGACTCTCGAATCAGGACCTACTATGAGCCGTATTATTTGTGCTAGATCGCGGGGCGTTTATTTCCAGAATTTCCACAGATAATGATTCTGACTCCGACTCCGACTCCGATTACGATTTTGATTAAGAATAAAATTTTCTATTTTTGAAACGTTCCGTATGTATTTTGGAAATAAAAATAATAATTGCGTAGAATACACTGTTCACGTTTATTTTATTATGATGATTTTTTTAAATATATTAATTTATCTATTTAGCAGGATACTCGGCCATTTTGTTTATAACAATTTGCTGTAAGCTCTTTGTTGCAAGTTATAAACAATATATATCGGATTGGTAATCAGCGACCTTGAAAACCCGTATATACCAATTTTTGTCAACATCTGGTAACTTTTTAACGTTCATGTCGGCCATATTGGATCGGCCATTTTTTTTACGATAATTTGGCTTGCGGATTCGTAATCAGCGACCTTGAAAACCCGTAAATACCAATTTTTGTCGACATCTGGCAACTTTTTAACATTCATGTCAGCCATATTGGATCGGCCATTTTGTTTACGATAATTTGGCTTTCAGATTCGTAATCAGCGACCTTGAAAACCTCTGTAAGCCAATTTTCATTCCCGTCAAAGGTCATTTGAGGTTTTGGCCAGGTTTTTGGGCTTTTCTCCTACTGTGCAACACCCCCTCCCCACCCCCTACCCCTACCGTGATCAATCGTGATGTTATCCAACCCCCCCCCCCCCTATTTGAGCCTTACGTGGTTAAGGGGTTAGGTCACTCAAGGGGCCGAAAAAATAGGCTTTTTGGGGATTTTTTTTCTTCAGAAAAACTACAAAATAAATCGAGATAACGAAAACGGGTGTTTATCATACATATTAGAGACTGCATACAATAATTTTTTTGAAACGATTTATTTCAAAATGGCGGCTGTGTAACGTTTATCTCAAAACTACATTTTTTAAGTTGGTCGGAAACATAACTCGGACAATTTTCAACCGATTCACTTGAAATGTTGAATATATCTTGAAAAATACATTGTTCATGGAAGTACGTAGGATTTTTTTTATATTGCATAGTTAATTTGTTATTAACAATTATCTGACGAAATTTTTCACTTTCCAAAAATTTGCCTAAAAAATCATTAGATAATTTTTAATAAAAAATGAACTATGCAATCTAAAAAAAAAAATCCTACGTACTTCCATAAACAATGTATTTTTCCAGATATATTAAACATTTTCCGTTATGAGTTATGTTTTCGGCCAAGTTAAAAAACGCAGTTTTGAGATAAACGCTGCACAGCGGCCATTTTGAAATTAATCACTTCAAAAAAATGATTGTATACAGTCACTGATATGTATGATAAACACCCTTTTTTGTAATCTCGATTTATTTTGTAGTTTTTCTGAAAAAAAAATCCCCAAAAAGCCTATTTTTTCGGCCTCTAGAGTGGCCTAAGGCCTTAATGGACGACCCTACGTATAAATTGTACGTTTTTGTATATTACATATATATTTACCTAAAGTAAACAATATAAATTGTTCGTTCTGAAATAGCTTATTAAAATGGTTTTAGTATTTTACTTGCTTCTTTTTGTTGAAAAAAAGAGAGCAGAAGGCGGGGGGGGCTCGGTGTCACGTAAATTTCAGGAACAGTAGGAGGGGGGGGGGGGACTGCTAAAAATGTCCGATAGAAAACGAAAAAAAAAAATTATTTCGTTTTGGTTCGTGTTTCTGATTTCTGTTTTTCATAAACATCTGCAGATTATTATGATGGGAATCGTATCGGATGATGATGAGTTTATAATATCGAGCTCAAATCCGAATTAATAGCGAATGAATGATACCACCCCATTGCGTAGGATTGCGATATACGACATATGTTGTTTATATGTGTGAATCTATTCGTATATGCTATGTATGATTGTATCTTTCGTTTTCGTTGTTTGTTATAAATGTATATGCACGAATGTATTACGTCGTATAGCGTAGTACTAAAACAGCATGTAGTTTCCTTTCGTGTTTCTGATTCGTATATTGCGCAATCAGGATCTTATTTGCGTGAACCAAATTTTATCATGTTCTATATAAATACCGTATAAAGAATACTTTTATGCAGTTGAATTTGGCATTCTTCATAGGATTATTATGAAGTTGAATCATATATCTATGAATAGTAAATACAGTATGAATATGCCAATGAAAATGAATCATTTTGAATGCGATACGTTTCATTGCAGTTGAGCCTGTATTATATTCATTACTATAAGTATTTCATTGAGAATGTATGTACCACGTAATAAAGAATACAGTATGATATGTCAGTGAAAATGAATCATTTTGAATGCGATACGTCTCATTACAGTTCAGGCCGTATTATTAATTACTAGTAGTATTTCATTGCGAATGTATGTACTATGTAATAAAGAATACAGTATGATATTTCAATGAAAATGAATCATTTTGAATGCGATACTTTTCATTGCAGTTCAGCCTATATTATTAATTACTAGTAGTATTAAATTGCGAATGTATGTACTACGTAATAAAGTATACAGTATGATATTTCAATGAAAATGAATCATTTTGAATGCGATACGTCTCATTGCAGTTCGGGCTGTATTATTAATTACTAGTAGTATTTCATTGCGAATGTATGTACTACGTAATAAAGGATACAGTATGATATTTCAATGAAATTGAATCATTTTGAATGTCATGCGTCTAATTGCAGTCGAAGCATGCGAATTTTCATATTTTAAAACTACACGAATTAAGTATTTAATACATATTGCTCGGCCAACCGGTGCGATGGTTAGCGTGCTCGCCACTAAACCAGCGAACCGGGAGGTCCCGGGTTCGAATCCCAGTCGCGTACATTTCGTCGTGAAATGTTTTTCTTCGGCATTTCGCGGCGAAATAAGACTAGTTCCACGACTGGGGGGGGGGGGGGGGCAAACTCGATGACCGGCTGTATTGGTATAGGTTTTCCTCAGTTTCCCTATGCCCATGGCAGAAATGTCATGATGAATATAAAACAGAGGGGGAAGTCGGCTGCGGCCGCAAGAGGGGGGAACAGGGAGAAAGATGGAGAAAAAAGGAGTAAACAGTAGAGGAAAGAACGGTCATAATGATGGGAAAGAATAGGTAACAAATGCGAACAGCGTGTACCTAAGGAAAAAACCAATTAAAAAAATTATATATTGCTTGGCCCTGCAAAATGAAAGGTACACAGAGAAGAGTCAAGCACAGTTTTATACACTGCTTTTAGTTATATATCCACAGTGGGATCGGTGAATCATTTTTGTAACGCAAATCGATAAAAGGATCCAACCTACGTTAAAAACCAATAGGTTTTCATATTGCTGTTATATATATATATGTATGTATAAATGTCTCATCTCCGTCGTGTAAAAGAGTCAAAAATTGCCGAAAATACCGGGCTGACTTTGTATATTCACTCTTGATGATATCTAGTCAACTAAATTTCAATTGGAAAAATAACTTTTTTTGATGTTTTGCGCTGCTATTAATTACTTGAATAGACGTATACTGAACAAGGCTCAATAATTTTGCTAACAGTAAAAGTGTTTACTATTTTCGAGTCAATTTCATCATTTTTTATAGCATCTTTTGTTGTCCCTATCAGATCTTTTTCATAAAATTTCATTTTTCATATAGAATATGATGCGAGTTTTAAGTGCGGGATCAGTTCAATTTGATTCATAGTGCATAGGAAATGTTAGCAGCATAATCGTATCTTCATAATTCGAAAAAAGAAAAGAAAATGTAATGATACGAAAACGATCATGTAATCATGTAAAACTAAACCGCGGCTACGGTATGCATCTGATAGAATTCACCGGATTGCATAGAAATCTATTCAAATTCATAAAGTAGCAATGGCGAGCTTTACATTACAACAGATGGTATTTTTTATCATGGAAAAGTCACCAATCACCGCCGTATATGTCTTATTCGAAATCATTTCCGCATCGCTTATAGTGTAGATTTTATAAAATCAAGCTGTGCAATGAGGTACAAACGAAAGAATAGTATTCTCATGACGCATGGAAAATGAATTATACGAATAAATATGGTCCCTATCAAATCTTTTTCATAAAACTTCATTTTTCATATAGAATATGATACGAGTTTTAAGTGCGGTATAAGATTCAATTTCATTCATCCATAGTGCATAGGAAATGTTGGGAGCATAATCGTATTTTTATTATTCGAAAAAAGAAAAAAATGTAATGATACGAAAACGATAGAATCATGCCCTACAATGAGACGAAGACGAAAGAATTCAATTGGTACCTGAATGACAAAGAAATCATATAAAACTAAACCGTGGCTACGGTGTGCATCTGATAGAATTCAACGGATCGCATAGAAATCTATTTCAATTCATAAAGTTGCAATGACGAACTTCACATTTATAACACGGAGCATTGGTTTATATTCGAAACGAACCAATATCTATGCACCACCACGGGAGAGCGAGATAGGTCCGAAATGATATCATGCGAATTATGCATTATTCCTATGATGGTTGATAATATTCAATCGGACATTTTTAGCAGGGGGGCACCGGCACCCGTCACGAAATGTCACAGAGGGGGGGGGGGGGGGGGGAGGGGAGTCGAATATTGATAAAATTTGCGTCACTTGATAGAGAATTGCGTTGAGATTTGAGTCACTTATTATCCCGCTAATTGATTATTGCTGTGTGGTATACAGGGTGGATCAATAACTTTTAGCACCTTGGGTATCTTCGAACCTATAAGGTTCACAGAAATATTTGCTAAAATGAAATTGCACAGTACGAAAGGGGCCATCCCATAGCGATAATACTTTTTTTGCAGGTGAAGGCATTTCGGACATTTGAAGGTCAACTCCATTTTTTTAATGGATCGGTATGTTTTTTTCTGTATTATAAAAGAGGAGCTTAAAACGAGTTCAACGACCTATAACATAAAGTCATTGAAGGTCAAAGAAAGTACAGAAAGGCGTTGGCATTCGCCATAAATAAGAAGGATATCGACTTGCTCTTTAAGCGGATACATTGTACTCGATTGACCGATTTATCGATACTAATCTTATCATGTTTATCTTGACCTGCAAACTTATTAAAGTGTCCTTGAAACAGTGTTTATTTTCAGTGAAGTAAACCGTAAGTATTATCGCATTTCTGTACTTTCTGTACCTGTCTAAGAGATGTGTAAACGTACATAATAACGTACGCATTGATATTGATGGTCGTCATTTTGAACACTTACGATAAACGTAGTAATTTTATTTACTACCGAACCTGTAAGTATTATCGCCTTTCTGTACTTTCTATGACCTTCAATGACCTTATGTTATAGGTCGTTAAACTCGTTTTAAGCTCCGCTTTCATGATACAGAAAAAAAACATACCGACCCATTAAAAAAAATGGAGTTGACCTTCAAATGTCTGAAATACCTCCACTTGCAAAGAAACTATTATCGCTATCGGATGGCCCCTTACGTACTGTGCAATTTCATTTTAGCAAATATTTCTGTGAACCTTATAGTTTCGAAGATATCCAAGGTGCTAATAGATATTGATCCACCCTGTATAACGATGTATCTGACGAACAGAAGTATAAACTCCTGAGATTAATCAATAGCTGCATGAGATTTACTTTTTACTTGAGGGGGGATAAACTCATTACAACACACCTTACAGACGTCAGTTGGGTTGGATAAAGTTACGATCACGAAGGCTTTACTTCGTTGGCATGGTGGTTTAATATATTACACGGTCTATCCCTTGGCTATCTTCCTAACCTCTGCACTCCATCGCAATCGCGTGATCGCGGCACGCGTCTGGCTAACTTCACCGTTTTTCACGTACCGTCTCATCGCACTGTCACCGTTCGTAACTTGTTCGTGATGAACGATATCAATGAAAAAATTGCCAACACGAACAATACAGCCGATGCCTGGTTCAGTACAGGCTAACTGACTGTGGGCAACTAGTGTTGGCACAACGTTGAAATAATGGTTCTGCCATTTCTCAACCGATCCTCTTTTCAAAGCCCGGTATTTACCATAACGCCAATGTTGGGGCAGTTCCGGTTAAGGTAGTTCCTCCGCGAAAATCTCAACCAAAAGTTTACATACCATGTTCATGTTTAAAAGATTGATAATTGGTTTAATTAGTAATAAATAAAATTAAAAACTACGCAATATTGACTCGGTATTAGTAGATAATACGATGGATATCATTTATTGCCGTAAAATATATTTTATATTGTGTTTTTGATCTACCATTGCCAGTAAACTTTTTGCCGGGACTGTCCAGGCTTTGCCCCAATTGTTTTTTTTCCAGGCTTTGCCAGGCTTTGCCAGGCTTTGCACCAAAATTGTGAGGGCTTTTCATGGTTATATCTTAGAAACTAGATGGTGAATCATTCTCATTTTTTTTCACATTATTCGTGATATCTTACTCTAGCTTATCCTCGTTTTTTATCAATTTCTTAATTTTAGTTTTGACGGTAAAATTAATGATGCTCTGTTTGGCCATCATAACGCATTTGTTGCGTGTAAACCAAGCCAACTTTAAGTGTAAATATCTCAGGTTTCGGGTGGTCAAACTTATTCAAATTGCACAGATGTTTGGATAATGTATTGAATAACATATATGTCAAATTTTAACCATTTCTTAATTCGACTCTTCTGTGGAGGTACTACCTTAACGATCGAGAGCCGACTGCTGGGGTAGACTACTGGAGCCGACCATGGACCAGTACTGTTCTCCATCAATTGCCCCAGGGTCATATCTAATCCCGGCATTCAGTATTATACCAATGTCGCACCCGTATCGGCTACCACCTGAGAGCCGACTGTTGAGCTAGACTACTGGAGCCGATCATGGTTCAATACTATCTGCCATTAATTTCCCTACGTTCATTTCTGAGACCGGGATACAGCAATGAGCCAATGTCGGAACAGTGTCGACTAACGATGGAGAATCGACCATTGTCGTGGATTGCTCGAACGGACCATGGGCCAGTAACATTCTCTGTTAATTATGCCATGCACTATTCGCGAATCGCCATTCAGTGTTGTATCGGTGTAGGTGACCGAACAGTTAGTACATTGTCGGCTTTTCATGCGATAGATAACTATTTTGCCTCCCTTGTGGTTTGTGTCTCCGGCATATATTTAAGGGGCTATACCAGTGTAAACGCTGAAAATTTGGGTGATTTTCGGGATTTTTTTGGAAGGAAAGTACTCAATTAAATGTTTCGGAAAATTAAGAATATATTTGGTTATATTTTACCTATAGTACATATTTTTTCATAGGAAAATATTGAGATCCAATTGACTTATGCGCCGCCTTCGGCGGCGCCAAAAAAAAGTTCCTCCACTGCTAACATGATTCCGGCCGATTGAGTAGCTGAAACCGAAAAAGGAAAAATGTCGTTAAACTGGAAGTTATTTCCTGTACAATGACGTAGGATTTTCGAAAAATATCAAAATTTAACAAAATGGCGTAGTTATGAAGAAAAAGTCTGTTTTCTTGCTTATAAAATGGTCGTTTTTTTCAATCCCAAATCGTCGATTTTGATCCAATCAAAAATATCCTACGTCACTGTAGAATAAATATATTCAAGAGTACTCTGTTAAAATTTCAAGTCAATCGGATAATTACCCTTTGAGTTACAATGTCAGCAAATTTGAAAAAACACATTTCGAGAACAACGCGTTTAAAGTTTAACTATCGATTTTTGCAAGATAAAATGATATTGATATAAATTATATAAATGATAATGATATTCTTGAAAGTATAAACTGTCGAAAAAGGCAAAAAAATCGATTTTTTAAAAGTGTCACACTGGTATAGCCCCTTAAACCTGGCTTCTCAGCCAATCGTATTCAAGTGTTCGCAACCGTGTGTGCGACAGGCGCGTCATACGCCTAGGCGTGAGGAGTTTGTCGTCCTAACCTCAATCGCTTGGTTCGCTTGATCGCGTGTTTGCGAAAGTGTCACCCGGAAAAAGACGCGCTCGGACCATTTAAATCTGTACAAATTAGATATCAACTTGGAAATAGAAAAAACCTTGATCGCTCAGTCGGTTTTATCGCGTTTTCGCGTAAGTGTGACCCAAAAAAGACGCGCCAAAAGAAACATCATTGATGCAAATAACAATGCGTAATTCACATCCGATCTCTCGTGTATCCACATATCAGATTTTCTGGTTTTCATTTTTCATTAATATTTCATTTGCGAAATAATTCTAAGTATCGTATTTTCGTATTATTATTATTACCCATACTCAATATTCTCTCGTACCAACATTTACCAGCTTAAGTTATAAATTATAAAATTTGTAACTGAATTCGATAATAATGAGTCATAATATTTATGTATTCCGACAACGAATTCTTTTTATTACTGTGTACTACTATATATATATATATATATATATATATATATATATATATATATATATATATATTACTTACATATTGACATAATAGAATAATCGTCGGAACTCGGAGCATTATCGAACTATTATTAATAACGGACCGGACCAACCTTGGTACGATATTCGCTAGAACTTGGGCCAACGTTGGGACAAGCGTCGCACAGTAGGAGAAAAGCCCAAAAACCTGGCCAAAACCCCAAAAAATAAATTTTCGAAATAGGGTCAGTTGAGTAGTCATTCAGGTAGAGGACTAGTAACTGCATTCTATTGTGGAAGGGAAAGCCCTTTAAGTGTATACCTGCGCCGCAGCGTCAGTTGGCAGTTAGTGTTCGTGAAGAGTGTATGTGTCACGCGCTGAACAGACGAAAATAACGCTGACTTCAAAAACCCATAACTTTAAAGTGACGGGTTTAATTTCAATTCTGCAACATGGATACGACTTCTGGAGGTATGTAGAACATGTTTTTACATCGGTTGAATCTAAAGTTTATGTATAAATGATTGAAATGTAGTATAGCCTTCGGCATAAATAAAATTGAATAATTTTGAAAACTTATATTTTCAACGGTCCGAAAAGTTATATATTTTGTCACATTTTGCAAAGCTCCTAGTCTCGGCCTTTAGTTTAATGTATAAGCTTTCGAAATTTACAAGAGTTACCTGCGGAAAACGTGCGTCTTGTCCGTTATGATTTTTTTCGCATCGTGCGGTAGCCGAGCGTGCACGCGGCACTATTGAGCAGCCTCTGCGCCTCTACCTGAGAATGGGTGAAGTAGCATCATAACGGACAAGACGGCTGTTATACGCTTGAAATAAATTATTTTAATATATATGTATGTGTATATATATATATATATAAATTTTCTGTGATTTAATTATGATATATACGTATGCATATATATATATACATATTAAAATCAACCACATAAAAATTTCTTAAATATGAATGAAATGTTATAACATTCAAATAAAATATTTGAATATATATATATTATATAGAAAGCAAAGCTTTCTTTTAACCAAATCCATGTCAATATTTTCTGTCTAATTTTCTTAAAATTATTTCAATTATTGCGGTTATTTATTTGGTAAAATAATGTACATTGTTCAAGTTTTTGTATTAATTGAAAATTTTATCTTTTCCTTTAACACCAATTTTCTACAATTTTATGTCTTTATTACAGGATCCGGTTACAAAGAATTGGTGCTGACAAGAAAAGAAGTATTTCTGATAATCAGCGAGCATTTATCCGATAAATTCGCTTCCTTGATCGAATTTATGGTAGAAAAAATTTCCAAGGACACCGGACGTACAGTTGTAGTGCCTGAGGACTCGAAACAGACTTTTTCGATACTCTTCAATCAAATGAGAACGAGGTGGCAACAAGCTCACAGAAAATCCTGTGTATTTTTCAAGAATAACGGTGAATGGCTTAGCAAGCAGGTATGTTTTGCCGCACCTACAGACACTGTAGTAACAAGCCCGGGTAATACGGGCGGCCGCCCGTCCCTTGAGTTTACAATGTCCAGTGAAAGATCTAAACGAAGGAAGACCCAAGATATTCGTACATCGTTCAACTCGGTCGAGTTAGCATACGCTACTCAGATGAGCCTTCGCTCTTCAGGACAATCCGACGCCACAAAAGTTATTAAAGACGTAACAATGACGAGTCCTTTAAGAGCTTCCAAGTATCGTAAAGCTTACTCAGCAACGGATGAAATTACTTTATCCGAAGAGGCTGCACTTTCCGCTATGATTGAATATAAATTCTCCAAGAGTACTTACCAGGGAATGAGAAGATTAGGGAAGGAAAATAACTGTAAGCTATATCCGTCTTACGAAAAAGTGATGAAAGCAAAAAAGCGTTGTTATCCACCACGTGATGCAATCAGGATTACAGAGAGTAGTGCAGAAGTCCAACTACAGGCACTATTAGATCATACAGTTGAACGTATTTTACTCGTCCAAAATGTACTCATTCAAAGATTGACTCCAGATAATGTTCGTAAAATGGACTTGATTTGCAAGTGGGGTTGCGATGGAAGTTCTGGGCAAAGTGAATATAAGCAGACGTTCAGTGATGACAGCAAATCTGATGCGCATGTATTCTATACTTCAGTCGTGCCATTACAACTCGTGTGTTATGATCAACAATCGAAGGAAGAAATAGTTGTTTGGAAGAACCCCAGACCCTCGTCTCCACGATTTTGTAGACCGCTTAGACTACTGTTTCTACGCGAAGACACAGAGTCAACACTTAATGAAGTCCAAATTGTTGAAGAACAAATAAAGTCACTTCGTCCATTCGAAAGTGTAATAGATGGAAAAGAAATCTCCGTAATGTACAAGTTGTTGTTCACCATGATAGATGGTAAAGTTTGCAACGCTGTATCATTGACGAAATCTGCTCAACGGTGCTATTTGTGTGGAGCAACCAGCAAAGATTTTAATGCCATCGACACTGTATTGCAAAGGGAAATCAATGAAACAAATTTGAAGTTCGGATTGTCGACGCTGCATGCGTGGATACGGTGCTTCGAGTATTGCTTACACGTGTCTTACAAACTCGGCATTAAAAAATGGCAAGCTCGGAGTGCCGAAGAAAAAAAAATTACCCAGGAACGCAAGAGGGCCATTCAAGAAGGATTCAAGAAGCAATTGGGTCTAAATATCGATCGCCCAAAGCCTGGATACGGCAGCAGCAATGATGGCAACACAGCTCGGCGATTCTTTGAAAATTCGACGGTTTCCGCTGCGATAACGGGGGTCAACGAAGAAGTTATTAAACGCTTGTACGTAATCCTACAAGTTATATCGTGTGGCCACGAGATAAACTGTGAAAGATTTGAACAGTATGCTATTGAAACGGCAAGAAAGATCGTTGCATTATACCCTTGGTACTCCATGCCTACTTCGGTGCACAAACTATTAATTCATGGTCCAGTGATAATAACTCATGCTCTATTACCAATCGGCCAATTATCCGAAGATGCTCAGGAAGCTCGAAACAAAGACATCAAACGATATCGAGAAGATTTTGCGCGAAAAAGTTCCAGGGTTAAAACTATGGAAGATGTTTTTCATCGGCTCTTAGTTACTTCTGATCCGTACATTTCAAGTGTCAGAAGACTACCACAGAAGAAGCTGAAGAGTTTGTCGCCGGAAGCTGTAGCGATGTTGATCGCTCCTAAAGTGACTGCTGCAGCAGACGAATTTTGCGCCGAGATTGAAGCCGTGCCGGGAGTTGTAATAGATACAAACTCGGATAATGATTCTGACTCCGACTCCGACTCCGATTACGATTTTGATTAAGAATAAAATTTTCTATTTTTGAAACGTTCCGTATGTATTTTGGAAATAAAAATAATAATTGCGTAGAATACACTTTTCACGTTTATTTTATTATGATGATTTTTTTCAATATATTAATTTATCTATTTAGCAGGATACTCGGCCATTTTGTTTATAACAATTTGCTGTAAGCTCTTTGTTGCAAGTTATAAACAATAGATATCGGATTGGTAATCAGCGACCTTGAAAACCCGTATATACCAATTTTTGTCAACATCTGGTAACTTTTTAACGTTCATGTCGGCCATATTGGATCGGCCATTTTTTTTACGATAATTTGGCTCGCGGATTCGTAATCAGCGACCTTGAAAACCCGTAAATACCAATTTTTGTCGACATCTGGCAACTTTTTAACATTCATGTCAGCCATATTGGATCGGCCATTTTGTTTACGATAATTTGGCTTTCAGATTCGTAATCAGCGACCTTGAAAACGCCTGTAAGCCAATTTTCATTCCCGTCAAAGGTCATTTGAGGTTTTGGCCAGGTTTTTGGGCTTTTCTTCTACTGTGCGTCGGGTCTGTTTTAATACCAACGCTGGGACATAATTGGCTGAAACTTGGGCCGACCTTGGCACTAGTGTCGGGCCCGTTTTGCATCCAATATCGGTACGAGCCAGTCTTGGCCCGAGGCATATCATTCCGATAATGGTGCATTGATGAACCGACATTTATGCTAGGGAATGGCAAACCATACAGAAGAGTTGGCGTAGTACTGGGCCAATGTTGGACCAGTTGTTAATTTTTCCATGGGTATATATTTCTGGCATTTTCTTCCTATTCATATCATCGCCGCTGTGTCAGGGTCCGGTTTCAAAAGAATTCTGCATTCGTATCTTATTGAGCTTGATGGCAATAGTGCCTGAACGTTCAGAGTGCAATGCTGGCACCTACTCTTTTACTTCGCAGTGCGTTTTGCTTCCGCCGACCAGCGCGTCTCTTTTTTTATTTTTACGAGCTTTTATTTAACTTGACTTCGTGTGAGAGGCGAATCGGAAAATCGATATTTCACCTATTTCTCGACTACTTACAGCTCTGAAATTTTCCAACCATGCATCTAAGAGACGACAATGCATGATCCAACTTAAAATAAATAAATAAATAACTTGACTTTCTGTGAGATCCAAAACGGAAAATAGATATTTCACCCACTTCCCGACAACTTAGAGCTCTAAAATTTTGTAAACATGCATCTGAGAGGTGCCAATGCATGATTCAAATTAACAAAAAGAAAAAAACGACTTTCTGTGAAATGCAAAACGGAAAATCGATATTTTACCCACTTCCCGACTACTTAGTGTTCTGAAATTTTGCAAACGTGCATCTAAGAGGTGACAACGGTGAGGCATGGAAAGTGCATGAGAGCATATGAATTGACTCTAAGAGCTCTCAGATCGCATAATCGTTAAAAGGGTCCAATAGGTGGCGAGCCAACATCTATGATAGATGCCACCTATGACAGTTCTTCAGGATTTCTCCTGACAATTAACCAATAATAACACTGGTTCGTTTGGAAGGATTAATCCCTCTTGACAAACATTTCAGAACTCTAGTAAAATCAATTAAAGACTACAAAGTAGAAAATAATGTATATGTAAACAATTTTTGTAAAGCAAACTTTTATTTAATATACTAAAAAGTATAAAATAATATTTTCTACCAGGTCACCTATATGTGACTATAAATAAAAGCTTGGGGCCCTCAAAATTTAGACATATCATCTTTAATTTACATAAATCCGTTAACATATCAAATGTATTGATTTTACTGTAAAACAACCTTAGATTTCTTAAATAAAAATCCTGAAACAGAGTATAAACGGGAGATAATAATTTCTCTAATTACTATTGTTCCAAATTAATTACGGTTAATGAAACTGAATTGATCAAATTTATTAAACATGTAAAAAGTTGAGCGCCCCAAGCTTTAGATTTTTATGTACACTCAATAAAAGCTTGTTCAAAAAAAATGTACACATATTTTTACTACTTTTTTCCACTATTTCTTGGTCCAAAGCCGGATCAGTGTTAGGCTAGCGAATATTCACATATACTAGTACTCAATGTAACCTAGTTTAGAATTAATACTAACCATTGTTAAATATTTACCGTCTTCGTAATACTACTACTACTGTTGTATTGTGTTATAGTTTTATTTTTATTTTCTATGATCATTATTATTATCCTCATTGATATCTTAATGTGCTCTATGGTTGTTACCAGGGCATGGAATAAACAATCAATCAATCTCTCTTGGTCTCGCTTTCTTTCTCACTCTTTACCACTTCCTTTCTCATGCATGCATAAAAATATTTATCCGCATGTATGCGCTTAACCCTCGGTGTTAGGCAATGGCAATACGAGATCGTGCATTCGTTCCACCCACATCGAACGAAAAGGGGTCAGAGGCCAACGGCAAATGTAGAACTAAATCAGCGAACCTCAGCGAACCTTGTACGCCTCCGCTAGATTAATCACGTGACAAAATTGCACGATAAAAAAATAGTGTCACCGAATGATGGACGCATGTATTGTCTGGACCGCAACCTTTTTAGAATGGTCATATGTGCTTCAAAAAAGGCCTCGTAAAAATTTTGGTTAGAGCGCCTTTTTTTAGTGCGAAACTCAGTTTCTGGGACGTTATGGGTGTTAGAACGGCCACTATCTTGAAATTAAGGGTGAATGAGTCTTTTTGATTTATCTCCGTAACCGTGAAGCTGACAAAAATTTTGCGGAGAGCTTTTTTGTAGTTGATTATCCATAACTTTTTTTTATAACTTTTTGCACTAATGCCAATAATATGAAAGTTGTAAACAAAAAAGATGAAAAATTAGAGGATAAACAACTTTAAGGCAAGATTAAGGCCTCATATACGCCGAAAATGTCAAAATTTTTCATTTTTTTTTTAATTTTTGATTCCATTAGCCTGAACGGTTAGGAATATTTTAAGCTTTACAGAATAGATAAATTCCAAAAATTGTTAAAGTTACAGCATTTAGAGCGTAAAAACTTTTAAGCGCAGCGCGCCCGACCGCCAACTTCAAAGCCGTTTTTCCACGATTCTTTTTTTGCACCTTGTGAAAGTTCTAACTCTTGAACGAAGGTTCAGATTGCATTGAAATTTTTACAACATATCCTTAGTATCATCACCTATCGTGTGAGCCACGGAAAAAAATTCAATGACACAAAAAAATATAAAAAATAAAATACTGACAGAAAATTGAGTGAAAAAATTTTAAGTTTCGAATTTTTATTATAATAATTTTTTTCCAATAATATTGTTGTTTCACACTAGAGATACATTCATTATGCAATTATAAATATGTTTATTTTTTTCACACACCCACATCGATGCTGAGAACTTTCACCATCAACGCGCGTGTAAAAAAAATACATTGCTTTATTATGTTATATTTCCGCCATTTGTTAAAATTTCTGATTTTTTTTTACATATACTGAACCATGTGCATAAATGATCTGTAAAAAAAATTTGTCAATATATGCGTCATTTTTTTTAACCGCGTCTAGAAAAGTACCTTCGAAAATCGGCGAAATCGCGTATATAAGGCCGTAATGAAAAAATCGAAGGCATTGTTAATTAATTTGAAATCTGACAATAAAAATGCCTCTTACCTTTTTTATAGAGCATTTTATTGTCACATCCGGAAGGGATGAGAGCATAATATTTTCGTTTCCCTCTTTGTTGCCTACGCCTAGCGCAATAGCACGGGATGAGGGTAAAAAGGGGTAGTGCGTGGGAAAGAATAGAATTAAGGAATTAACGCGATATTTCGGTATTGAGGAATCATTCGACAGAATTGGTGTACGATTGACACTATGATATTTATTATAAGATTACTAGACGGGTTAAAGCGATCAGGCCTACGATGAATAATACAGAAAATAAAACGGTATGGTTAGTTTACATTGGTTGTGTTTGACGCTCGGTCGCTCGCTGGCTCGCTTGCGCGGATGTTTGTTGTCACTCGCGTTACAAGGGCCTTCGCTCTTGGCCTGGTGCGCTCGCTGGTACAATTGCTGGTAAGACGCTCGCAGGATTTTACGCTGGGAGTGTGTATACTCGACGTGTTTACTACGACGGGCACTACGCGTAGATAGAAATATGAACGGCGCGCAAGGTCGACGAATTGAGATTGATATTTACGGACCGAAGATAGAAATTATATAAGTGTAAAATAAAACTTTTGTGACTCGAAAAATGAAGACGGTTCGTATGAAGGATAATCGGAGATATTAAAGTGAGTCAGAGATGTGTGCGGCCGTGTTGATGAAAAGTTGATCTTGTGGATTCGGCTTCGGTCCGGCCAATGAAGGTTAGTCCAAAGTCAATGGAACTAGAGGATGTTTTTCTTTACGTTTCGGCCCTCGGTTCGGGTCCTCTTCAGAAGTTAGTTTATTCTGTATACATTGTGATACACATTTTTTTAAATATTACAATAATGTTTGACATAATATATATATGAGTGTTTATGGTCGTGGTTCCGTTATATACGTTTTATGTCGTTTAGTATAACAATTCTGTTAGTTGTGTTTTGGTTATAATTATGTTAATATAGTATGAAAAATTTTCGTCTATTGAGTTATTTATTTCTATGTAAAAGTGTTTGAAATGTGTGAAGTGTGAGAGAGAGGGTTATTCTATTATGAAATAATAAAGAGATGAAATGTGTGATATAACTAACCTCGATATTGTTGATATTTTAAGGTTTTGCAGATGTTAGGAAGGTTGTTTTGTAGAAACATTATTTGTGGATGTCAATAATATTTTGTGAGAACATACTCAATCGATAAGGTATTCCCGTTTATCGGCGATTTTTTCTTGTCTGTAACAGATAATTAATTATAAAGGGGTTTTTGTGTATTGTAAGTGAAAATCTTACAAAATCTCAGGAATATGATAATCACCTATTGAGAATGGTTTTTAAGAATTTGTTTTCCTTTCTAAATGAGCAAAAACTCGAAATTTACAATATTTATTCCCCTACATGTTGAGTTTTGTGGTCAACGAGGGTTCGAGAGAAACTGAGAGGTGTGTAATTTTCTGAAGCTTATTCGAGTCTCTGTACGGTGAATCGGGGGAGAGAGATCATTTAGGCAGTGACGTGTCAAGAAAAATAAAATAGATGTGTCACGTAAGGGATATTTAAGATTAGTGATAATGTCATTAAAAATGAGTTTGTCATGTCAGTGTATTCATTAGTTTATAGTGTCAATAATTTTAAAATTGTTATGTGAGGTGAATACTGTAAAATGTTTTAGTAATTATATTATAGAGTTATAAATTGAGCTTAGTTTTTGGATGTCAGTTCTAAAATTTATAGCGTTGGAGTGTGCCTTAATTTGAATCATTTCTAAGATTAGTCTTTTTTTAAGCCAGTTCTCATTGTGTAGAATTTTTACGTTGTCAAATTGAAAATTGTGTTTTTGTTCTATTGCATGTTGTGCTAAAGCTGTGTGTATTGTGGTGGTGTGTTTCAGGCTATTTTTGTGTTCTTTTACTCTAGTTTCGAGGTATCTTTTAGTTTGGCCAATGTATGTGGCGTTGCAGTCTTTACAGTCAATTTGGTAAACTATGTTGGATTTTCGGTTGTTGGTTATTTTGTCTTTGGTGGATCCAATGATTGATGAGATGTTGTGTTTATTATTTGTGACCAATCTTATGTTGTATTGTTGGAAGAGACGAATTAGTTGATGGTGTATGTTTTTTGTGTAGGAAAGGTTTATTAATCTGGAAGAATCAAAATTGTTGTTATTGGTTTTTTTATTGTTGATTATGGAGAGACGATGTTTTATTATTTTTTCGGTGAAAGAGATTGGGTAGCAATTTTTTGTCATTGTGTTACTGATGAGTTTTAAATTTTCTTTGTGGAATGACGGGTGAGATAGTTTTATTGCTCTGTCAACTAGCATGTAGATTATAGCTTTTTTTTGAGAGAGTGGGTGGTGTGAGAAGAGGTTTATGAATCTGCCTGACCAGGTTGGTTTCCTATACCAATTTGTGATAATTGAGCTTTGTCTGTGAATTAAAAGTAGATCTAGGAACGAGATTTTGTTGTCTATTTCGTTTTCGGATGTGCATTGTAGTTTGGGGTTGTAAGAGTTAAAGATCAGTTTGGTGGATTCAATTTCGTTTGTTGGTAGAGCAATAATAATATCATCAACCTATCTATTATATAATGGTAATGGGAATTTTAATTTTTCTCGACAATTTGTTTCTAGATCTGTCATGACGATGTTCGATAGTATTGGAGCTAAAGGTGAACCCATAGGTAATCCTGAGATTTGTTGGTAGATTTTGTTTTGGAACGTGAAAAATGTTGAGAACATGATGTATTCTATTGCTTTGATTATTTCATGTAAAGGAAATGTTTTTGAGAATAATTATGATCGTTTTTGTAGGCTTTGAATAACTGGTTGCAATGGGATGTTGGTGTAGAGAGAAACGACGTCAAATGAGACTAATTTGTAGTTGAATGGGATTGAGATGTTAGAGAGTGAGTGTTTTAGGTGAAAGCTATTTTTGACGTGTGAATTGGTCGTACTGATTAATTTAGAGAGTTTTGATTGTATGAATTCGGCTAGTTTGTGTGTTGGATTATTTATAGGTGATACTATTGGACGCAGTGGATAGTTGTTTTTGTGAATTTTTGGTAAGCAATACTTGACAAACGATTAAGACGACAAAGACAATTAGAAATTAGAACCAGATTCAATAAAATCCTAAACAAGATAAATATTCCAATATAATTTTCCAACACTAATCAAATCATAAAACACACATCCTCATTCTTAAAAAACAACCCTCAACTTTTGGTTACAAGAGCAGACAAAGGAAACTCAACAGTCATTCCGGAAAAATCAGATTACATTAATAAAACTCTAAATACTATTAAATAAAAACCCCGTCAACACATTACAAAAAGGCATCAACAATATTCTCTCCAGATGGAAAACCCTTCAAATCATTGACGAGACAAAGTACAAATATCTAAAAGCTGAAAACTGTAACCTATCCCGTCTATATTGCTTACCAAAAATTCACAAAAACAACTATCCACTTCGTTCAATAGTATCATCTATAAATAGTCCAACACACAAACTAGCCGAATTCATACAATCAAAACTCTCTAAATTAATCAGTATGACCAATTCACACGTCAAAGATAGCTTTCACCTAAAACACTCACTCTCTAACATCTTAATCCCATTCAACTACAAATTAGTCTCATTTCACGTCGTTTCTCTCTACACCAACATCCCATTACAATTAGTTATTCAAAGCCTACAAAAACGATCAAACTTATTCTCAAAAACATTTCCTTTACATGAAATAATCAAAGCAATGGAATACATCATGTTCTCAACATTTTTCACGTTCCAAAATAAAATTTACCAACAAATCTCAGGATTACCTATGGGTTCACCTTTAGCTCCAATACTATCCAAGATCGTCATGACAGATCTAGAAACAAATAGTCTAGAAAAATTAAAATTCTCATTACCATTATATAAAAGATACGTTGATGATATTATTATTGCTCTACCAACAAACGAAATTGAATCCACCAAATTGATCTTTAACTCTTACAACCCCAAACTACAATTCGCATCCAAAAACGAAATAGACAACAAAATCCCGTTCCTAGATCTACTTTTAATTCACAAACAAAACTCAATTATCACAAATTGGTATAGGAAACTAACCTGGTCAGGCAGATTCATAAACTTCTTCTCACACCACCCACTCTCTCAAAAAAGCTATAATCTACATGCTAGTTGACAGAGCAATAAAACTATCTCACCCGTCATTCCACAAAGAAAATTTAAAACTCATCAGTAACACAATGACAAAAAATTGCTACCCAATCCCTTTCACCGAAAAAATAATAAAACATCGTCTCTCCATAATCAACAATAAAAAACCAATAACAACAATTTTGATTCTTCCATTAATAAACCGTCCCTACCCAAAAAACATACACCATCAACTAATTCGTCTCTTCCAACAATACAACATAACATTGGTCTCAAATAATAAACACAACATCTGATCAATCATTGGATCCACCAAAGACAAAATAACCAACAACCGAAAATCCAACATAGTTTACCAAATTGACTGTAAAGACTGCAACGCCACATACATTGGCCAAACTAAAAGATACCTCGAAACTAGAGTAAAAGAACACAAAAATAGCCTAAAACACACCACCACAATACACACAGCTCTAGCACAACATGCAATAGAACAAAAACACAATTTTCAGTTTGACAACGTAAAAATTCTAAACAATGAGAACTGGCTTAAAAAAAGACTAATCCCAGAAATGATTCAAATTAAGGCACACTCCAACGCTATAAATTTTAGAACTGACATCCAAAAACTAAGGTCAATTTATAACTCTATAATATAATTACTAAAACATTTTACAGTATTCACCTCACATAACAATTTTAAAATTATTGACACTATAAACTAATGAATACACTGACATAACAAACTCATTTTTAATGACATTATCACTAATCTTAAATATCCCTTACCTGACACATCTATTTTATTTTTCTTGACACGTCACCTAAATGATCTCTCTCACCCAATTCACCGTACAGAGACTCGAATAAGCTTCAGAAAATTACACACCTCTTACAAGGAAACGTTGTGAGGTCGATGTCTCCGATTTCGATGAAATTTGGCATGCTTGTAGAATGGATAAAAATAGGCGACACGTATTTTTTTATATCGGCGGAACCCGATTTTTAAGGGTTGAAAAGCACCCTTGAAAATTGGGGTGTTTTTCGTTTTTTGTCGATAACGATTTAACGGTACGAGATATGAAAAAAACTTCAAATTTCAACAATGTTTATTTTTTCGTGTACTATACATTGGAGATGAGAACGATGCAGATAGCAACAAATTTCATATTGTTTATTACAAAAATGCAATTTTTTCAACCGTATCTCCGAGATTTTTCAATCGATTGGGATGTACATTTGAATACATGTAGAGAATGGAACAGTGCGGATACGGATTTTTTCTTTTTCCGATATCTCACAATTAAGGGGTTGAAACTGCCCATCGATTTTTCTGCCGAGAGCATCGTATAATCAGCTAGCCTTTTGGCATTTCGGTCTAAATTCACGTTAATATATGTTCGTGTTATGACGCAATTGCATATTTGTAACATTCCAGCCCTCGCCCCAACGGTCCCCCTCTCGAAAGGCAAACGTTGAAAGTTCTTACCGTGCGGCATGGACGAAAATTTGTAGAAATAAAAATGGGTTACAAAGAAAGTACAATCAGTCAAAATAGTCGATACACATCTTCTCGTTTTGGCGGAACGACACGCTTAAGGGGTTAACGCACTCTTAAAAACTTCGTTCTTTCTATAGCTCGTGAACGGGCCGAAATAAAAATAAAGTTCGAAAAATCACTCTTCAGTTTTCCACTAATATGGGCGGAGGCAAGGATCGCAATCACGGACTGACTTTGTGCTTTCGAAAGCAACTGGATTACAATTGTATATTTACAAAGAAATTCTCCCCCGCCACGCACTGCCTTTGAAGATTACAGCACAATCGGAAAAGTGTTCTCACGCTTACTCATTTAGGAAACGTTTCAACTGTATGTTTTTTATGGATTATACTTCTTACAATAATGATAGTCATGATAAAAGTGTTTGAAACAAAGAGATTCTACCGGATTTTCGATGTTTGGTGGTCTTTATTCTTCGTACCCGCTTTTGTACCACGCATATTTGAAGAGGTTTGTAAACCGTGGAGAAGAAAACTGGTTGTGTGTAAGAGATTGTAATTTAACAATATTGTCTCTCAAATGCAAATTGACGTCGTAATTGTATAATATTACTGCGTCAGAAAAGTCTTTGACGAAGTTTTTCCATACACGGAAGCCATAAACATCAAGGGGCTGTATCATTCCAGTCGTACCTGCAGGAATTACTAACTATCATATGGACTAATTGTCTACAGAACTAATGAAACTGGTGCAATATATTTACCTACTGGAATAGTTAAAACTTTAATATCTTTCCCTTGCATATCCATTTTTTTAAATGCAGTTGGACATTGACCGCTCCAAGAATCCAGAAGTATTACCGATTTTGGACCCGTATTGTGAATATATACTTCTTGGAACCATCGCTTGAAATGATTAGTCGTCAATTTTCTAGATTTCGAAGCCAATAGAAATATATTTTTCGGCTCTGAACATAGTTTGTTCCACTCGAGAACCAAATTTGCCAGTAGGTTCGTTTAAAACGATCAACATAAGTGCCAAAGCTTGCCACTTGCAGAAACCAAAGGCTGTATAGTATAACTGTGTGTTGTTGATGTTTTCGATTGCACGACTGTCTCAACGGATTTCTGCCTTTCTTTCGCCCATGTGCGGCCTGTATAGAGCTCTAAATTGAATCCACTCTGATCAGAATTAAATGTGTTTTTAGCCCCAACGTTGGCTATGTTGACTTTCACCATTTCTATAAATTCGATAGCTTTGTTTTGAAGTGTATCAGCGTTTAATAATTGTTGTTTTGTTACATATTTAGTAATCTTCCGTGACACTATCCCATGTTGGTTTTTGAATGTCCTTAGCCAAGAAGCGAATGCTTGGAAATTTATGGCTGGTATTTGTACAATTTCTCGTGCACGTAAGGCCCATCATTGAAGATCTACATAATGGACAGGCAGCCTTTTGTCCAAAGCGTCATTAAAATTGTTTAACGTGTAGTGTGTTATCTTTGTTAACTTTTCTTTGTAGGTGCCACCCTTATTTATACTATGGGCCCACCGGCACAACTGCGGCTCTGATTTCACCTTTTTAAATTTTGTTTGAACAAATGATAACTTCCTATTCCCATTTGCCCCGGATCTCCAGTAATCTACAGCTCTTGGTTTGTATTCGTAACTCAATTCTTTTATATCTTGGGTACATACATTTTCATCGATTTTTGGATCTAGGTATCGCTGTCCGTACCAATCTCCTTCACTGTCATCTTCTATTGCGGCTGCTTCATGAATTTAATTTAGTGACAGAAAATCCAAACTAGTTTCGACTTCCATTTTCATAGGTTGATCCATCGCTTCAATGATCATGATTACTAGATCATTACTGAACTGTTTTTCCTGTTCGGTGATTGGAGTGCGAGGCAAATTCATAGCACTTATCGCTATGGATAAAAGTTGAATAACATTCACCGGATGAACGTACATTTTTATTTGTATTTCGAACTCAAAATGTATGGCTGGCTTCTCCGTCGTAACTGCAGTAATAATAATCGTTGGTGAATTTATATGACTTGAAACCCAATTGATAAATACACACGAAAAAAATAACGACGACACACGCTATTACCAGAACTGCTATTAATCTTTAATAAGGCGATTTCAAGGTTATCACGAGAGCCGTTCTTTGCACCGTAATCGCTCTTTGCGAAGATTTATTTCTTTTGTTCATTGGTTCTGCTGTTTGTGAAATTAAAGTATAAGATATAGATTAAATTATGCTGCGTTATAAGCTGATAAAAATGTTTGCATCATTCTGTTCATGAGTTGCAGCGGCAACCCAAAAACGCTGTAATTTCTGCAGATAATGCCTTCGATACGGTAAGCGGAGTGGAATTTCTTCGTAAATATACAATTGTAATCCAGTTGCTTTCCGAAACACGAAGTCAGTCCGCGATTGCGAGCCTTGCCTCTGCCCATATGAGTGACAAACTGAAGAGTGATTTTTCACAAGTAATTCACGAATTATTGCAATAAACAACACGCCATTTGTTGCTGTACTCATCATTATCATCATAAACGTCTAGTAGTCGAAGAATACAACATTTTTTCCCTTCGAACTTTATTTTTATTTCGAAAACGAGAAAATGTGTATCGACTATTTTGACTGATTGTACTTTCTTTGTAACCCATTTTTATTGTTAACGTTTGCCTTTCGAGAGGGGGACCATTGGGGGGAGGGCTGGAATGTTACAAATATGCAATTGCGTCATAACACGAACGTATATTGACGTGAATTTAGACCGAAATGCCAAAAGGCTAGCTGATTATACGATGCTCTCGGCAGAAAAATCGACGGGCAGTTTCAACCCCTTAATTGTGAGATATCGGAAAAAGAAAAAATCCGTATCCGCACTTTTCCATTCTCTACATGTATGCAAATTTACATCCCAATCGATTGAAAATTCTCGGAGATACGGTTGAAAAAATTGCATTTTTGCAATAAACAATATGAAATTTGTTGCTATCTGCATCATTGTTGCAATTTGAAGTTTTTTCATATCTCGTACCGTTAAAACGTTATCGACAAAAAACGAAAAACACCCCAATTTTCGAGGGTTCTTTCCAGCCCTTAAAAATCGGGTTCCGCCGATATAAAAAAAATACGTGTCGCCTATTTTTACCCATTCTACAAGCATGCCAAATTTCATCGAAATCGGAGACATCGACCTCACAACGTTTCCTTGTTAGTTTCTCTTGAACCCTCGTTGACCACAAAACTCAACATGTAGGGGAATAAATATTGTAAATTTCGAGTTTTTGCTCATTTAGAAAGGAAAACAAATTCTTAAAAACCATTCTCAATAGGTAATTATCATATTTCTGAGATTTTGTAAGATTTTCACTTACAATGTACAAAAACCCCTTTATAATTAATGATCCGTTACAGACAAGGAAAAAATCGCCGATAAACGGGAATACCTTATCGATTGAGTATGTTCTCACAAAATATTATTTACATCCGTAAATAATGTTTCTACAAAACAACCTTCCTAACATCTGCACAAACTTAAAATATCTACAATATCGAGGTTAGTTATATCACACATTTCATCTCTTTATTATTTCATAATAGAATAACCCTCTCTCTCACACTTCACACATTTCAAACACTTTTACATAGAAATAAATAACTCAATAGACGAAAATTTTTCTCTATATTAACATAATTATAACCAAAACACAACTAACAGAATTGTTATACTAAACGACATAAAACGTATATAACGGAACCACGACCAAAAACACTCATATATATATATTTTGTCAAACGTTATTGTAATATTTTTAAAAAATGTGTATCACAATGTATACAGAATAAACTAACTTCTGAAGAGGACCCGAACCGAGGGCCGAAACGTAACGAAAAACATCCTCTAGTTCCATTGACTTTGGAATAACCTTCATTGGCCGGACCGAAGCCGAATCCACACGATTAACCAATCGGAGATATTTGTTAGGCTTCTGGGTTAAGACTTGATGTAAGGAGTGATTCGGTTGACGGAAATAATGGTTGACGGAAGACTAAGTTCTGAATTTGATGAAGATTGTCAGGAGATTGGGATTGAGACTTGATAGAAGAACTTGAGTCGATGGTAGTTGACGGGAGACTGGGATTGCGACTTGATAGAAGAACTTGAGTTGATGGTGGTTGATGGGAGACGGGGATTGAGACTCGATAGAAGAACTTGATGTGATGGTGGTTGACGGGAGACTGGGATTGAGGCTCGATAGAAGATTTGAGAGTGATGATGATTGACAATTTCGAAATAATAATTGAAAAACTTAACATTATAATAAAAAAAAAGAAACTGCCGCTCGAAATAAAATTATTAACAATTTTTTTAATACCGTTTAGACGTAACCTACTCACCTTCCACTACCTCTTTTCACAACGCTGAAAAATCAATAAAAACGAACCGAATTAAAAAAGTACGTGTTAAATTGTTTACAACAAAATGCTTTATAAAAAAGGTAAGAAGCATTTTTATTGTCAGATTTCAAATTAATTAATAATCTTGCCTCAAAGTTTTCTATCCCCTAATTTTTCGCCTTTTTTTGTTTATAACGTTTTATTATTGACATCAGCGCAAAAAGTTATGGATAATTGTATCAGCTGCAAAAAAACTCATCACACCCTTAATTTCGAGATGGCGGCCGTTTTACCACCCTTAACGTTCCGGAAACTGAGTTTCGCACTCATGGCCGCCGCCCTCACGAAATGAAAAAAAATTAGCGATCTACGTAAAATTTTCAGGAAAATCACCATTTGACCGTACTATTTCGCTACAGAAATTCGTCTGTTTAAATTTGATCGTGGGTGGTTGCGAGATCGACCGGTAGTTGCTTCGTTCCACCTTGTTCCTTCTTTGAGGATTGCGCGGCGGAGAGGATTCTTTTATTTATTGTAAGGTATTACTTTGCCCGGATACAAGTCCGGCCCAACTGACAAGTAATGATTCGTATAGCGAGCAAACCCGATGAGATCGATGAATCCGAGAGACATATGCAAGGTTGCCGGATGTTGCGTTCCAATCGCTGCTTGCACACGCTTTATCTCGTCTTTCTTTTTCGTCAAGCACGAAAACTTTATCGTGAGCATTCGTCTCGCCATCGTCCCTTCCATCATTCTGCCCGACGACGGAATGATGGAATTCGTGACGACGAATACTTCGTTCTATTTGACTAATCACCTAGGGTGCTTCCTTCGTACTAGGATACGCATAAGCGATCTCTTCGAAGCTCTGTTATTTCTAAACTACGAAATTATGTACATACGTACATTCCTTATCGCGTGCGATCCCGCATCGACAATTGTGGCAAACTTGCCTTCAATAAACATACGAAGGCGCTAAACTACCCGGTTACGTTGAGGCTGTTCCCTATAAATAATATCGGCCTGTATGTAACGGATATGTGTATATAAGGTATCTGCGGGTAATAAGGCCTACCTAAGTAATATTGGAAAAAATTAAGAATATCCAATTTAATCGTCATATTTTAATTATAACTATTCAAATTCAGCTTCTATACAATATAAACTAAAAATGGTAACTTGTACCATAAACCAAAACAAAATTAAACATTTTTTAAACCTTGATAGTAGGCCTTATTTTAGTATGGTAGAATAATAAGGCCTATGGCTTTAAGGGGTGAGATGCAGTCAGAGGCGTGAAAAAACGAGCATTTTAAATCATTTTTTATAGTAATTAAGTTTGTTTTGTAAAAGTGGTTACACAAACTTTTTATGTTATATTTCAGCTTGACTTGTACAAATTTTCAAAGGAAGATATTGATTATTTATAAAAATATCGCCATCTTTGTCGGACCCCTTTCGGCATGTAGTGCTTTGCGGTGACCATCATACAATTTTACTTGATCATCTGAAATAAAATAACCAAAAGAAATTATTAGTTTAATAATAAATCTAGTCCTTAATCGAAGCTTTTTTTTTTAAATTAACACAATCGCGGCTTCCGACAGATAACTTTCGATTTTCGACCAAACAATCGGTCGTTTATTGTTAAAAAAAATAGAAATTTTCAACAAAAATGAAAATCCTTCGATTAAGGGGAGGGTAGGGGTTTCAGCGTGAAAAAAACCACTTTTTTGCGAATTTTTTTCATCTATATGGATAGAGTACATTTATTGAAACCTTTTGTATATTGTTAAGTGTCATTTCAAGAACATTCCGTGAAATTTGTACGCGAAAATATCCACTAACAAGCCGGTGACAAAGCTTTTCCAAGAACGCCTTTGGAAAAAAACGATTTGCGGTGTTCACTGTATCTCAGCTAGAAATTATCTGAAATCAAGTACCATTAAAATTGAGTCAAAGTATCATCAAATCCTCCCCCAGCTGTCTTTGATATTTTTTTTTTCATTTCTAAATTTTTGGTGGTCATGTAAAGTGAAAGATGCTATTTTTCACAAAAAATTCCGCCATTTTGGGCGTAGAAAACCCCCTCAATGTAAAAAAATGTCAAACCAACCGTTGGGGGGAGGTATTTTATATGTAGAAAGTGTGTACCAAGTTTGAAATAAATCGGTCATGTAGTTTTCAAATGGCAGTGAATACGGACTTTAAAAAAGTGGTTTCGAGAAAAACGCGTTACCGGCTTGTTTGTGGATATTTTCGCGTACAAATTTCACGGAATGTTCTTGAAGCGACACTTAACAATGTACAAAAGGTTTCAATAAATTTACTCTACCCATGTCGATGAAAAAAATCGCAAAAAAGTGGTTTTTTTCACGCTGAAACCGATACCCTCCCCTGAAGGACTAGTTTTTAATGCTATCAATAAGCACACCAAATTGTATCAAAATTCATCGACTGGTTTTTGAATTATAGTGGTCACCGACTTGAAAAACATAGTTTCGAGAAAAACGCGGTTAAAGTTTTTCGATGTGGATACGGTATTATATGTTCGTAAAATTTTAAGCTCGATGGATGAGGCTAAACTTTTTTTTATGTATTTTGATCCGCTGAATCCGAATATCACAATTTTTTGCCGAAAAGTCAAGCATTCAATTGTTTATAGCCAATTGTTCAAACAATTTTTCAAAAAATTAAAGTTTTTCGGAATGAATGTTTTTAAAAAACATTTTGGGCAATTTCAAACCGACAGTACGTTTTATAAAATATCGCTAAAGTTCATAGTTTTTGAGTGATACATTTTTGAAAAATTCTGGAAGAGTTTTCTAATTTTACACTTGATTTATGTATAGAAATACTAATTAAAAAAATTACTTACCACCAATCATCAATTCCGGGCATCAATGTGGAAGCTTCCAAAATATCAATTTGTTGTTGTCTTCGAAGCATTCTGCCTTCCCGGGCATTATCGTTTGCGCGTTTGTCAGCCGCCACCTACCATGGGGACCCGACGCCCCTACACTAATTGTGGGATATCCCGGAAACTATTCATCGGATTGCCTTGAAATTTTCAGGGAATATTTTCGAAACATCATACTCGAAGAAAATGTTTTAAAAAATCGATTTTTTGAAAATTTGATTGCATCTCACTTCTTAACATACTTAAATAATCAAACGATACGTAATATATTTGGTATTTGAGATTTATAATCCTCTGCAGTTTTGTATGAACTCAAAGTTCTTATTGGCACTGCTCGGACAGCTGAGACACCGGGTCATTTTCTGATCACAACACTCGTTTTGGAGGCATCGGGATCGAGGCACTAAAAATAACGATCAATTAATTAGTAATAATTATGCGTACTACTTATTTACATTTGTAACATTTTAAAAGGAATGTATAATACACTATTAACCAAACAAACTTTTCTATCAGAAGTAGAAGGATAATAAGATCTATGGTTAAATTTCGTTGGTCATAATAACCGTCGCGTCGATCACGTACGTAAGGAAAACAAAATGAAAAATATTTTGTCCACGATACGTTATTCAAATATTTATGATCACCGAAGCTTGAATTAATAAAGATAAGGACTCTGATTTTAGATAGATAAGTGTTATATTACAAAGAATACTTACGATGGATTCCCTTTACGCCAGAAAGCTGCGAGCCGTCAAAAAATATTTAGAGGTCGCTCAAGCCTCTCAAAAATTCAAATTGTCATTAAAAAATCGATTTTTTTTCGTCCACTTCTCATTTATGAATTTTACGCTTTATAATTTAAAAAATAACTTCGCAAAAGCTCTAGCCGGCGAATGAATATTTCGAGGTCCCTCAAGAGCTTCGAAATGTCCAATTTTCGCAATTTTTTTTTTTACTTTTCCCACTCATAAATGTGACGTTTTGTAAAATTTTCAAAATAATTAATCCTTTTTTCTTTAGAAACAGGTTTTTCACATTTACCCCACACTTCTAACCCGATAAAACAACCTATAACTTTGTTTACGGATAAGAGCTGTAAATAACTATTTTATGAGAACAAAGATTATAATTCTTGGGTTAGAAGTGTGAGGTAAATTTGAAAAATCTGTTTCTAAAGAAAAAAAGACTAATTGTTTCGAAAATTTTACAAAGCCTCCAATTTATGAGTGGGAATAGTAAAAGAAAATTTGCGAAAATTGGAAATTTCGAAGCTCTTGAGCGACCACTGAAAATTCATTGGCCGGCTAGAGCTTTGGCGACCCTAATTTTAAAATTATTAAGCGTAAAATTCATGGGTGAGAAGTGGACGAAAAAAATGGATTTTTTAAAATGGAAATTTGAATTTCTGGGAGGCTTAAGCGACCTCTAAATATTTTCTGTACTGTTCGCAGCTTCCGCGACAATTTTTTTTTTTTCCTTTAAAGAAGATAATTGGATGGTGAGAGGAAGGTAAAAAATGGAGCTCACAATTGTGGCATTCCAATATGCATATTTGTACGCGTACCGAGAAAAAAACAATTTCACTAACGTCAATATATATAAAACGCTTCTAAGGTATTTTATCCGAATTAAATCGACAATTAAATGCAATCTATAGAGCTAGCAATTATTAGTATCCCGTTTTATCATTTGACCGCACATAAATATTTTTTTTTGTTTCGTTGTAAGCATCCCTACACATCGCCGTCTGCGAAATTAGTTCGCGTCTGTGAATCATTTGTACACACAAATATATATAGGTAGGGAAAACACAATTTAAATTAAATCAGTGCTCTAGCAGAACTCGATCGACTCGAACGCTGGACGAGTGTGTTGTGCGTTATAACGGGCACTTTATGCAACATCTGCAATAGGAATGTTGAGAATCTATATGCATTTGCTTACATGGACGTCAATTACACCGAGAGCTTTTTAACTGCAGAAGCAAAATAAATGAAATTCACTTGCATATCGAGAAACTGCGAACTTTGTTCAAATGGTTGTTTTTCTTGTCCGTCCTCAGATCGATAACACTCGCAAAATATATGTACTTAAGGGGTGTATATGAGCTTGTGGTTTTTAGAATACAATTTTTTTTGTACAATTTTATGCCGTGTGGTCTTAACTTCAATATGCAGCAAAGATTTTGTAAAAATTCAAAATTTGACCGAGTTATGATCATTTTTGGGAAGTTTGTTTGGGAGGTTTAATTTTTTTTGCAGTGTGATTCGTTTGGGAAGTTTTTTTTAATATTGTCATCCGTTTGCTGATGACGAATGATTGACGTTGGTGTTTTTGGTAAAAAATCAAACTTTTTTTTCACAGCATGTGATTTTCGAAATTTTTAAAATTTCAATAAAGTATCCGGTCATGCAAACGTTTTATTATGCTATTGAAAGTACATTTTTCCATGTTTTTCATTGGCCATGCAGCAAGGGCAGTATTTTGTTTTAACAATTATAACTCTATGGTCCATCGTTATATACGTCTATACATTTTAATTTCCGGTAAAATGCCGGCAATTCGTCTTCCTAATACTCTCATTAGAAAAAATACTGGAAATCGACTTTTTATCGATCCCGTACCCGTATTACCCGTTAAGGGGTTACGGGGGTTTGAAAATTTCAAAAAATCCATAACATTTTTTTTATTATCTAGTAGTACAGTATTCTCCCAAAGTTTTAAGTCAATCGGAGTAAAAGTCTAGGAGAGAGAGCCTTTGGGAATTCCCCCCGTTGGGAAAGACCGGCCGGGAGTGACGCAGGTAATCGCATTTTTCTCAAAACACTATTTTTGAAGTCGGTGGACACGATTTCTCAAAAACGAATACACCGATCTTATTAGAATTTTGCACACTTCTTGAAAATAGCATTGACTAGTGATTGAACGAAGGTTTTTTCATGGATTACAACCAATTTTACAAGGCTATACGTAGTGTAAATTGTACAAAAAATTGAACTATTTTGCATACAACTCTGCAAAAATTCAAATTTCAACTTTAAAAAATCCTTTGTTCACTCCCGAGCTATACTTATCTACTAGCAGAAAAAATTGTTTTTTTTTTTAAATTTCAGATAAAGCTATCATGAGTTATCCTGACCACCACAAGAACACTTTTTTAGGGGTCTCTGGAAACCAGGTCCCACCGGCTGGACTTCTCAAATTTTTGGGTGAATTTTTTTTTAAATGTTGTTGAAATGTTGGTCTTTTATGTGCTTAACATTTTGAATAGAATAATTTACATATATTTTTTTTTAATAGAGAAAATATGCTTTGTTTGGCTTCGAAGCCCATGTAACCCCTTAATGCATATAGTTTCATATACATCGTGGCACAAGGGTTTGATCGGAAAACGGATGGTTCGAAAGCTCGATTGGAAGTCTCGTGTCAAGCCGGCTCCTATTACGAAATCTTGGGTTGAGTTGACAGGTTGAAATAAACCTAGAACCGATAGAAACTAATAAAAAAGTGACATTACACCAGAAAATTGAGTCAGTTTTTTTAAATGTGTCCACTCGTTCGTGCGGGACGTCGAGTCGAAACTTAAAAATGACCGGCAAAGTCCAACTCCCTGTATAAAGAGTACGTAGCGACGTTGATAACTTTTAAATTTTCTTTTAATAACTTAGTCTTAAGGCGCAGCCGCGCCTTATATATATATATATATATATATATATATATATATATATATATATATATATATATATATATATATATATATATTGTGACGAGGATATTTTTTCTTACTACGGAAACGAGAACTTAAACACGAGAGCTAAGGTGCGAAAACCGTCACCTTCGGCCGTCCACCCCGCGCGCGTGCATTCGCAATACCCGGGGCGCCAGAAAATTTTGTTTCACCGGATTTCTCAACCGGTATGCCCTGGGGTCAGGGGGATCCGCCCTGACCCACCATCAGAGCTGGAGAACTCCGTGATTTTTGTTTCACAGGAATCATAACCGGTATGACCTGGGAGTCTGGAGGCCTCCCTGATTTTTGTATCGCCAGAATCATAACCGGACTAACTGGATGCACTTGCACGGGAGGACGGTTGCGGTCCAGCACGGCCGCTCAGGCTATGGGTTGTGGTAGAGGGGTCGGGATTCACTGGGGAGTAGCTTAGCTGTCAAGGGTATCTGTCACTACGCGACACCGGTAACACCACGATAAAATAAAACGAAGTTTTATTTTATTGTGCGGGAGCTGCTGAGTTAACCACCCGTGAACTTTTTACGTAAACGAACTCAACGCGAACGCGAAATGCACGCGGAAACGTCACACGCACGTGAACGAGAGAACACGACGACGTGCCTCTTACGCGAGAACGAGAGCGCGACGCCACGGGCGCGGGAGAGACACGACACGTCTCTCCATCGCGACGTCTGATCGACAACTCTCACGATATCTCAACAATCGGGAGCGATCGCGATTTTGGGAGACAACCGTCTCACGCGAAGATTCGTTAGCAACTCTGTACCTCGCGCGACCAAAGCCGGCGTGCGAGGGATTATGCGAGAGCGAGACAGAGCGCGTTAACAGAAAAAATGTCAACACGCTCGCGGCATCGGACCATGCGAAATCGCCGGTTCAAGCGAGAACTTTATGTCGTATAATATCGAGAGCTGAAATATTATTTCGGGAGCTGGATTATTCTGATAGAATATTCCTTTCGGAATTTATATTTTTCCCGAGTTACCCCGAAAACGGAACGGTAACAAAAGGGGACCTTTTCTCGTCGGTAACATGGAGGCCCTCGGAGATCGCATCCCCGGGTCACCGTGCGAAAGCGGGCAAAGCTTCTCTCCAGAAGCGCGGCGCGGAGATCTCCAGCGTCCGCCCGTAACCTAAACGGCCCGCTCTCCAGCACGATGCACCACTACGGTGGGGCGCCAGCGTTTCAGCCGGGCGTACACCGATTCCCCGAGAGGCCTCACTGGGTGTATCCCTCGGTCGGGATTGCTCAGTACGTTCAGCCATACGCCGCTCGACCGAGTTTCGCATGCCAACCTAACCTAAACGATAGCACAACCCAAAACCTCAAACGTAACAAGACAAACATTCTAGAGAAAAGACCCTTGATACTAACGGATGGGTCGCAACCCGGGCATCGGGAGCATATCTTGATCATCGGTAGCATTTTTGTGACGTGGCTCAAAAAATCACGTCACAATATATATATATATATATATATATATATATATATATATATATATATATATATATATATACACACACATATATATAGTATGTGTTATTTAAGCTCACATACACGGGGAAAGGTGATATTGCAGACATTCGACTTCGAGGACCATCCTCATAATAGCTATCCATTCCAGTATTAAACATTGCATAAACCCCAATGTCTTAAACACTACCATTGAATTAATGTTAGCATGTTTTTATGTCCCAAAACCAACAAGCGTTACCAAATGCGTGCCACGCAGAGGTTGCAGGATCGGATTTACACTTCTTTGTAGTTGATTTTTGTGTGAAAAGTTGCGGATGAAGAGTAATGGGTTCAGAATGAGGTATACATCTTCTGCAATTCATTTTTAAAATATCACTAAGAAATAAAGTGGAAAGCTTTGTTGGGATTAATCAAAAGATTTTTTTATATCATTTTGTAACTGTGTGGATGTCGGTTTTTAAAAGAAAGAAATTGAAATTTTTTAGAATTTTTTTTTCTGTTTACTTAAAATCTTCTGAGTTAAAAGCCAAACAAGAATAAAGAAATGTAAACCCCTAAAGTTAAATAAAAATAATTAAAGTGACCCTTTAATGGGTTTTTCGCTAAAGTAACGATTTCGATCGATCTGGACACGAAAAAGAAATCGCGGACCTTTGAAATTTTGCAGGCCTGCGAAGGACACGTTGAGTTTGAAATCATGAGTTTAGTATTGAAGAAAACTCGGTCATGTGCGAGTCGGGCCTCGTTCCATTAGGGTTCCGTAGATATGACAAATTAATTTTTTTTTTAAACTAGATATTTAATTAGGTAATGCTTTTTTCTGTATTAGTTCTTATGTAGTACTAAACTGAAACCATATGGGGTGATGATAGCTAAAGGAAGCTTTGTATACCCCTGCTGTAAACTAATAATGAAAATATATAAAATGATACTTATTTAATTAGGGGCCATTCACAAAACACGTGACGCTGTAGGGGAGGGGGGGGGGGGTAGGCAAATCGTCACACTTTGTCACAGGGGGGGGGGGGCGGGAGGGGGGTCGAGCAAAAGTCAGGAGACGCTATAAGCATATTAAAATCTGGAAAAGGGTGATACTGAGATGCTGAAAATTTTCTGTACTGCCCACCCAAAGTTCCGACTACGAGGAAGTCGCAACTTTTCCGATATCGATTGAGACTCACCTGAACCATCCTCGGGAACACATTGCATTCTAGGTGCATCGTGATAAAATACCCATGTGCGAATGTCGGTATTGCGCCAGAGTTACCAATACGGCCCAGAGTTGTGCAAGTCCTGGCGACCGACTCTCAATTTTCGGTACTGCCCCAGTATTGGAAACCGAACGTATCAGTACCGTCCCAGTCTGGGTTACTGAGTCTTGGCTGAAGTACTGGCCCAGTAATGGTAAACTATTTTATCAGTACGGTGCCAGTCCTGGTTACCAAGTGTGGTTGAGTCTCGGCTGGAAGTACTACGCCAGCACTGGCAACTGAACGTATCAGTGCCGTGCCCGTCATAGCTACCCAGTCTTGGGTGAAGTACTGCCCCAGTATTGGTAAACAATTTCATCAGTGCGGTGCCAGTCCTGGTAACCAAAGCTGGTTGGATGTACTGCCCTAGCACTGGCAACTGAAAGTATCAGTACCGTGCCGGTCTTGATTACTGATTCTTGGGTTGAGTACTGTCCTAGTGTTGGTAAACAACTTTATTAGTACAATGTCAGTCTTGGTAACCAAGGTTGGTTGAGTCTCGGCTGGAAGTGCTGCCCCAGCATTGACAACAGTACCATGCCAGCCTTGGTCACCGAGTCTTGGGTTAAGTACCGCCCTGGTATTGGTAAACAATTTTATTAGTTCAGTGCCAGTCTTAGTAACCAAGGTTGGTTCAGTCTCGGCTGGAAGTGCTGTCCCAGCATTGGCAACAGTACCATGCCAGCCTTGGTCACCGACTCTTGGGTTAGGTACCGCCCCGGTATTGGTAAACAATTTTATTATTTCAGTGCCAGTCTTAGTAACCAAGGTTGGTTCAGTCTCGGCGGGAAGTGCTGCCCCAACATTGGCAACAGTACCATGCCAGCCTTGGTCACCGAGTCTTGGGTTAAGTACCGCCCCGGTATTGGTAAACAATTTTATTAGTTCAGTGCCAGTCTTAGTAACTAAGGTTGGTTCAGTCTCGGCTGGAAGTACTGCCCCAGTATTGATAAACAATTTTATTAGTACAGTGCCAGTCTTAGTAAACAAGGTTGGTTGAGTCTCGGCTGGAAGTAGTCCCCCGGCATTGGCAACTGTACCATGCCAGTCTTGGTTAACGAGTCTTCGGTTTAGTACTGCCTCGGTATTGGCAGACAATTTTATCAGTACGGTGTGAGTCCAAAAAATATGGATTGAATGAAAAATGTAAGTTTTGCTTCCTCATAGAGAAACTTTGTGACGATGAAAACATTTTTTTTTCAGTTTTCAATGTCAACGTCCTCAAAATGTCCCAAAACCTCGAAAAATCATATTCAGAAACAATGTCTGCATGCATGTGCGGGTGTGTGCGTATGCGCGCGCATGTACATTCTGGCACTGTAAAATTAAAACGTCTGTAACTCGAGAACGGTTCGGGTTGAAGGGCTCTCGTTTCGCTTAGATGTTAATCTATACAATCTCTTCATTCCCTGCAAATCTTGTCGAGAGAACTAAAAAATTACAAATTTAACGGCATTTTTTAATAAAAAAATGTCTGTGACCACGTTAATTTGCAAAAAATTTCAGAATTTTGTAAAAGAATTGTTTTTTAAAAAATCTTTAAAAGAAAGAATTTTTTAAAAGAATTGTAAAATAATTTTTTTTAACAAATAGAGTATCATGAAAGGACGGCTGGTATTGAATTTAGGAATGATCGGTCGAATGGTCTAAATTTTATAAATTTTGGACATTTTCGAAATATGTCAAACCGCTCTAATTTTTGCATATATCAAGATACTGGGGTGTTTTTTTTACACAAAGTATTGTAAAAGTAAAGTTGCTATAAAATTTGGAGAGAATCCCGAACCATTACAGACTCCCTGGACTCTTCCGTATCCTTACGGATATCCATAAATTGGCTAAGTAGACGATGCCATTTTATTTCACTATTTCGCGTGTTCGTTCTGAATGTACGCCGCGACGGGCTCTGGCGCCTTCTTGCGTCTGAACGTACGCCGCGACGGGCTCTGGCGCCTCCTTGCGTCTGAACGTACGCCGCGACGGGCTCTGGCGCCTTCTTGCGTCTGAACGTACGCCGCGACGGGCTCTGGCGCCTTCTTGCGTCGAGGCAGACATTGTTATGCCTCGACGCAATGCGTGTGTGTCAGTGGTCATTCGCTACGTCGGGCGCACACGGTTGAAGATTGTTTTCTTTCCCCATGCTGTCCCTCCGCGGCAAGTATACACTTCGTGTGGGTATATGCACCTATATACCCACACGCTGATCCACGCTCGGCGTCAACAAAGAATTAGGATTTCTTTGGCAGCGTTGAGCATCAGTCTTTCTCGGGCTGTCTACGTGTGAACTTGTTTCAATCCCCAAGTGCTTTTCATATATTCCCATTCATGTTTATACAGTACAGTTTTTCTATTATTATAAACTAATTTTTCTCGTCCTAAAACGCATTCGAGTGCTCTAAGTGTGCTATAAAAATTCGAACGTTTTATAAGGTGAACCAGGTAAGATATACAAAGAATTTTTATTTATACTTATTTTTTCATTTTATTTTGTATTTTTTGTCTACTGCATGTTAAGACATAATGAAAATTCATTTATTCTCTCTTCGTTCCATACTTGCTGTAGGATTGCTCTCTCTCTCTCTCTCTCTCTCTCTCTCTCTCTCTCTCTCTCTCTCTCTCTCTCTCTCTCTCCCTCCCTGTTTTGTAGGCCACTTTTAGAGCCGCCCTCGCCCACGGAGATATGTGGTGAGGTTCGTGGCTACACCCCCCCCCCCCCAACAACACGTGTATTTTATTAATAAGAAATGTCAGACAGAAGTGTCAGAGAGTGCGGTATCGTATTATGAAAAACGAAATAATAGTACAGTCGTGCTGTCGCCAAAAAACCCCGTAATCGGAAAAAATTAGAAGAAGGCCAGTTTTTTAACAGATGATTATGTGGGTGCCGCGGTGCTAAATCCAATTTGGCCCAAAAATCGGGGTGTAGAGTTTTTTTTAGGGGATGAACGGGGATGAGAGTTGATCAATGCCAAACTACCACCCCTACGAGGCCGGCGTCGTGAGACAAAATGTTCAGAAAAATCCGGGCTTTATTTTTGTCCACAGCGTCAAAGTCAGGGAAGCTCATTTTGGGGGTGAAAAAGTGGGCTGAAATTTTGAAAGATCAGTTTTGATTTAATAACTCTTTAGGACAAATTCGTATAATTTTTGTTTAAATGGAAATCTTGTAGCCCTTGAAAAGACGCATCGATCGAGTATTTGATCATCCCTTTCCGATAATATCTTCACCCCTAAACAAATTGTTGAAATATTAAAAAAAATCTTTTATTGTATAACTAAAAAACAATTGAATTTTCGAATATGGTTAAATGTATGAAATGTAGAAAATAACAATTATCGGACGAAATTTTTCTCTTTCCAAATATTTGCCTAAAAAATCGGCAGATAATTTTTAATAACAAATGAACTATGCAATATAAAAAAAAATCATACGTACTCCCATAAACAATGTATTTTTCAAGATATATTCAATATTTCAAGTGAATCGGTTGAAAATTGTCTGAGTTATGTTTCCGGCCAACTTAAAAAAGGCAGTTTCGAGATAAACGCTGCACAGCCGCCATTTTGAAATTAATCGCTTCAAAAAAATTTTTGTATACAGTCACTGTATACAATATGATATACTGTATGATAAACACCCTTTTTTGTAATCTCGATTTATTTTGTAGTTTTTCTGAAAAAAATCCCCAAAAAGCCTGTTTTTTCAGCCTCTAGAGTGGCCTAAGGCCTTAATGGACGACCCCACGTATAAATTGTGCGTTTTCATATATTACATATATATTTACCTAAAATAAACAATATAAATTGTTCGTTCTGAAATAGCTTATTAAAATGGTTTTAGTATTTTACTTGCTTCTATTTGTTGAAAGAAAAACGAGAGCAGAAGGGGGCGGGCTCCATGTCACGTAATTTTCAGGAGCGGCAGGAGGAGGGCAACGGCACCAGTCACGAAATGTCACAGGAGGGAGGGGGGTCGAATATTGATAAAATTTGCGTCACGTGTTTTATGAATGGCCCCTTATTTACAAAATCTGGCCCCTTATTTACAATACCAAATTACTTATTTTTGGAGTCAGTACCAGCCAATTGCCAATACTGTCACATTTTTCACAGAAAAAGAGGAGGCGAAGAAAAATAAATGAAATATACGATCTACAGTCTTTTTTCCATTTGCATTCTCGTTTCTCTCCTTCTTGGCCGGCACCGACTCCGAAAATAAGTGTTTTGTTATTGTAAATATTTAAATAACAGTATTTTTTATATTTTCATTTTAAATATATTGTATTATTTGTACAATGAATTATTACATATACTACATTATGAAACGGCGTTTTTAGTATTTGTTGTTTCAATACAGTATAAGGTATACATAATATGCAGACATTCCAAATTCCTAACTAGTTTAGTTTTTGAGATAGACCCCGTAACAAAAATGGTCTAAATCTGACAACTTTGACGGCCTCCTATTTCTTTATTTCGGAAGATAACAAAGAAAACATATATTTGTGCTCTACGCATTGAGCTTTAAATAACGACGTCCCACATGCCAGGGTAGAAAAAAAATCTGCTCCTTTTTATGTATGGGACAGCCATAAAAAATAACTGAATTGAATTTCTAATTCAATATTCGATTTTGGGTCAACATTCTACACAAAATATCAACATTTCAGATCTGTAACTCATTCCGTTTACGAGCTAGACACCCGTGACATACGGACGGACAGACATTGCCCTTTGGGTACGGAATCCTAAAAAATAGAAAACATGCAATTTTTTTACTTTTTTTCGAATTCATTTGGCATAATGCAAGAATAAATGTTTAAAAATACAATAAAAAACATCTTATAGAGGATTCTATGAAGTTTTCAAACTGTCCTTCCATCCCACGCACGATCATTACTGCATGAGTATTCGAAGTACTCGTGAACCAATTATCAGAAAGTCCACGGGCATGAATACATTTGTTTACCATTTTTTCGTTCATCAGGTTATAGATTGATCCTCCCTCTGTAATTTGATAGGCCAGAGAGCTCTGCACGATGATTCGTCGCCGAGTTATCAACTGTGAAAGCAAATGCGACACTCTCGACATTGATGACTGATGTCGTCAAAGGACGATCATTATTTGATGTATGTTAAGTATTCATGAAGTCGATCGTCCTTTGATGACTTCGGTCATCAAAGTCCAAAGTGTCATTTTTGCTTTCACAGCTGATAACTCGGCGACAAATCATCGTGTAGAGCTTTCCAGCCGATCAATATAAGAAGGAAGGGTCAATTTATAAATTGACGAACGAGAAATCGGCAGAAAAATGTATCTATGCCCGTGCACTTTCTGAAAGTTGGCAACAAAATCGAAAAATTTCGTTTTGCTGTTTTTGTTATGATTTGTCAGTAACGGCCAATAAAAAAATGTTGAATTACAAAACCATAAGCGAGGAAGTAAGCTTCAAAATGCTTCCATTCTTATTGTCCTTACGACCATTTTTCACCGAGTTATAGCTCGTAGAAACTTGAAACGTCAAATATTTTGCATTTTTTAATGCCTTAAATGTTTAAATTTGAATTGTTACGCGAGAGATTCGCGAGTAAGTGATTTTTTTAAATCACTTGCACGTACCTATATCAGTGTCTTTTTACCATTGTAGGCGTACGCAACGGATTTATAATCGAGATAAAACCTCTCGCCGGCATGTGCGGTGGGACAATTTTTTTGCGACTGTCCATTAGCGAGAAAAAAAGCGGCGAAAGATGTATCGTGAAAACTGTGAAAGAAACCAAATAAATATCTATACATGTCAACATGAAACGAGTGAAAAAATACGTGGAGGGAGTCCTCGAGACAGAGGTCCCGAAGCCCGGATCGCCAGGGCAAAAACGGGTCGAGAGTCAAGGAGCTCTGAAACTCTGAACCGCTTTGTCGTGGATGCTGGTCGATGCGAGGTCGTTTTTTTGCTCTCTTCTCGCATCCTTCTTTATGCACTGAAAGCTCGAAGAGGAACAGGGCGACTAAATACCTTTAGGGCCATCGGCAACAATACGGGTTTCATTCTATTCGTCAAGCTCGAAAAACCCGACCGAAAACGCCACATTTGTGCAACATGTTTTTCTCTTACCGCGTACTTCACTATTTGGCGAATCTTCGTGATAGTTAACGAGGTATCCCTCTCCATAAGGCCAATTTGAAGGGTCAGAATGATCAATTTTTTTCTAGTAACAAATTGGTATAAATTAATTTTTTCCCAACAGGTTGTACACATGTTTGTTATTACAATGTAATTTTTTCGGAAGAAAATCTTTCGAATGGTTCGTGGTGCTGCAGTTGGCGTTGCAGTTCTGCAGCGGCGAGGCCCGAACCGGCAAGATTTCTACCAGGCTCAAATGTAATCTGAAACGAAAACAAAAAAAAATTTCTTCAAATATATCCAACAGGCTATGGGTTCAGGATGCACTTTTCGAAATTTCGAAAAGTACGAAAAATGAGAGCTTCTCCAAAGAAAACCTCATTTTTCTCTTGAAAAACAGCATGCTGAAGTCATTGCTATGAACAAATAGTTCATCCAATTAAAAGATGCGAACGTGAACCGAAAATGACTACTGTTTGCACGCTAACTGTGCAAATTCACGTTAATAGTGTGAAAGTTACTCAAGATATCAATCCCGCCGTGTCAAGATATGTAGTTTCGAGATCATCGCGTTCAAACTCGACGGATCGCGGTTAACCAGACGCACACGGTCCCACAAAAATAGGTGTAACTTCGTCAATTATTTAGAATTTCAGGGTCCGGTCGGTCAGGAGGTAATTTCAGGAAGTAATTTGATTGATTTCGAAGGGCGGATACAGAGGCGAAAAATTCATTTTTGTCAAGGTCATCGTTTTAGTGTTCTCAAGGTCATCAATGGATCATCAAAGGTCATCACATGGGAACATGTTTTTTTTAATTAAGGGGGGCGAGAGGGGGGTAAGGTATTATTTCTTTTTTCATTTTTTAAATATTTTTTAAAATGAATGCGTAATATCTCAAGAATATTGGGTCCAAATTTCAAGTCGGTCGGAGCAAAATTGACGAAGTTATGAGTATTTGAGCGTCCATTGCTTCAGGCCGGGTTTTTATTGCGAATTAGTAGAGCAGAGGAGCAAGCGGCGCACGACAGTAAAGAACGAAGAGTTTTCCGTAGACAAATGCAAAAAGATGCTCTAGATCATGTGGATGGAAGCTTTTTGCTCAACGGACCTGGCATCGATGACTCTGTGTGAGTATAAGAAAATTATCGAGTTTTATTTTGAATTTTTCAGTGTGCAAAACTTTAAAGCGTTTTTCAGAAACTTGTCATGTTTGAAGTCCGTGTACGCCATAACTCAAAATCTACTGAACCAATCGTTTTGAAATTTTGCACAGTACTTCTTCACATAATTCACGAGGTATTGTCGGGAGCTTTTTTTAAAAATAATTATTAATTTTACAACAACCAATTGGCCGATTTTTCCAGCGAAAATTGGTTTTTTGGCTCCCAAGTGATACGAAAAATTGTAAAATCGAAAGAAAAAAAAATCCTTTCGTGGTTACCTCGAGAAACATCTCCTTTAACAAATGCTTTTTCTTTGTTTCAGAAGATTCTGTTGCGAGTTATGATGTACACCCCAAAACAACTTTTTTCGAGGCGCCTCCGGAAATTCACTGTCACTCGCTCAATTTTCAATATTTTGCAATGAAAATTTAGGGAAATATTGTTCAAATGTTGCATTATTATATGGAAATTGACTGAATAAACTAACATTATCTGTATCATCAAAAAATCTTATAAACATCCCTTTTTTCACCGAATTAACCTTACCCCGTTGACCCCTTAAGCCGTTCTGGCTGATATTCAGACGAATCCAACAACCATGATGTGGACAAGGTCATGATATGGTATCATGACCTTGAAATGATTTTTCACCAAAATACACGTGTAAAAACGGGAAATCGTTATGGTATTGACAATAAGAATATCCGAATAATGTAATTGAATTTATTATGCAGAAAATGTATTGTAACAAATGTTCGAAGTGATGGCCATTAACCTCGACACATTTTTGAAGACGTCGGATGAATGATTCTCTTGACCTTCGAGTAGTTTCTGGTGTGATAGCGGCGCGGGTTATCCAACTGATAACGGATCAATGGTTTTTTAAAATGGGAACAAGTTTTTTTTAAGACGTTGTAGCTGATATTCAAACGAAACCAACGACCTATGATACCATGACCTCGAAATGATATCATAGGTCGTTAGATTCGTCTAAATATCAGCTACAACGTCTTAATAAAAAAAACATGTTTCCATTTGAAAAAACCATTGATGAACTTGAAAACGCAAAAACTATGACCTTGGTAAAAATGAATTTTTCACCACTGTATCAGCCCTTCGAAATCAATCGAATTACCTCCCAAGATTTTTTTCGTCACTCGAAAGGCAACGGAGATAGTTGGGGTGGTCACGTTAAATGGCCCACCCTGTATATACAGGGTGAGGCACATAAAGGTTACAGAGCAATAGCACTCAAACTATTGATCATATCCAAAAATGTTTCAAACAAAAGTTTCTGTGTTCGAGAAGGCCGTCAAACTGGACCACCCTATTTTTTTTATCTGTGGAGGCGCTGAAACTGCGTCAAGGTCAACTCCACTTTTTCAAATGGAATGGTTCATTTTTTTCCACCATCTTGTGGATCACCTGAAGCCGCATAAAAAACATCAGGGGGTCAAACTCGTTCAAGGTCATTCAAGGTCAGTACCGATGATACAAATTTAAATATCTCGGATCACTAACAAATATTTGGTAGTGATCCGAGATATTTAGATTTGTATTTCATTTCAATAGGTGACCTTGAATGGCGTTGAACGACTTTGACCGCCTAATGTTTTTTATGCGGATTGAGGTGCTCCGCAAGATGGTTGTAATAAAATGCACCATTCCATTTAAAAAGTGAAGTTGACCTTGACGTAGCTTCAGCGCCTCCACCAATAAAAAAATAGGGTGGTCCAGTATGACGGCCTTCTCGAACACTGAAACTTTTGTCTGAAACATGTTTGGATATGGTCAATAGTTTCAGGGCTATTGCTCTGTAACACTATATGTGCGTCACCCCGTATATACAGGGTGTCCCTCTTATCTCTGCCACCCGAACTAACTCGGTAATTATCGAGGTCACAAAAAATGTTCGCGTCAAAAGTTATACGGTGTGAAGGGAGCCATCAAATGCGACCAATTTTTTTATTTCGGTGGAGGCGCTGACGCACAGCGAAGGTCACATCCACTTTTAAAAATGGTATGGTACATTTTTTTCAACCATCTTGTGGAGCACCTCGAGCCGCATAAAAAACATTCGGGGGTCAAATTCGTTCAAGATCATTCAAGGTCAGTATGGATGATAGAAATCTAAATATTTCGGATCACTACCAAATACTTGGTAGTGGTACAAAATATTTAGATTTGTATTTCATTTTAATAGGTTACCTTGAATGACCTTGAATGACCTCCACACGATGGTTGAAAAAAATTTATCATTCTATTTTAAAAAGTGGAGGTGACCTTCACTGTGCGGCAGTGCCTCAACCGAAATAAAAAAAAATTGGTCGCATTTGATGGCCCACTTCACGCCGTACAACTTTTGTCTGGAACATTTTTTTGTGACGTCGATAATTACCGACTTATTTCGGGTGGCAGAGATAAGAGGGACACCCTGTATATACAGGGTGACGAAGATAAAGTGTTACAGAGGGGGTCCAAGGGGCGGAGCCCCTTGTAGGGGTGCAGGGGGTGAAGCACCCCTCCACCGAAGGTGGTGGGGGTGGAGCTCCACCAATGCAGAAAAAACTAGATTTTAAATGAATAAAAATAAGAAATTCGTACAATCTCATATTTTCGTTCAACGTTGTCGCTCAACGGAACGAATAACAATGACCACAATAGTTTCATAAGATAATCTTGTCTTTGTAGCAAAACCATAATAAGATACACCTCGGTTCGAGTACCTGTAATACATATGTAGAAACCGAAATACCAATCACACCTACAACAACAACAACACACACATACACAGAAAGAAACCCACACAGACACCATTTTTGCCGATTTCCAGTCTCGTGTTTGAAATGATACATTTTTACAAACTTTGAACGAGGGCAGGGGGGAGAGGAAAGTGACCGCGTAGTTTGTTCTTCGGCATCGTGCTCAGAAGAGCTTTTTTGACAAATCCCGCAACCTCCCATTTCTAGAGTGCATGTGTGTGTTATTTTTATTCATTAAAAATCTAATTTCTTCTGCATTGTTGGGGCTTCGACCCCTCTATCCCCACAACGGGCTCTGCCCCTTGACCCCGCCAGACGGGTGAAACCGCCCTGGACCCCCCTCTAGGCCCTCCCTGGTCTTCGGGTCCGCTATTCTGCGACGCATTTTTTGAAAGTCCAAACCCCATAAGTTTTTATGGGGGGTCGGGGGGATGACCGCCGCGATTTCTCTTCACCATCGTGTTCAGGGGGTCAATTTCTATAATTCCTCCCACCCCCCTCCCCGAGGTGGGGGTTATTTTTTAAACGTTTACCGACTTTTCCAGATAAAACAAATAACCAAGAGTATTTTTTTTTATTCTGCCAAAAAAGTCAATTGTAAAAATGGCATGCGAAAAACCAAAAGCAGATGATTTTTATCTCAAAAACCGTGGGACTTTTACTAAACTGAAATTCCAGCATATAGTAGGACATGATCTGACCTATCTACAGTTGCAGGATTATCCATTCATAACACGACATTCTGTACATATACTACTTCAATACATATATGTACGGTTTATATATTTCCTTTGCACTGCGTGTTGTCAATTAACGATGTTAAGAACTCCGAAAGCGAAAGTGTTCATGAGAAATGTATTACAAAGATAATCAAGTTGGATCGATTTATATGGTCAGTATAATGTGCAGTCCGGAAGATCCCTAGTTAATCGGAAAGCTCCCGGGGAGGATGAGAAAAGCCTATGGGGACCTGTCGTCCTCGATCAAAACTGACCAACCTCCCTCATACTCTGCGGAGCCGAGGGCGAAAGGGAAGAATATGGGGGAGCCTCTGGCCAAGACGTTTCGACAGCTGTTGAATCGCTACCCTCCCTCGCTAATTTCCTTCTTACCCCATTCGTGCGGCGACAAGATGACACATAAATTAATAAATACTACAACAATAGGCGTCACGGTGACCTCGACTTTTTCTAAGACAGGCACGACCGAAATAAGGAAAGAATAATTATAAATAAATTTGATTTGTTGATACATAAATGCATTTTCATAGTCAAATATTTTGTGGAATATTGCAACAGTAAAAATACAAGAAGGTCGAAGAATACCCGAGACGAAACGGTTTTGCAGCGCAAATTCAATGGAACATGTGAAGCTAAACCGTAAGTGACGAAGAATGACGAAGAATGACGAAGAAGAGACAGCATAAAGGCAGAAAAAAGTTTTTTATAGCGCTTCTTTCATTAATATCTGAGACAAAACAACGTCTCACAAAACCACATGCAAAAAACCGCAACTTTAAGGTGTTTTTTTTTCAACTGATTAGTCGTTAATCGATCCCGCATTTTACCAACTCGTTGAGAACAAACAAAGTAACAATGCATCACAAATTCATCGCCACGGTGGCATTTCTGGTAAGGATGTATGGCCTGTACATTCCCTACCAAAAGTGAGTTTCGGCGAGAATTTTAAGTACGTTGCGATGAGATAATTTTTTTTTTTAACCAATAGGGGTGTGCGGGTAGCAGAATTCGTCAGGTCAGGTCAGGTCGTGTAATTAGACTATGATCCGATCGGGTACCCGAATTTCTTCGGGTACTCGTCTCATATCGGGTACTCGATAAGTCGTGTTGCCGGAACAAAATTTCGTTTCATAGTATAGATAGCGTCACGGAAACGTACCAAAACGGACGAAATAGACTCCAGCTTTATGTTCTCTACTCGTCGCCAATAGGTTGGAGTTCATAAGAAATACAAACAATTTATTTAATAATTTTAGTATTTTTGTTATGTATTGTGACGTTGCGTCACAAGGGAATTAGAAGAAAAGCCCGCGTGACCACGCTCGGGCTCGGTCTCCGCCACGCACCTTGATCGGAAAAATTCATATGTTAATATTAAGGTATTTTTAAGGTATTTTTATTGTATAGAAGCCGCGACACTATCCCTCCCGTCCTTCCCGCACCCTTTATTGCGATCGCGGCACGACCACGCGGACTGTCGACTGGGGCCACGTCGCACAGTAGGAGAAAAGCCCAAAAACCTGGCCAAAACCCCAAAAAATAAATTTTCGAAATAGGGTCAGTTGAGTAGTCATTCAGGTAGAGGACTAGTAACTGCATTCTATTGTGGAAGGGAAAGCCCTTTAAGTGTATACCTGCGCCGCAGCGTCAGTTGGCAGTTAGTGTTCGTGAAGAGTGTACGTGTCACGCGCTGAACAGACGAAAATAACGCTGACTTCAAAAACCCATAACTTTAAAGTGACGGGTTTAATTTCAATTCTGCAACATGGATACGACTTCTGGAGGTATGTAGAACATGTTTTTACATCGGTTGAATCTAAAGTTTATGTATAAATGATTGAAATGTAGTATAGCCTTCGGCATAAATAAAATTGAATAATTTTGAAAACTTATATTTTCAACGGTCCGAAAAGTTATATATTTTGTCACATTTTGCAAAGCTCCTAGTCTCGGCCTTTAGTTTAATGTATAAGCTTTCGAAATTTACAAGAGTTACCTGCGGAAAACGTGCGTCTTGTCCGTTATGATTTTTTTCGCATCGTGCGGTAGCCGAGCGTGCACGCGGCACTATTGAGCAGCCTCTGCGCCTCTACCTGAGAATGGGTGAAGTAGCATCATAACGGACAAGACGGCTGTTATACGCTTGAAATAAATTATTTTAATATATATGTATGTGTATATATATATATATAAATTTTCTGTGATTTAATTATGATATATACGTATGCATATATATATATACATATTAAAATCAACCACATAAAAATTTCTTAAATATGAATGAAATGTTATAACATTCAAATAAAATATTTGAATATATATATATATATAGAGACGAATTTTGCGCCGAGATTGAAGCCGTGCCGGGAGTTGTAATAGATACAAACTCGGATAATGATTCTGACTCCGACTCCGACTCCGATTACGATTTGATTAAGAATAAAATTTTCTATTTTTGAAACGTTCCGTATGTATTTTGGAAATAAAAATAATAATTGCGTAGAATACACTGTTCACGTTTATTTTATTATGATGATTTTTTTTAAATATATTAATTTATCTATTTAGCAGGATACTCGGCCATTTTGTTTATAACAATTTGCTGTAAGCTCTTTGTTGCAAGTTATAAACAATAGATATCGGATTGGTAATCAGCGACCTTGAAAACCCGTATATACCAATTTTTGTCAACATCTGGTAACTTTTTAACGTTCATGTCGGCCATATTGGATCGGCCATTTTTTTTTACGATAATTTGGCTTGCGGATTCGTAATCAGCGACCTTGAAAACCCGTAAATACCAATTTTTGTCGACATCTGGCAACTTTTTAACATTCATGTCAGCCAAATTGGATCGGCCATTTTGTTTACGATAATTTGGCTTTCAGATTCGTAATCAGCGACCTTGAAAACCCCTGTAAGCCAATTTTCATTCCCGTCAAAGGTCATTTGAGGTTTTGGCCAGGTTTTTTGGGCTTTTCCTCCTACTGTGCGTCGGCCCGGCCGTCGACTTCGAGATCCAGCAACGCCATCTCCCGACGACGCGGACAGTGGACTGGCCGCCCGAGGGCATCCCGCTGCCATCTCCCGAGTCTCCGGCCTACCGCGCGTCAGGAGAGACTACAGCTCTCGCGCGGTATGGCTGGCGAGCGCCGTACCGACTGGGGCGCTCCGCGACTCGGGAGGACAAGGATTCAGCAGCGCGATCGACCGAAAGGGCGAGCCACAAAGATCGAGACGAAAATCGATAGGAGGTCCGTCGTCTAGGACGGGATTGGGCGAGACGAGGAAGCCGGCCGGCGTGGACCGGCACTTAGTCCCGGAGCGTGGTCAAGCGCAGAGCGAGGAAGAGCGAAAAAACGTCAAGCGCAAAACCGAGCGAGAGGAGAAAGAGAGAGAGAGAGAGAGAGAGAGAGAGAGAGAGAGAGAGAGACGAGAGAGAGAGAGAGAGAGAAGAGAGAGAGAGAGAGGAGAGAGAGAGAGAGAGAGAGATGAGAGAGGAGAGAGAGAGAGAGAGAGAGAGAGAGAGAGAGAGAGAGAGAGAGAGAGGAGAGAGAGAGAGAGGAGAGAGAGAGAGAGAGAGGAGAGAGAGCGAGAGCGAGAGCGAGAGCTAGAGCGAGAGCGAGAGCGAGAGCGAGAGCGAGAGCGAGAGCGAGAGCGAGAGCGAGAGCGAGAGCGAGAGCGAGAGCGAGAGCGAGAGCGAGAGCGGAGAGCGAGAGCGAGAGCGAGAGGGGCGAGAGCGAGAGCGAGAGCGAGAGCGAGAGCGGAGCGAGAGCGAGAGCGAGAGCGAGAGCGAGAGGCGAGAGCGAGAGCGAGAGCGAGAGCGAGAGCGAGAGCGAGAGCGAGAGCGAGAGCGAGAGCGAGAGCGAGAGCGAGAGCGATGAGCGAGAGCGAGAGCGAGAGCGAGAGCGAGAGCGAGAGCGGAGAGCGAGAGCGAGAGCGAGAGCGAGAGCGAGAGCGAGAGCGAGAGCGAGAGCGAGAGCGAGAGCGAGAGCGAGAGCGAGAGCGAGAGCGAGAGCGAGAGCGAGAGCGAGAGCGAGAGCGAGAGCGAGAGCGAGAGCGAGAGCGAGAGCGAGAGCGAGAGCGAGAGCGAGAGCGAGAGCGAGAGCGAGAGCGAGAGCGAGAGCGAGAGCGAGAGCGAGAGCGAGAGCGAGAGCGAGAGCGAGAGCGAGAGCGAGAGCGAGAGCGAGAGCGAGAGCGAGAGCGAGAGCGAGAGCGAGAGCGAGAGCGAGAGCGAGAGCGAGAGCGAGAGCGAGAGCGAGAGCGAGAGCGAGAGCGAGAGAGAGAGAGAGAGAGAGAGAGAGAGAGAGAGAGAGAGAAAGACGTCGAATACGAGTCGACTTCTCTCGGAATAGAATCTTCAGGAAACTGTATGTTCGCCTCTTTCTTTTTTCTTTGCGAGAGCGGCTAGTAGAAGCCGATAAAGTCAGTTCGGGAAAATTGGTCGCACGGGCGACCGTTAACAATTCGTTCCTTCACCTCTCCCCTGGCAGTCCTGATCGTCGTCCCTATTCCGTGCGCGTCGCAAATTAATACCGTGTAAAGTAGATTTACGAACGAAAAATCCGTGCGAGTGATTTGGGTTCTTACCCGAATATTAGAGTATTAAATATCGCGAAGAAAGTGTAAAAAGGTGTTCGTGGCGGATCCCCGTCGTCCCTCGTGAAAATTCCCCTCGCGCGCGCGTAGCCGCGGCCAGCCTCGTGTAGCACGGCCGTCGGCCGACTCGGGTGACATTGCCCGTGAGAATAAATCGCGGCGCGATAAAATCGCGCAATTCGTATTTCGAGACTTTGGTTTTTGAGTAATGTTAATTCGAAAATTGGAAAATTAAGTTTAAAATAGTCGTGGTCCAAATTAAGTGGCCATCGTGTTCGAGAACCCCGTCCGTCCCCAGATACCCTGAGACGTCCCCATTTTAATTTGTATCGAGTCTCTCGCTTGCCGGCCGAAGGCCGCGTTTGTTTTGGTTTTTTTTTTCTGTTATTTCGAGATTGAGTACGCGTTAAGCGCGTTGCCCGAGAAAGGCTGGCGCCCAACTTACCACAATTATAAATTGAGAGAAAATATTAAACGGGTCGAGAAATAGCGTTTGGGACTTCGCGTGTCCAGTAACCCGTCAAATAATTCGAGTCAAAAGTATTATCATTGCGGAATTCATTTAAAATATATCAAGTCTTTTTTTATTCATCGTTGGTTTTTGTAATTTATCACTTAAAGTCTTTTTTTTCTGTATCGAGCTTTAATTTCTTTATTTCTGTAAAATAAATTATATTTGAGTTTTATCAGTTGTCGAACCGGTATTAAATTTTCCTTCCCCCTCCCTCCGCCTACGTTAACACGCGATACCCGTCATAGTATATATTTCCAATTTTTTTCCGGCAAAATTCTTTTAAGACACTCGCATTTCAGGAAATCTCGAGATATTTGAATGTCGAAAAACTGAATAAAAGCAAGATTCTTCGTCGAATTTTCTTTAATTCTGTCTAGTGTTAATTGGCAATTTCGGCGATTCATTCTTCTTAATTTAATTTTTTGTCATTTTTAAATTTATTCCAGATAAAACTTGATCTTCAAACGCTTATATCTCTGAAACCAATCAAGATATTTTTAATTTTAAAATGTCAAGTGGAACCTATATTCTTCTCGCTTCGAATAAACGCAAAGCGTTGAATCTTGGTCTTTTTGGATTTTTTCTCCATGTAAAGCCCACGTTAAAAAATTCAAAACATTAAGGCGTTCGCCGGAATAGAAGATATTTATTGTATATTTTTTTTCTTTCGCACACTTTTTAGTGATGCCAAAACGCAACTTTCCCGCGCTATTACGATACGATCCGCCAAATGTGACCGTTTTCACTCCACGCTAACACAGACACACACACACACACACACACACACACACACACACACACACACACACACAGGATAGAAAAGTGAGACAGAAAAATATGTTTTACAGTATTATCATTTATTCGGTTTATCGCCTTCTTCGAGTATTCATTTTCTCACATTATTTGGTCGATACACCTAAATAAAAAATAAAAATAAATATAAATAATACATACGGATCTCCGAGTCGTTTACGAATATTCGAAGTTTAAGAGTACTCGACGTTTACGAGTACCAAAAATTTGAGAGTACCCGATTACCAAATTCGGGTACCCGATAGTGGCGGGTAATGCAAAAACGTAACCCGTCGGGTACCCGACCCGACCCGAACATCGGGTACCCGAGTGAATCGGATACCCGCACACCCCTACAAATCAATCACATTGAAGATACTGAGAACATTAATTTCCGGTAATAATAATGCAAAAAAGTTATAACTAAACTATTTTTATTATGTTATAAAATGAATTTGTAGATTTTTCTGAATAGGTATGCATTTTTTTACAATTTTCTTTCTATTTTAATTTTAATTTTTTTAATTAAAAAAAAATGGACGAAGAGTCACAAATTTTCAAAATGTTTTCGGAGTAATGTTCCATATTAAATCCAAGAAGTGTCCGAGGTATTGAACGAACAGTGTCATAGGTACAGCCTCTGAAAAATTCCAAAGACGGGATTTTCGAAATAGAGAGAAAATTCTTTAAACACTCATATGTATTCAGAAAAATATCATAATTCATTTAAGGAGGTACACCAGCTTCAGCAAAATGGTGATAGGTCAATAAAATTTGGTGAATATATTCTTTAGTATTATTCATGTAGATACAAATTTTTTCAGATTTTTTGGTTGTGCCGTTTTCTTACAAATAATTCACAAGCGTTTATTCTTATACCCGGAATATATACCTATATCTATAAAAACGCTATGCTTATACACGTGAACTTCAATGTTCAATCACTCGATAACGGCACAATGAAAAAATCTGAAAAAAATTGTATTGACATATATAATACTAAAGAATATATTCACCAAATTTTATTGATCTATCACCATTTTGAAATTTTACCATGGTTTAGCATGGCAACATTGTATGAAGCTGGTGTACCTCCTTAATGTCACAAAAAATCAAGTATACCGGAGATTTTTTGAACAATTTTTTGTTTGAATAATTTATTTATAAATTTTCGGCATTCTTATTATTCAAAACCAATGTTCTTAGCATCTTCTTGTTATCGCAAAGTTATCTTGTTATCGCATCTTAATGTTATCGCAAAGTACTCAAAATTCCCACCGAAACTCATTTTTAGTAGGGAATGTACCGGCATCCTTAAGCGGTCAAACACCCTTACTGGAAGTTGTGAATTTTTTCAAACTCACTCGACTAAATATACAACACCGTTTCGTTATATACGAGAAATGGGAGAATATTTTACAAGACGCGTTTATGCTTTTATATAGAAACGGGCCCTTTTTCTACGATAGCAAATCTAACGAGGCGCAATGAAATAACGTTTTCTGCACTATAAGTATACTGCAATCCAAGAGGAAAAAGAGAAACGTCACGTAGCGCGTTCGCCATATTTATTCGAAGCACTCATAACATCATCAAGCCGATTTAGATGAAGGGAGAAATAGAGCTTGCATGCGCATGACATACTTTCGCGAAGAGATTGCTGCGGAAAAAATGTCGCTGATGGAGATTAACATGGTTGTTCGGTAATAAAACCTCTCGACGACACTTGTTGTGCATTATCATTGTTGTTTAAGTACACTCGAACTTTGATTGCTGTGCTAAAAATAAAAGTTTCGTATATAATTTTGCTGCTTTGCTACTCTTTGATGGAACAGAAAACACGTAATCCAAGAAATGCAGTAATTGGGGGGGCCGATGAAGCGTGACAATTATGAGGTGACCGTGTGTTTTGTGAGGGTCTGCCGCGGAGATTTTGTGACCGGGAAAAATCTGATATTTAATGGTTCTTCGAGGTCTATTCGAACAAAAAAAAAGTATTTTTGTAATGAGACTTATTTGCCAGAAAAAATTGAGCACTCTGAAAAAAACATCGAAATTTCAATTTGAGTCCAGCAAAATGAAGACAATTAAATTCCGTATACTGAACACTCCCAAGCACCTACTTTTTAATGGAATTAAATCCCTATTATCCACTTAAAAATACATTTTTTTCTGGATGCCGGCATACACAAACGAAGTTTTTCATGAGTGTTTCATATTCCAAATTTAATTACCTTCATTTCGCAGTACTGAAAATGGAGCATTTATTTTTTTCCATTTTGCTCAATTTTCTCTGACAACAACTTACCACAAAAAACGCCATATTTTCTTTCGACATGGACTTGAATAACCGTTGAAAATATTTTTTTTTCGGTCGCCAAATCTAAGCGCAAGACCCTTAAAAAGCACAATGCCTTATTATAATTGTCACCCTGCATAAAAGTCCCCGATGCAGTCCGATGTAAACGGAAAACGATGACGACAATTCGAATTGCACATATCAGTGATTCAAACCGTTGATTTTAATGAAGAACCAAACATGAATCAATGAAGAACATTCCATGCCACATATTGCCTTATAATGTAGATTCCGGAAATATGCGAATTTATGCAAACAACTCGAAAATATCAGTCTATTTTCTATCACTCAATGTGCGAAATTGCGTTATCACGGTCATCCTCACTCGTACTGCACAAACAAAATATTGCTAGTACCCAATAATATGTAAATGTACTACGACATATACGATCTATAATTGTGATGATTTCGATTATTGAGGGGGGAAGACCATTTACAAATTTGAAAAATATCCATTTTTTTCTTTCCATAAATCGATAGTTCAATGTCTCAAGAATATTGTGTCCAATTTTTAAAGCGAATTTCTAAGAATTGCCTGAGTTTTCACGGAAAACTCCAGGAGCATTCGTGCTGAGTAGACGCAAGTGTGCGGCCGCGGCCGACGGCGCATGCGCCCTTCTATATTTCGTCTTGCTTCGATCTTTAATGTTTCGTAGTCATACGCGGCAGGGCCCATCCTTGTCGATGCGGAGCGTCACAGGCACTTTAAAATTTACCTTGGGCCGGTTGCGAACTTAGTGCTTCTCAAAATAACAGCGTATCCAAAAGGTTCTCATGTAACGCCTAAGGGACCTTCACGGAAGAGAACATTTGTTTGTAATCATAATACGGGAAAAAACGGAGGGTAGAGTGCCAGTGCCAAAAAACTTTTTAGTGCGAGCTCTGATGAAGTGTGTTGGAATCCGCTGTTGACCTATCGGTTTATTGAATTTCGGGTCGGAAGGCCCGTAGAGAACAGCAGTAGCAGGGAAATTGTTTTTACGAGGAAGCCGAAGGAATCCAGCATGGCGTTGGAGTCGCGGATTAGCCGGTAAGACATCAAAATAATGAAGTTTCTCCTTGTTAAAACTTTGAGCGCGTTTTTCTCAAAACGGTATTTTTCCCAACTGCTGGAGCGATTACTTGAAAACTATTCAACCGATCTTGATTGCATTTGTCACACATCTTTCTTGTACCATCAGGTTGTCGGTGAAACTAAATAATATTTTAATCCCAAAATGAAAGTACTTTTGCCCTTAAATATAGCAATAATGTAATGAAAAATCACAAAATTGACTTCATTGAGCTGCCATTTATTGAATTTTGCATATATTTTTAAAATCCTGCTTCATCGACAGCGTATGGGTGTTACCTTTAAGAATCATTTTGATTTTTTTGTTTCAGACAATTACAGCGCGGGGGAGAACTCCTGCAGTGCGGAATCTTTTTGAGCGGCTTCCTCTGAACATCGACGTACACGACTGGCAATTTGCATTAAGAAATACTGTTTCGCTAGCGACGCTCAGTCGGAGCGGACGGCGGCGCACGCTTAGGGTAGGTCGACGGAAAGAATTGGTTGACACGGAGAAGTCTCTATTTCTATATCGTTTTATTCTTCATACAGCTTTGTCCGCCGAGTTGTTATTATAATCCGCAGGTGGGGCGTTTGGGGACTCGCTCCAAAGGAGTGACGGCAGAGTTCTGGTCCGCCTTATGCCCGGCAGGAGGGCGAGAGGTGGAGTTGTCGCTCTATCCTCGGCCGAGAGGACCCTTGATGATGGTGGCGGGCTCGGAGGTTCCCACTCGCTGCCTGATGATAGTCGTGATCCCTGCTCGATCAGCGAGGGTCGTGTAGCCTCGGAGGTCTGGGTGCCTCTGGTGACTCGTGGGCACCGATGCGTCTGCGTTCCCACCGTATTTCCTGGAGAGGCTGGTAGGGGGGAGAGCAGGGTTGGCTCCGCATCGGTCCAGCGAGGTGACGTGTAACGCCGCACCCTGACGTCCCAGGTGGCGAGAGAACCGCGTGGCGGTCGAGTGAGGAATCCCCGTTGAGTTGAGAGTTCCTCCTTCAGAGGGATGAGCTTCCAAGGTATTTCGCTCGAAGATAGTTCCTCCTGCGGGTTGCGTTTGTATTTTAACTGCCGCATAGGTATGCGGGCAGCGAGCAATATGCGAGGACAGTGGCAATAGGATCTTGCCGAGAGGTCTAAGCGGGGTAGGAATACCCGTGCTTTGGCCCGTCTGTCGCTGCTCTTCGGGGTCTCGCGGCGCTCCTTATATTCCCGATCGTGTCGGGCTCCGGTTACGCGAGACTCACGCGCGCTCTCCCTCTGTGCGTTCGCGGCGGCACTAGCGGCCGTACGAGCGTCGCGCGCGGGAGGTGTCGGGCAGGCGGCCTAGTTCTAGGCGCTCGGGAGTGGGGGGCTCGAGCGGTTCTCTGGCGGCCGTGTCTCGCTCATTCCGCCCGCCTTATCACGGGCTCGTGATAATTCCAGACTTTCCGGGTCCTCTCCTGGATTGCTCACTGGCAGAAGGACGAGTTTTGTTATCGGCCTGGTTAACTCTGTCGTAGCGGTTTTTACAGTTGTAACCCGGGTGCAGCCGTCTTTGCCTGGGTGGATTTTAGTAATGCGGGCTAGAGGCCATCTGGACGGTGGAGTGTTCTCGTCTCTCAAGAGACAAAGCCGTCCTATTGTAAACTCATTTGTATTGTGCTGCCATTTAGCTCGGGGGGTGAGACTGTGGACGTATTCCCTTGACCAGCGGGCCCAATAATGATCTCTCATTTTATTGAGCTGTTGCCATCGCGTAAGTCTCGATGGTGTTGTCTCCAGGAGTGAAGGTTCAGGGATGGCGTTGAGAGCCGTACCGATGAGAAAGTGCCCTGGGGTTAACGCGCTGATGTCAGTGGGATCCTCGGTTAATGCGCTCAGGGGGCGTGAGTTGAGGCATGCTTCAACCTGCGCGAGCACAGTCGACATCTCCTCGAAAGTGAGGGTAGCTTCCCCGATGACTCTTCGCAGATGATATTTAGTTGATTTTACGGCTGCTTCCCATAGGCCTCCGAAGTGTGGTGCGGCAGGTGGGTTGAATCGCCAAGCTATTCCCTGGTTTGTTGTTTCGCGCCTGATGGCAGCGAATTCTTTGCTGCTAGCGGCGAACATTTTTTTCAGCTCGGAATCAGCGCCGACAAAGGTAGTTCCTCTATCACTGTAGAGTTCAGTGCACAACCCACGACGAGAGACCAGGCGCTGTAAAGCTGCAAGGAAGGCCCTTGCAGAGTAGTCCGATGCTACGTCGAGATGCACTGCCTTGGTCACCATGCAGATGAAGATGACCAAGAAGGCCTTAGTTGCCCTGTGCCCTCTCCCTGGGGAAGTTCTTATGAACACAGGCCCGGCGTAGTCTACTCCGGTGAATTGGAATGGCCTTGCGGGCCTGGTGCGTACCGGTGGTAGATCTGCCATGAATTGATGGGATGGCGCCGCCCGCCATCGCGCGCACGTGACGCATTTGTGGAGATACTGTTTGACGCGTCGTCGCCCTCCTGGTATCCAGAAGCGTTGGCGCAAGCTGTTCAAGGTGAGCTGAGTTCCGCCGTGCAGTGTCGCTCGGTGAGTTTTATTGATGAGTAGCTCCGTGAGTTTCGATTCTGCTGGGAGTATTATTGGGTGCTTTTCGTCCCAAGATAGGAGGGAGTGCTTTAGCCTTCCTCCTACTCGCAGGATGTCTTCCTTGTCCAGGAAGGGCGCTAGCTGCGCTAATGACCCCTTCATACGGCTCACCCCGTTAGCTCGTATATCCTTTATTGCTGCGGAGAAGTGGATGGCCTGAATCTGCTTCACCCAGACGAGTTCGGCGTTTCGCAGGTCTTTGGGAAGCAGTTCTTGGTTTCTAGGTCGCGCGGCTGATCTCCATCGTTTACACCAGGCGGTGACTCGCAATAGTCTGTTGTAATTTGAGAACCGCGTCAGTGCCTCGGGTTCGAGGAATGGGCCCTGTATGGTAGCCATCTGAATGGTTACCCGGGCTTCCGGCAATTCTAGAGGCAGGCGAGGTTGTGGGGGTTCATTGTTGCTTGGACCCCTTCTCGTAAGAAAGGGCGGTCCACACCACCATAACTCGTGTTTCAGAAGTTGCTTTGGCGTTAGCCCTCTCGAAGCGCAGTCCGCGGGATTCAATGGCCCGGGGATATGTTTCCAGCTGCCTCCTGGCATTAGCTGCTGTATTTCGGCTACGCGGTTCGCAACGTAGGTTTTCCACTTGCAGGGGTGCCCTTGAATCCACCCCAGAGTTACGGTTGAATCGGACCAAAGGGTGATCTTCGTTTGATGGATTCCCAAGATTCTTGCAACTTGATGGGTGAGCGAAGCAAGCAAATGAGCTGCACATAGCTCAAGCCGTGGTAGTGAGACGCGCTTGAGTGGGGCTACTCGGGTTTTAGCCGTTATCAAGGATATGTATGGATCCTGTTCATTTTTGATTGCTCTTAGGTAGAGGACCGCAGCGTAGGCGCGTTCTGAGGCATCGGCGAACCCATGAAGTTCTACCGTATTTCCCTGTTCCATTCTTAACCAGCGCGGGATTTTAATGTCCTGGATTAGGTGCCATTCGTCATGAAACGAGTTCCATTCTTTTGCCACTGAAGGGGGCAATTGGTCATCCCATTGGGCGCTGATTTGCCAACAGGTTTGAATGAAGATCTTCGCTTTCACGATGATAGGTGCCAGCCACCCTAGAGGGTCGAATAGTCGTGCCGCTTGTGAAAGTATAGTTCTTTTTGTTGTTTTGTTGCTGGTTATGGCGTGAACTTTGAAGCTGAAAGCGTCGTGTTCTGATTTCCACAACAGTCCCAAAGTGGCGTGGGTAGAGTCCGTTGCTGCCCACGAGTGAAATGCATGAGGAGCCTTGTCTTCGTCCGGAATATTCCGCAAGATTTCTGGGCAGTTAGACGCCCACTTCTTGGCTGCGAAGCCGCCCGCCATGCAGATTTGTTGGATCTCCTTCTGAATTGCCTTGGCTTCGGTTTCGTTTGGAGCTCCAACTAAAATGTCATCCATATAGGTGTTTTCTTGTAAAGCCTTTGCTCCTAATGGGAATTTGCTTCCTTCATCTGATGCCAATTGAAGGAGGGTACGAATGGCCAGGAATGGTGCGCATGCTAACCCATAGGTGAGGGTGTTCAACCGGTAAGTTTGCATTGGTTTCTGGGGGTCTTCTCGCCACAAGATTCTTTGTAGATTTCGTTGATCCGGGTGAACCCAGATTTGCCGATACATTTTTTCGATGTCAGCTGTTATTACTTTTGGATGGGTTCGCCATCGCAACAGCACATCTGCTAATGCTGGGAGTAGGTTCCTTCCCGGCATTAAGTAGTCGTTTAGGGCGTATCCTGATGGGGTTCGCCATGAGCCGTTAAAAACGACTCGCAGGGGTGTTGACGAGCTTGAGGTGCGTAAAACACCGTGGTGAGGAAGGTAACAAATTTGACCCTTTTGGTCCTGGTCGCTGACTGGCTCCATATGTCCCATCTCCAGGTAAGTTTTTAGGAATTGGTTGTATAACTCTCTGAGCTCCCCGTTTTTATCCAAGCGTTTTTCCATTTGGATTAGTGCTCGCATGGCGGCTCCTCGGGTGGCGGTTAGATCCGGCAGGGGGGCCTTTATTGGCAGGCTGACTGTGTATCGCCCGTTTTCCCTTTTGTGGTCAGCTACGAATTGTTCCTCGCAAATCAGCTCATCTCCTGACAAGGGCAAGGGATGGCTAGCTCCTTCCTCCTGTTCCCAGAATTTTCTGACGGCCGTAGAAAGGTCCTCGATTACGGAACACTGCTGAGAGGTTGAGGGGCCATGCGAGGCCTTTTTTTCCATGCTTCCCAACAAGATCCAGCCGAAGGAGGTTTCTTGCGCTATCGGCTGACTTTTGCTTCCCTTGCGTAAGCCGGACTGGATTATCGTGGCATAGACGTCAGCTCCTAGCAGTAGATCTACTGGGTCAGGAGCTTGGAACTGTGGGTCAGCTAAGGGAATTCCCTTGGTGTGATCCCATTGGCGTTTTGCTGTGGCAAGGCAGCAGGAATAGACGGTGAGGCGTGGGAGAATTAATGCTTCTGTCTCGAGACGCTCCCCCGTCTGTGGTGATTGAAGGTTCAGTGTTACGCGTCCTTTTGCGTGACTTGTTTTGACGTCTCCTACTCCGCAAATTGCCATTGTTGTCCATCTCCGTTTCAATTGGAGTTGTTGCGCAAGTCTTTCTGTTATCAGACTGACTTCTGAGCCCGGGTCGATTAGCGCTCGGGCCTTGCAAGGATTCCCATGTGGGTCTAAAACTTGTACTCGCGCTGTTGCGAGTAAGACGGCTAGCGTCTTATGTGTGGCGAGATTGCTGCTTACTCGGGTGGATGCTTGATGCAGTGTAGAGTTGTGTTTTTCCGAGCAGGTGGAGCAGACCTTCTGAGATTTACATTCAGTTGCTGAGTGTCTTCCCAGGCAGTTGTGGCAGATTTTTAATTGTTCGACTGTTTTTAGTCGCTGCTCTGGCGTTTTTGCCTTATATTGTTCGCATCCCATTATGAAATGAGCCCCATTGCAGAGGCTGCATCCTTTTGAATATGGATTTCGCTGCTGGGTTGTCAGCGTGCGCGAGCGCTGTCGCTCGACTGGTGTTGCAGTGCCGTTTCCTGGCCGTTGTGATTGTATCGCTTCTAACATCTGCGTTCGATGTTCCAGGAAGGTTAACAGCTCTGCGTATGTAGGAGGATTGGGAGTTTTGTTGCTGGTCTCCTCCCAGTCGCGGCGAGTCCGGTTGTCGAACAGCTCCACGATGAGGAATAGGAAGAGGTCCTCGGTTTTCCCAATCGGTCTTTTTAGACCTTCCAAGGTGTTTACTGTTGTCGTAACGCTGTGGAAGATTTTCTTCAATTCTTCTGCCGATTCTCCTTTCATTTTCGGAAGGGTGGTAAATTTTGCGAGACATGATCTCACTAGTAGGCGTTTATTATCGTAAAGGCCCGTCAGAGCCTCCCATGCTCTGTTGTAATTCTCCCCCGTTGTCGGTAGGTTATTGATTACGGCTTTCGCGTTTCCGCGAAGGCTGTTTTTCAGGTAATGAAGTTTTTCTACTTCAGTCAACCGCGTGTCTTGGTTGACCATTGATTCAAATAGGTCTTTGAATGAGGGCCAGTCGCAGTAATCTCCGGAAAACGAAGCCAGTTGAATGCGCGGTAACAGTGTGTGTCCTTGTGTTGCATTTTCGGATCTCATAGTCAGCTGTTCGGTTGGTCGGGCCAGCTCAGCCTGTCGGTCGAGCAGCGTGCTGCGCTGGAAGAAATAAGTTTCTTCCATCGTGCAGTAGAAATCCTTCTGGAAATAGTCGTGCTGACGTAGCTGCGTGGCATATTCCGTGGTAAGGACCTCGTGGTTAGCTTCGAATTTTTCCCAGTATTTCTCCAGCGTAGATAGGCGCGTCTTTACAGCTCCCTCGGTGATGTTTGCTTGGCCAAGCTTCCGCAAGTTGTCGACCATCCGAGCTACTCTTCCATGTAGCTCGGCCTGGCTTTGGATCAGAGAATCGAACGAGTAGACCATGTTGGATTCTGTGGCTCAAGAAGGAGGTGTCTCCTTAGATCCGGCTCGAAGGACCAATGTTTCGCTAGCGACGCTCAGTCGGAGCGGACGGCGGCGCACGCTTAGGGTAGGTCGACGGAAAGAATTGGTTGACACGGAGAAGTCTCTATTTCTATATCGTTTTATTCTTCATACAGCTTTGTCCGCCGAGTTGTTATTATAATCCGCAGGTGGGGCGTTTGGGGACTCGCTCCAAAGGAGTGACGGCAGAGTTCTGGTCCGCCTTATGCCCGGCAGGAGGGCGAGAGGTGGAGTTGTCGCTCTATCCTCGGCCGAGAGGACCCTTGATGATGGTGGCGGGCTCGGAGGTTCCCACTCGCTGCCTGATGATAGTCGTGATCCCTGCTCGATCAGCGAGGGTCGTGTAGCCTCGGAGGTCTGGGTGCCTCTGGTGACTCGTGGGCACCGATGCGTCTGCGTTCCCACCGTATTTCCTGGAGAGGCTGGTAGGGGGGAGAGCAGGGTTGGCTCCGCATCGGTCCAGCGAGGTGACGTGTAACGCCGCACCCTGACGTCCCAGGTGGCGAGAGAACCGCGTGGCGGTCGAGTGAGGAATCCCCGTTGAGTTGAGAGTTCCTCCTTCAGAGGGATGAGCTTCCAAGGTATTTCGCTCGAAGATAGTTCCTCCTGCGGGTTGCGTTTGTATTTTAACTGCCGCATAGGTATGCGGGCAGCGAGCAATATGCGAGGACAGTGGCAATAGGATCTTGCCGAGAGGTCTAAGCGGGGTAGGAATACCCGTGCTTTGGCCCGTCTGTCGCTGCTCTTCGGGGTCTCGCGGCGCTCCTTATATTCCCGATCGTGTCGGGCTCCGGTTACGCGAGACTCACGCGCGCTCTCCCTCTGTGCGTTCGCGGCGGCACTAGCGGCCGTACGAGCGTCGCGCGCGGGAGGTGTCGGGCAGGCGGCCTAGTTCTAGGCGCTCGGGAGTGGGGGGCTCGAGCGGTTCTCTGGCGGCCGTGTCTCGCTCAAATACATACACACACACACACACACACACACACACACGCACGCACGCACGCAGGCACGCACGCACACACGCACATATATATATATATATATATATTTGCATACTTAAAATATCTAATAAAAAACACGCAGCGTTACAAACATTCATGAGTATTCTTTACATGAAAAAAAATTCACGAAAAAACCCTAATTTTTTACGTTCTAAATGGTCTTCCCCCCTTAAAAGGTGTAACGTATCAGCATAGTTTATTGTCAAATTTTAGAAAGCAAAGAGATATCATGAAAAATATATTTCACGTACTGAAACAATCTGCTTAGTCTGGGGTTTGTTGTTTTATACATTCAAATTTGTAAACTCCTAAACTTGTCACTAGCAACTTTCTGTGATGCAACGGCTTTAAGGTCCGCGTACTTTGACCCACTTAGGATCAAGTTATAGCCCAAGCCTTATCGTTCTGTCGAAAATAAAGCCTCGTTACGCCGAGTTGAAGTTGGCTACTGACTGGGTTAATTCAACAACAACTAACGATTAACCCGAAAATCGTTTCGAAGTTGCTTCGAGTGACCGAGTTGCACTACAAGTACACGGCTTCAAGGGGCCGGGTTGGAATTCCGAACTTTGAATGTTCCGACGGTTTAAACTCCGAAACAATACTACCCCGAAAGATCAAAGCTCCGAAAGAATTTTACACGAACGACCAAAACTCCAAAAATCTGAACACCGTCAAAATAATTCGGCTATGGAAGTTTTAAAAGTTTCAAAATTTTCAGTAAATCGACGAATTATTTGAAGATTTTTTTTTATTGAGAAGTGATTATGCGTCATTTTTTAAATTTATCTACACAATGCATACGTTCTACATAATTTATAGTCAACTTTGTAGACTTCCGCTGGCATGATCTTGACATGGAGGCCGGGTTGCAATTCCGAACTTTGAATGCTCCGACAGCTTAACATTGCTAATTTTACACTGAGAGAAAAGTGTATAGTATTTACAAAAAACGGGCATGGTAAAAGAAAATATAGTCCAATTCCCTATAGTTTACTGTCACCGGAATCATAATATGGTTAACACAACTATAAGCGAAAAGTATACGTAAACATGCGACTTTGGTGGCGTGTTTAACTATCTAGTATCTCCGAATTACTATGCACTATTGTAAAAGGCTTTACAATATCGATATCCATATAGGGTTTTACAATCGGCACAGTAATGGCCCACGACTGGTTGCCAGAGAACAAACGATGGCGCGGTAATGGCTATGTAAACGGGCCAGATCCGCAACATGCATGGTTGATAATGGTAAACCATGAATGGCTGCTAACACTGGGCCAACTATCATACGCCCATATTGGCCCAGCAACGGCTGCCGGATCTTCTGCCGGAAATGAAAAACAAAAAATTTACAAATTATGAATATAAAAATTCTAGTAGTATCTTTTTTGTTTTCTTATGCTTTACTTATGTCCATGTACATAGAATAATTGCATTAAAAACGCTTTCTGCATTGTTCAAGTTTTTACCTTTCATCGGGATCGAATCTGCGCCTTTCGTTCTAGTGTCCAGCGCCCTACCCACTTAGCCATTCTAACACTTACAGAATCCATCGTTTGTTCGTTCCTTAGTTTTATGCCGATAATTTTATTCGTGACATTAAAGTTTACCGACAATTTTTTTGGTCCATTTAGGCTGCAAAAATAACTCGCACGTTTTGGGTGAAGTTCCGAAAAGCATACTCCTCTGATCGAGCTGAATTTTTGCACCGAACTTCCTCTCATTATCCTAAGAGAAACTGTTAACGGATTTTTGACGACCAGCAATAGTTTTCGATATATCGCATTGTAAATTTTATTATTTCACGCCATACGAGTATATCTATATATCCGATAGATACCCCCCCACTCCTCCGGCCGCGCTGCTTCCTGGCAAACAGTGCTCGCCCGTACGTGCATATCACTTGCCATGTGGGATGGGCTTGTTTGGGTTTATTTAATATAGTAGAAGCGCAGTACAATAAATAACTTTCAACATACTATGTATCGAAAACTATTGCTAGTCGCCAATATCCTTTCAAAGGTTCTCTTAAAATATTGAAAAGATGGTCGGTGCAAAATGTCAGCTTCATCAGTGGGATATGGTTTTCGAAACCTTATACCTTGCTTTTACGTGTTACAGTTTAACGACCTGCATTTGCAAAACAAACCATTAATGGCTGGAATAGATCTGGCAAGCCGTTCATCCGCCTACGATACCCCAATGCTGATCGCCATATTGTCGGTGCGATAGTATTGGCCCACGAATGGCTGGCATAGATCTGGCAAGCTCTTCATCCGCCTACAGTACCCCAATGCTGGTCGACGAATTATTGGCCGATTATCAGCAAACCGTTTAATGGCTGAATGCTGGCATTTTTGTTACGACCGGCGACCCTATATGGGTATGGTTAATTCAACTATATCACAAAATCGGCGCACAAATGCTAATGCTGCACTGAGAGCATGGTATTTATGAAAGAAGCCCATGGCAAAAGAGGGGATAGTAAAATCCCGTATAGTTTATTGGCACCGTAGCCATAACATGGTTAAGACAACAATAAGCGAAAATTATATCTAAACATGCACATTTGGTGCCGTGCTCGATTATCTATTATCTCCGAAATAACTACTAACTATTGTAAAAATATTAACTGAATTGACTATATCGATATTGTAAAGCCTTTTACAGTAGTCAATAGTTATTTCGGGGATACTAGATAATCAAACACACTACCAAAATGGCATATTTAGATAGACGCTTATAGTTATGTTAACCATATTTAATTACGGTGTCAATAAACTATAGGGAATTTAATGCTAGAGGTAGCATAGAGGCAGCGTGCGTAGTATAGATAGGTAGGTCGTAGGTTCGAATCCATGTTCAGGCGAAATATTTTCTTCGATAAGAATTATTTCAGCAAGTCAGGGAATGACAAATTATGATAACCAATCATACAGGTAGTACTCTCAATTAAGAATTTTCGAATTTATCAAAGATTATAAACATTTAGTAGACATACCATTCAATATGTTAAAAACTACTATTTTTTGATAGTGTACGGAAATATCCATTTTATGAAAATCTACTATATTATATAGCACTGGTTAACACATGAGCATAGTTAACACAACTGCCAAAATATCATAAGCAGTACTATATTTTAGGCAGTAACCATGACTATAAAATATTGTTGTCCCCTCAGGGTAATATAAAATATGGTTGAAGTTACCATACATTTCTCTCAGTGTAATGTTCCGAAGATACAAGTTTCGTTAAGATCATGGCAGCGAAAGTCTGCACAGTTGACTGTAAATGATGTAGAACGTATGACATTGTCTACAAAAAAATGTTTAATTGAGGTAAAATCACTTCTTAAAAAAAAAATCTTGAAATAATTCGTCGATTTATTGAAAATCTTGAAACTTTTAAAACTTCCATAGCCGAATTATTTTTACGGTGTTCAGACTTTCGGAGTTATGGTCTTTCGGGTAAAATTCTTTCGCAGTTGTGATCTTTCGGGGTAGTATTCTCTCGGAGTTATGAGCGTTCTGATCATTCAAAGTTCGGAATTTCAACCTGGCCCCGTTCAGAATTTCGGAGTTATGGTTTTTCGGGTAAAACTCTGTCGGAGTTTTGATCTTTCGGGGTAGTATTCTTTCGGAGTTTTGAGCGTTCTGATCATTTAAAGTCCGGAATTTTCGAGCCGGCCCCGGCTTCGAAGTACCCAGCGAAGACAATCAGATTTCTCTCGCTTGAAGCACTATAGAAGCGATCTTCTCACGGTTAAATTAATGTTGCGTGCTCATGTTTATTCGTCAGTCCCTCAGCAACAATTCTAGACAGAATATTTCTATTGGGAAAAAAATGCATCTTAAGCTTGACGAACAAGAATTTTCCAAATAAAAAAAATACAAGTAAGTTTCCATCAGTTTACTTTACAACCCCATTGCGATTGTTCGTAGAAACCATAAGTCTCATTTGAATTTATGGCGAACCGTTTAGGTATGGCATTCTCCATTTATAAATGGAAACGGTCTATTAGTACGTGAACTATATATAGCTCACGTGCAAAGGATCGAATCTAGTTTTTCGCGTGATCTATATCTGAAACGACTATGGACGTTAACCGCGCGCTCTATATATCATCCCTCTTCCAGTGTCTGTGTGCTCATGAGAGGCTGACACGCGAGCTGCAGTCATCGACCCTCGGCGACATATGGATTGCGCAACCCGTTCTCACTCCGGTAAAACTGAACTACGACAGAAAAAAACGGTGTCCATTCAACGTGCACTGTTTATGAACGTGTGCACGTTAAAAGCAAAATTTATAGCAAAAACTTGTATAAATATATTGGTATTTATGGCAGCATTCATATACGATGGTGTGTATGCGGGCATTGAGCCACGACAAAACATATTTTCGTCCCTGAGAAAATCAACGTGAACCATATGCACAGAGAGTAAATGCATATTCATGTGGATAGAACTCTATACAGATTTTTAAAAATGTACGATTTTTGGTGCAGTCACTTATAGAGCTTCCTATTTTTCACGGCGTTCGGCTACGGTGATAATGACGACCACGCATTCGTCGCATGAGGCAAATCAAATTGAAAAGGGAGGTCCCAACGTATCGTGCAGAAATCACCGATTGAAGGTAAATGAAATGATTACAACGATAGAACTTTACAAAAACGGTTAAAGCTAGTAAAAGTTCAAATGCGGTTTTCTCAAAACTATGTTTTTCAAAATGTACGCGATGTACATGTAGTGATCGGATTGACTTCAATTTTGGTACACTTATTCAGTGTAATAGAAATTTAGTCCTGACCGACGTTTTTCTTCTTAACATTTCTATTTTTATTAGTTTTTAACAACATCGATGTCATTTTACCTCGACAAAAAAAAACATATTTTTTTCTGCAATCAATTTTCTTTAGATGATTAAAACACGATAACAAAAAAAGCTCGGTCAAGTCCTAGTAAATATTATCTGTTTTAAGAAAAAACTCGTTTTTTTTTGTTTCAGCTCAACCGCGCGGCCAATATCAAGTACACCGTTGAGCCCCTCACGTTCAATGATCTTTCCCGAAAATTGTTTATAACCTTTTCCATTTTCAATATTTTTTAAATTAAATTTGGTACTGAACTTTGATAATGTACTTACAAATAAATGTCCAAACAATTTTTTAATCATGATCCTTATTCCTTCAAAATTATTTTTTTTAAATAACAATGATATATATATTTGTGTGTGTATGTGTGTGTGAGTGTAATTATTACGTTGGAAGTATAGATCGAATATACAGCGAACATCGAGCCAATTTGTTTCGGGGTATTAAAAATAAAGTACTGTCTGACTGTGCGGCATATAAAACCAAACACACTCAGTACCTATATTAGTTTATTGACGACGGCTGCGCGCGAAAATACTGCAAATAAAGCTTAGCGATAAATCGACTATTGTCCAGGCCGTGCTGAATGCACTCGTTTTTTGCTATATTCCCGCCGGGCACGCAAGGTAGAATACCCACGTTTGCCGGCACTGGCAGTGCGGGTAATAATTTGAACAATATAGCCGGTCAATTTCAGGCAATTTTGCTTCTGAAAAGTTACGCCCTATTCGCGTTTGTGGGCTCTTGGAGGTTATACAAAGCAGATGGAGAACATGGAAAAAGTGCAATCGGACAGTGAGAATAATATGTACCCTCTGGACATAAGATTTTCATATCGCGAACAGCAAGAGAAACAATTGTTTTTCTGTTCGTCACGTATAATCGTGCGTTATCCTGAAAACTTGTACTCTGGTGTTTTTGAGGGTGCTGATTACGAATCTGAAACCAAAATTCAGGAATGTAAAGTGACGAACAAATATGGCGAATGAAGATACGAATAATACAGAATGATTTAGATGAAATTCGGTACTCATAGGTTGTGCAGGTCACTGATTATGAGCTGTTTTTTGCACTTTCGTCCGCTATATCAGATCTGCCACTAAAAATTTTTGAATTTTGTGTTCAGATTCGTAATAAGCGACCTTGAAAATCCCAGAGTACCAATTTTTATCTAAATCGAGTAAAATTTTCAATTTCGGTCTGTCATTCGAGCGCCGCCATTTTGAATTTTCAAATTCAAAGTTCAGATTCGTAATAAGCGACCTCAAAAATCCCGGAGTACTGATTTTCATTTAAATCGAGTAAAGTTTTGATTTTTGTCCGCCATATTGGCGCCGCCATTTTGAATTTCCAAATTTTGACTTCAAATTCGGATTCAGCGAGCCCATAAACCCCCGAGTGAGGTTCCTATTTCAAATCAGAGCAAGTTAAATAGAAAAATAAAGGTCGACGCACTATTGCGTCAATGCCAACGAAGGGGTCAATGACACTTTGCTATAGGTCCGTCCATATGTCACGGATCTCTAGCTTGTAAACGGAATGAGTTACAGACCTAATATTTTGATATTTTGTGTAGAATGTTGATCCAAAACCGAATATTGAGTTAAAAATTCAATTTATTTATTTTTCATGGGGAAAAAAGAAGCAGGTTTTTTTTCTTACTCTGGCATATGGGTTGCCATGTTTCAAAGCTCATTGAGTACAGGACAAAAATTATTTTTTCCTTTTTTATGTTAAATAATAAAGAAATGGGGATCTGTTAAAGTTGTCAGTTTTAAACCATTTTTCTTATGGGGTCATCTCAAAAGCAAAACTAGTTAGGAATTTGAAATTTCTGTATATTATGTACCCTATACTGTATTTAAACAACAAATACTGAAAACGTCAACGAACATGTACTATATAAAATATATAATATTTTTTGTTGTTGTTTTTTCCTAAGGTACACGCTGTTCGCGTTTGTTGCCTATTTTTTCCGCCACTGTGACTGTTTCTTTCTACCACTGTTTTTTGCACACTCCTTTTTTCTTCACCTTTTCCCCCCTCCTTGCGGCCGCAGCCGACCTCCCCCTCTGGATCATATTCATCATGACATTTCTGTCATGGGTATAGGAAAAATGCGGAAAACCTATACAAATACAGCCGGTCATCAAGTCCGCCCCTCCCCCCCCCCCCAAATCGTGGAACTAGTCTTATTTCGCCGCGAAATGCCGAAGAAAAACATTTCACGACGAAATGTACGCGACTGGGATTCATACCCGGGATCTCCCGGTATATATAATAATTCATTGTATACATAATACAATACATTTATAACGAAAATATATCAAATTATTGGTATTTAACTATTTACAATACCAAATGACTTATTTTTGCAGTCGGTGCCAGCCAAGAACGAGAGATTAACATCACGAAAGAAACGGGATTGCAAATTAAAAAATATTGTAGATCGTATATTTCACTTATTTTTCTTCGCCTCCTATTTTTCTGCGAAAAACGTGACGGTATTGGCAATTGGTTGGTACCGACTTAAAAAATAAGTCATTTGGTATTGCTAATATTTAAATAACAATATTGTTATATGCTTTCATTATTAGCTTACAGCAGGAGTATATAAAGCTTTCTTTAGCTATCATCACCCCATATGGTTTCAGTTTAGTACCACCTGAGAACTAAGACAGAAAAAAAACATTACCTAATTAAATATCTATTAGTTTCTTTTCAGTGTACCGCGGTAAAATGACGGGAGAATTGCTTGATCAACAGTTTCCGAGTGCGATCTGCATTACGAATATATAGATACGAGTTGATTTCCTCACTGGACTACGATTTCTGATGTACCGATATATAGATCACTCGAGGGGCTTCTGTGTCGGGGACCATGCGTGTTCTTTCATAACTCCGAGCAAACTCCACCAATCCCACGAGCCTCTACACTCAAAGGTTAGGTGTACAGGTTTTCCGAAGAGAGATCACGGAGACGGCACTTCTCAAAGTGCTGTTGCAAAGGATAACAAATTAAGAGCAAAGTCTCTCCACGCAGAAACAATACACAAACAGAAAGGACTGTGCGATGAGAGTGGCACCTCGCCACACAACGTCAACTTCAAAGAATCGATGAAAAATGAATATTCAAAAATAATCATAATACGGGCAGGCGTAGGATGTCATGCGAAGAGATCGGGCGAAAGAAGGAAAAAAATGGAATAATAAAATAGAACAGAGTGTAATAAAGTTCATCTATGACTCGTGATCGACGAGAGCCTTTCGTCCAGCTCAGCACCGGCTCCCATTTTTTAATGACTTTTCTGCGTTCCTTTTATCACCACCCATCAAAAGCCCTTCACTTCAATCTGTTTTGCGGACTAGTGTGTCATTTTTTTTCTCGAGGCAACACACGTCGCAGATATACTGCAAGAGCTAGGCGTGTTTGACGTGTGTTCAAAGTAGGTGGAAGTAGTACAACATAAAGGCTAGACACGCGTTGTCATGTTGATTCTACACACTTTTGCATTTGGTAACATGAAATGGGTTAAGGGATAACACCACTCTAGGATTTTGGAAAAATCGTTTTTTTTTTTGCTTCAAAATACTTTGGGGTCATAAAAACAATACGTAATTGGTCCTGGGTAGCGATTTTTTTTAAAGGTTCAATTATCGATTTTGGCGCAGCGCCTCGAAATTCTTTCAGGCGTCTCATACAACTTTATACGCGTTTTTCTCGAAACCACTTTTTTCGAACTGGGAGGTCGGATTACTCGAACACCTTTGCATGGATCGATTTGAAATGTTGATAGTAGCTTCACAATTACATTCTCTATGGGAGTTTGTAGCCGTTTTTCGATTAAATGTAAACTTTTTTTTATAAACAATTTATTGCTTATTTTTTGGGCAAACAATCGATTTATTTTTGCGCCATTTTTTCAAAATTTGATAAAAATCTCTACGTAGTCCTATTGCTAACAATATATAGATTATATTTTTTTTGTTTTTGTTCCAGGTCTTATACTTTACGAGAAAACCGTCCTCCCGTGAAGCTATTTGTCACCGTCATTTGGTATGAAAATTATAATACATTTTTTTTATATACTTCAGTATGTGTTTAATAAACCCTCTCAAGAGAAATCCTTTTTCGTTTTTTTATACTCCCAAAATAAATCGTCAAAATTAGGCCTTCTTTTCTGCCGCTAGAAAGGTATTATCCCTTAAAAGTACACTCGCAATGCGTTCAAATTACACACGTGATTGTGCATTTATTACGCATTATATTATTATTACACACCTTCGTAACTGTCGACATCAACAACACGCCTATTCGAACACACATAGTGTGTTCGTATCAACGTGTCAACGAATCGACGAATCAACGTCGAATCAAGCGTGTCGTATCAACATACAAGATGCATATTTATACATATTGACACACACACGCACACGGGCTGATAGCAACAGATAAGCAAAAATAATACGGGAAAACGCAACACAGTTTAAGTGTGTTAAGTCCGAGTTATTGATCATATGTTTTAAAAGTCTCCTCGGTTACGGCATTGTTTAAATGCATCTGTTCGTGTTATTTTTATACCATTGTTTTTCACACACGATAAAACGTATAAAAAGTGTCTACAGCCATTTACACGCCTAAAGTGTGTAAAAACAACACACTTGTATTTGCAGTTTAGCACCAATATCGCGAGCAATACATTGCAAACACAAATGTGTTATTTTTACACAGTTTAGGTGTGTAAATAGCTGTAGACACTTTTCACACGTTTTAGTGTGTGTGGAAAATATCACGGATATATGCGTTCAAACAACACACTTACGTGTGTTATTTTCTTATACACTTTAAAACGTGTGAAAAGTGTCCACAGCTATTTACACACTCAAAGTGTGTAAAAACAACACACTTATTTTTGCAGTACCGATATACATGGGATGCGTCGAAATAATAAATTGAATAACAAAATCTTTTTATCGTCAAAATATATGCATTTATTGAACTGAACGCAACTTTACTTATATATTACTCTGTAGTACGTACGAGAGGTGTCACTGTTTTTCTTGTCTTCGTATAGGCTAGGTTCTCATATAGCTTCACGATGACGGCCGCTTTGTGCTTGTCGGTGATGGCCTCGCAACAAAAATACGTCGCTAAACATTCAATGCAGCTATCGAGGTTTTGGAAAATAGACTCCAATTTCAGGTTCTTCCACGTGACAACATAAAAAATGATCTATAAATGAAACAAAAAGTTAAGACCAAATGTGGTCTTCAATTGACCGGTTAATCGATCGATGTCAAATCAACAAATGAGTTTCACGTGATGCAGTAACCAAGGTGATTTTTAAGACATATGATCAGTAACTCGCAATTAACTCATTTAAACTGTGTTGCTTTTTCCCGTGTTATTTTTTGCTCGTGTGTTGCTATCAACGTGTGTATATATGCGTCTTGTATGTTGATTGTACACGCTTTATGTGTGTTCGAATAAGCGTATTATTAATGAGGACAGTTACGAAGGTGTGTAATAATTTTAGGGGCTATACCAGTGTGACACTTAAAAAAAATCGTTTTTTTTTGCCTTTTTTCGACAGTTTATACTTTCAAGAATATCATTTACATCGTTTATATTAATATAATTTTATCTTGCAAAAATCGATAGTTAAATCTTTAAACGTGTTTTTCTCGAAATGAGATTTTTCAAGTTTGCTGACATTGTAACTCAAAGAGCAATTATCCGATTGACTTGAAATTTGAACTGACTACTCTTGAATATATTTACTGTACAATGACGTAGGATATTTTTGATTGGATGAAAATTGACGATTTGGCATTGAAAAAAACGACCATTCTATAGGCAAGAAAACAGACTTTTTTCATAACTACGGCATTTCGTAAGATTTTGATATTTTTCGAAAATCCGACGTCATTGTACAGAAAATACCTTCCAGTTTAACATTTTTTCCATTTTCGGTTTCAGCTACTCAATCGGCCGGAATCATGTCAGCACACATATAGGGTCGCCTGTGGTAAAAAAAATGCCAGCATTCAACCATTAAACGGTTTGCTGATAATCGGCCAATAATTCGTCGACCAGCATTGGGGTACTGTAGGCGGATGAACGGCTTGCTAGATCTATGCCAGCCATTGGTGGGCCAATACCATCGCACCGATAACATGGTGATCAGCATTGGGGTATTGTAGGCGAATGAACGGCTTGCGATATCTATGCCAGCCATTGTTGGGCCAATACCATCGCACCGATAATATGGCGATCAGCATTGGGGTATCGTAGGCGGATGAACGGCTTGTCAGATCTATTCCAGCCATTGGTGGTTTGTTTTTGGGCGTTTTGCAAATGCAGGTCGTTAAACTGTAATACGTAAAAACAAGGGATAAGGTTTCGAAAACCATATGCCACTGATGAAGCTGAAATTTTGCACAGACCTTCTTTTCAATATTTTAAGAGAACCTTCAAAAGGATATTGACGACTAGCAATAGTTTTCGATAGATCGTATATTGAAAGTTATATTTATTGTACTGCGCTTCTACTATATTAAATAAACCCAAACAAACCCATCCCACATGGTAAGTGATATGCACGAACGGGCCAGCACTGTTTGCCAGGAAGCAGCGAGGCCGGAGGAGTGGGGCGTATCTATTGGATATATACTATTATTGGATATTATTTTACGCCATACTCGTATGGCGTGAAATAATAAACTTTACAATGCGATATATCGAAAACTATTGCTAGTCGTCAAAAATCCGTTAAGGGTTTCTCAAATTTCAGCTCGATCAGACGAGTATGTTTTTCAGAACTTCACCCAAAACGAGCGAGTTATTTTCACAGCCTAAATCGGCCAAAAAAATTATCGGTAAACTTTAATGTCACGAATAAAATTATCGGCATCGGTGTTAGGATGGCTAAGTGGGTAGCGTGCTCGACACTAGAACGAAAGACGTAGGTTCGATCCCGATGATAGGTAAAAACTTGAACAATGTAGGAAGCGTTTTTAATGCAATTATTCTGTGTATATAGACATAAGTAAAGCATACGAAAACAAAAAAGATACTACTAGAATTGTTATATTCATAATTTGTAAATTGTTTGTTTTTCATTTTCGGCAGAAGATCCGACAGCCGTTGCTGGGCCAATATGGGCGTATAATATTTGGCCAAGTCAATTCATGGTTTACGATTAACCACCATGCATGGTGCGGATCTGGCCCGTTTACATCGCCATTAGCGCGCCATCATTTTTTCTCTGGCAACCAGTCGTGGGCCATTACTGTGTCCATTGTAAAACCCTATTTGGGAAGTGGAGGAACTTTTTTTTTGGTACCTCCGAAGGCAGCGCATAAGTGGCTTGGATCTCAATATTTTTCTATGAAAAAATTATGTAATATAGATTAAATATAGTCAAATATATTCTTAATTTTCCGAAACATTTCAGTACTTTTCTTTCAGAAAATGCCCGAAAATCACCGAAATGTTCAGCGTTTACACTAGTATAGCCCCTTAATGCGTAACAATTGCACACTTACGTGTGTAATTTCGACGCATTACGTGTGTAATTGTAACGCGTTACGTATTACATAAATGTGTAGATTCAACATGGCAACGCGTGTCTAGCCTTTATTTTGTGTTAATTCTACCTACTTTGAACACACGTCAAACACGGCTAGTTTTTGTAGTGTACACGCACACATACGCACATACACCCATATTTGGTATCAAGAGCAGGGACGAAAATATTGTAATTACAGAAACAAACTTTGACTACCAAAAAGAGACACACTTTTTTGTACTCCTCGAAAATCACTCTATTTATTAACATTATGTAACAAAAACATTAATAAAAGCGGAAACGGTAAACAATAAGTTGTAACTAGACTTATCAAAGTTCGATTACTCAAATGAAAAATATTTGTTGTTGCCATTTGGAACGCAATTTGTTCAAATTATATGACGAATATATTTATAAAAGGTGAAGCGATGAGTGCGATATTGTAAATGATCTAACCACCGAGACCGCTCGAAAAATAAGTTAATTGTAAAAAAACCTGCAACTCGAAAGTATAAGGGAGAATTTTGGAGTTTTAGGGCTCATGGTAATTCATGGTTTCGTGAACATCTCTGATAAATATTATTTGAACATCTTAAAAAATGATGGTGGTGCGGCTGGTGCCGTGGACGTCCTCCGATGGCATGCACGTACTTGCTTGCAGATGAATTTCAGGATCGGGTGATGGGAAAAAAATTTGCTTATTCTCGATCAATTAAAAAAATTATTATTCATATACTGGTGACTCAAAGAAACAAATGCGTATTGATCACTGAAATTTGACGAGGACAAAAATGAATAAATAACAAATTAAACAACTTATCATAAAAATGATACGTTAGGTTTTAGATAACGTATCTAAGAATATTAGTAATAAGAATTACCACTAAGTATCTACATTTCAAGTCAACCAGATCTATGGTTTCCAAAATTTAAAAGCAGCCAGGTGAAAAAAAATTGTTTCGAGATAAACGCAAAAGAAAGTAAGATCGCGGTTATGAGGAGACAGTGCAGTTTTTGTTTGGCTTAACTTCAATCGGCGATTCCAGGCGTATATAATTCTCCTATTAAAAAAAAAAGATCTAAAATGTAGGACTCGACGTTCGTTCTTTTCTAAGCTCGCACGGGTCGCGAACCTCGCGACCGACCGCTACCTAGAAATACCTATAAACTTGGCACTATTGTGTACTGTAATAATCGCGTAGGTTTAATTATTAGTAAAACTTTGAAGTTGATTATGAGGAAAAAGAAACGATTCTTTGAAAATTCTTTGGTGGTCAGATCCATTAATAAAACAAATCAACCACGAATACTATTGAAGTAGTCAAAATCTTATCGAAATGCTCGAAAACTTCGCGATCCGCTCGAATTGTGCTTTACAATTAGTTGCTAATGATGTGCGTGGTATGTGTTTCATGAGAACACGAAGGCACTTTGGGGAATTCACGGGTAAACTATTCGAAAACATCAAGCGTTATAGATGTTAGTCGAATGTCGGTCGCGCAGTTGCCTTTTGCTAATAATATGGAGTGTGTATTGCAATAAGCAAATATATACCATGTAGGGGAAAAGCGAGAGACAAAGAGAGATTAATTACGTACTGCGAAGCCATAGAGACATTCTAAGTAACTATATATACAAGTACTCGACTGCAAATACTTGTTAACAAGTACACTATAAGGTGAATCCGGGCATTAAGAGAGGAGACACCTTTGGGCGAGTAAAAAATTGTTGATTTTCATGATTTTTTTTCAAAAGGAAAGATTTCTTTACTATTTCTCAAACTTAGGGTATGCTTCATTACTATTTTTGGCTGTTACATGGTATTTTTTTTATTAATCTTTTAAAATTGCGGAGGTATGGCACGGCCGTCTAATCGGGTTGCGGCGGATGCTGTCAGACGGCGTGACACGGATCGTCGGCGGGATTAAGCTGAAAAAAACCAACCATGATTGTTCTTCTATTAACACTCATACGCAGAATATGAATAAAGAAAAAGCCGAAAAAAACCAACCATGATTGTTCTTCTATTAACACTCATACGCAGAATATGAATAAAGAAAAAGTAAAAAATCTTGAAAATCGATGTAATGGTACGCTTCGAGACTAAAAGATTAAATTTTTCGAAAAAAAATAGCTACATGATGCAATAAAAAAATGTTTTTTGTTTTGTTTTCAACAACACTTAAGTTCATGTGTTAGACCCTAACACATGACCTTAACACATGACACAGCTTAGAAAGATTTATACCAAATTTCATCAGAATCGGTCGACTAGTTTTTGAGTTATACCTCACATCAGTTTTGAAATTGCAGTTTAGGAGACTGTGCCATACCTCCGCCATTTTTAAAGATTAATAATAAAAAATACCACGTAACAGCCGAAAGTAGTAATAAAACATATCCTAGTCTAAAAAATGATGAAGAAATCTTTACTTAAAAAAAATCCTAAAATCAGCAATTTTTTCCTCGCCTAAAGGTATCTCCCCCTTGACAAAAATATTGAATATTCGTTGTACTTGAAGATAAAAATAATACAGAGTGGAAAGAGAGTCGCCATAATGCGCTCTAAAAAGCAGTACACATATATATGACATAACAATACCGTAATATTAGTAATAATATAATCTCTATTTATTTTAAATATACTGTTTTGTGGATATTTTAGCATATGCGGCAATTCCAACGCATATTTCCCCGGAGAATTCGTCGGCACGTACCAATTCGTTTCCGGATTTTTTTGTCGCTTGCCTCACTCCCCAACCCAGGCATACGTATACAGGTATATACGCGGTAAAAAGGTAGAAATGAGAAACTATTGTCGGACCCTGCGGGGGTGCTTTTACGCGAAGTTTTGCCTGCAAGCGAAATCTACAAGCAATTTGGGCATTCTCGTTTGTACATCCAAAAGTTTCATAGAGAATGTAATACAGGTATGAAGGGGAAAGGGAGGGAGAAACAAATAAGGGCTTCTAAACCGGAACAAGTACACGTGGATAGTTCCTGAATAAAAGTGATATGAATTCTATTGTCTGTTTCGTGCACTGATAGTAAGAAGAACCAAACGAGAAAATCGCCAAGTAGGAATTGGGTCTGATGCTGTCGGTTATTCGAACACAATGTGTATCGAATGTATTTGCGGCCAGTTCAATAACGACTGGGCAGAACGAGCCAAGCATTTAAATCGTTAGCCTCGCAGCCGCAAAATAGCGATCTCACTCTCACCGTTCTCTTCTCCAGTACGATCTCAATAATCCAACAGGCACAGTACACTAAATAAGAGCTCAGTGTGCATCGCTGCAACGCAACGAAAACTAATTTTGCTGGGTTTGTTCAAATTTCTTTTTGCACACTTAACCTATGGAAAATTTTTTCAAAAAAGCTCATTTGGAAATATGCGGAAAAAACTTTGCTACAATAATGAAAGTATAATAAAGAATTTTCCAGTGCATTGAAGTTGCATTTTAACAATGCAAGCTTCGACACAATTACATGAGTACAACATGCGTGGACTCAAACCCTGTGGACTATCCTTCGCATACGTCTCCATTGAGTTTCAGCGCAATATAATTCTTCATCATCCTGGATAATAATTGACTTAGTCTACCACAGCCATAAAGCCATGTAGGTTTCGCCAATCGAACCGTAACGGCCAATACTTGGACCAATATTGGCGGGGCGATAATCGATTACCCAATTGTCCGCCAATACTCGGCTGAATATTGACTAGCCAACATTGGTTTGCCGATACGAGTGTTCGGCCAAATATAGACTGGCTAATCATTGGGTTGTCAATACGAGGCCGATGTTTGGCGAAGTATAGACTCGCCAATCATTGGTTTGCCGATACGTGGCCAATGTTCGGCCAAACATAGACTCGCTAATCATTGGCTTGTCGATACGAGGCCGATGTTTGGCGAAGTATAGACTGGCCAATCATTGGTTTGCCAATACGAGGCCAATGTTCGGCCAAGTATAGACTCGTTCATTATTGGTTTATCGATATGAGGCCGTTGTTTGGCGAAGTAAAGACTCGCCAATCATTGGTTTGCCGATACGAGGCCAATGTTCGGCCAAATATAGGCTCTGTAATCATTGGCTTATCGATACGAGGTCGATGTTTGGCAAAGTATAGACTCGCCAATCATGTTTTTGCCGATACGAGCCCAATGTTCAGCAAAATATAGACTCGCTAATGATTGGCTTGCTGATACGAGGCCGATGTTTGGTGAAGTATAGACTCGCCAACGTTGGTTCGCCGATACGAGGCCAATGTTCGGCAGTAGATGTACTAGGCCGATTCTGAACCTCTTCGGGGGGGAGGTGTCCAGGGGGGTGTCTATGGGGGGGGGGTCCAGAAGGCGGGGTGTCCGGGGGCGGGGGGTGGGCGTCCAGAGGCGAGGTGTCTAGGGGGGGTCCAGCGGGCGGGGTGTCCGAGGGGGGGATTGCCGGGCGCGTGTGACGTCACAGAGAGGCCTCTGTGGGAGGGGGGGGGGGGCATGGGGTCCGTGGAGCGTCTGGCGGGAGGGGGAAGCCGCTGTCGATAAGTGTTGTATGTGTGTGTGAAGGGCGACCTTTCAAAGCTCAATATTTATGACATGCAGCTGGTTTCATTCCGAAAGACAATGTCAATTGCATCCGCCCCGTCTCAAAGCTCGCCGACACTCGAGACAGGTCCTAACAGGTTTCTTGGGAAAACTATAATCTTTAGGGATCAAAGGCTGTGACCGCGGATGGACCACTTGAGCGCAGCTGCACTCTTGAAAAGTCTCATCGAGGTCTCCATTCCGAAAGATAATGTCAAGATGTTTGCATGCGAGTCCACCCGTCACGAATGTCGCCAACACTTTAGACAGGTCTCGACAAGTCAGGATTGCTTGGAAAAACTATAAACTTTGGGGATCAAAGGCGGTGACCGCCGATGGACCACTTGAGCTGCAGGACCCATAAAATCTTTCGACCCGATGCACCCCGACTTCCTGTTCTTTGTCTCATGTTTCTCGAGCAATCTACGCGTTATCGGAAAGAAAGAGCCTTTTTAATGAGCCACTCCGCTCAAATCTGGCCGCACTTTGCATGAAGCAGTCAGTCTGTTAACATCGTGGAGGTTTTTTCGTACTCGTCAACATGGAGCAAATCTTGCATGACCAAGCCGTGGTTTTAGGCTCGATCAAAGATTTTGCCGCGTGGAAGCAACGATGCGTCGAGTTCATCGAAGGGCTGGAAACGCAAAGCTGGATTAAGCGCCCGCGAATATTAATCGGACACCAACAGTCACTAATAGCTCAAATAGCGCGTCTGGAAGGATTGAGGAATTGTGTGCGGAGTCGTTTTGTACACACGGGCGCAGGACATGGTGATCATGAGTTAATCTGGCGAGAGATTGAAACATCCTTCGAGAGTCGGATATTAACCGATTCCATCATCAATCGCAGACACATCGAGCCGAGACACTTTCGAACTGATGCTCGCCTACTAGTGCTTCATCATGTGCAAAATATTATCGGCAAGCACAACAGCATTAAAATCAATACAGTGTTTAATGGTGAATTCGCGAGCGGTGACAAACATGCGAATAAAAGTGTCAACACGCGAAACTGTGAACTATTTAGCACAAGCAATTTGAACGAGTGGTATGAACCGCATGTTATTGAGCCCACTTTAACCTTTCGCGATGAATTTCAAGAACGTGATAGTGGCTAGACTCTGCAGAAAATACTTAACCTCCCGATAAATGTGAATAAGTATAATCCGATGCGTGCCGGGTGCTCCATATCATTACCGCGGGAAATAATGTTGAAGAAGGCTGTGGTTAACGCCAAATCCAAAGATAACGCATGTTTCGCATGGGCAGTTATCGCTGCTCTATACCCGACTGAACAACACAATACTCGTCCATCTTCTTATCCTCATTATTCGACAGTACTGAATCTGAAGGATATCGAATTCCCGGTGACGATAGATCAAATAGAAACATTTGAATTTCATAACAATCTCTCGATCAACGTATACCACCACCACCAAAAAGGACATTGTTCCGATACGAGTCACTCAACACAAGAAGGAAAAGCACATCAATTTGCTGTACATGCAAGATACCGAGGAAAGCAATGTGGGGCACTTCGTATGGATCAAGAACCTGTCGAGACTCGTAATGAAGCAACTGAGCAAAAAGGGGTACAGAAAATATCCGCTCCATATCATTACCGCGGGAAATAATGTTCAAGAAGGCTGTGGTTAACGCCAAATCCAAAGATAACGCATGTTTCGCATGGGCAGTTATCGCTGCTCTATACCCGACTGAACAACACAATACTCGTCCATCTTCTTATCCTCATTATTCGACAGTACTGAATCTGAAGGATATCGAATTCCCGGTGACGATAGATCAAATAGAAACATTTGAATTTCATAACAATCTCTCGATCAACGTATACCACCACCACCAAAAAGGACATTGTTCCGATACGAGTCACTCAACACAAGAAGGAAAAGCACATCAATTTGCTGTACATGCAAGATACCGAGGAAAGCAATGTGGGGCACTTCGTATGGATCAAGAACCTGTCGAGACTCGTAATGAAGCAACTGAGCAAAAAGGGGTACAGAAAATATATCTGTGATCGGTATGTAGTTACCATAATAAATATGTAATTATATATGCTAGACGAATTAAACAAAACAATATTTTTATCTTTGCAGGTGTTTGCACTACTTCGGATCAGAGGAAAAATTGCAATCGCACAAGGTCGATTGTGAAGCAATAAATGACTGTGCGTTCCGACTACCAAAGGACACCAATAAGTGGCTCCAGTTCAGCAACTTTAGCCGGAAAGAGCGACATCCCTTCATTGTCTATGCTGATTTGGAGTGTGTGCTGGCAAAGACCGATGGGGAGAACCTAGCGAAAGATATGTATCAACACCATGAAGTGTTTAGTATCGAATACTATGTGTGTTGTTCGTATGACGATTCGTTATCTTCATATCACTCGCGTCGCAGTGCTGATTGTGTATCGTGGTTTGTTGAAGAACTAAAAAATCTAGCACTGCGGATAAAAGAAATTTTCTGTGATAATGTACCAACGGTGTATTTAACATGCAACTTAAATTACAAACAGTCATTTTTCATTCCAGTAGTTTTCCACAATTTATTCGGTTATGATGCACATTTTATAATCAAGGAAGTAGCCACATCGTTCGAAGGAACAACCAATGTACTTCCAATCACAAAGGAGAAATACATCTCCTTCACGAAGCATGTTAAAATTACAGAAGATTCGAAACACAAGATCCAATTGCGCTTTATCGACTCATATAAATTCCTCAACACGAGTCTCGACAAATTAGCATCATTGTCGACCGAGGACAAACTCAAAATTTTACGCACACAATACCCAACTCTCTCAACATATGATGTCAATTTGCTGGCGCAAAAAGGGGTCTTCCCTTATGAATATATTGATGACGTGACCAAGTTAGACGACACTTGCCTACCACCACGTGACGTATTTTATAGTTCCCTGACAGATGTTACAGTATGTGAGAGCGAGTACGCACATGCTGAGAAAGTTTGGGAGCGGTTCTCCATTCGAACGCTGGGTGACTATAGCGATTTGTATCTGAAGACAGATGTCTTGTTATTAGCCGATATTTTCGAAAACTTTCGAAATACATGCGTTGAAAGCCATGGCCTAGATCCCGCGTATTACTACACATTGCCCGGATATACCTGGGATGCAATGTTAAAACACTCAAATGTCAAGTTTGAATTACTAACTGACATCGACATGGTTTTATTCGTTGAGCGGATTATACGCGGTGGTCTGAGTCAATGCTCGAACCGATATGAACACGCTAATATCAAGTACATAGAGTCGATTGATCCATCGAAAGCATCATCATACTTGATGTATTTTGATGTCAATAATTTGTATGGATGGGCAATGTGCCAACCCTTGCCATATGCAGATTTTCGATGGATCAACGACGTGTGCAATTTTGATCCATCATGCATCGCGCTAGACTCACCTATAGGCTACATCCTTGAAGTCGACTTGGGATATCCCCAATCTCTACATGATGCGCACAAAGACCTACCGTTTTGTCCAATACATGAAAAACCGCCTGGTAAGCGGGGGGGGGGGGGGGGGACTGTTGGCAACCGTCTGCGATAAAAAGCGCTACGTCATACACTACCGGAATTTGCAACAGTGCTTACGCCATGGACTTTGCCTCACGAAAATCCATAGAATCCTACAGTTTACACAATCCCCATGGCTGCGTTCGTATATTGAGTTAAATACCCAGTTTCGAACGCTTGCCAAAAACGATTTTCGATTTCGAACAAAAAAAACGAAAAGAAAAAGAAAACGATTTTCGATTTCGACAAGAATTTATTCAAATTAATGAATAATGCGGTATTTGGCAAAACGATGGACAGTGTGCGCAATCATGTAGATGTAAAGCTTTTAACAAAATGGGAGGGCAGATATGGCGCAGAGGCAATGATTGCGAAGCTAAACTTCCACAGCCGAAGTGTTTATTCGGAAAACCTCGTTGCCGTGGAATGGCGCAATCTCGTGAAATTCAACAAGCCGATATATGTGGGTATGTGCATACTCGACATATCCAAAACGTGCTTGTATGGATTTCATTTCATCACGAGTATATGGTACCTCTGTATCGAGATAAATGTAAAGTCTTGTATACCGATACGGTTAGTCTCATATATGACATTGAGAGCGATGATATATATGCCGACATGAAGCGCGACATTTCAAAATTCGATACAAGCGATTATTCGACGGACAATCGGTGTGGTATACCGCTCGTCGACAAGAAGATGCCTGGTCTCATGAAGGATGAATGCAATGGAGCAATTATGACCGAATTTATTGGTCTTCGATCGAAAATGTACGCGACACGTGTCGACGGTAAGAATGATACGAAAAAAGTTAAAGGTGTCAAGAGTAGCGTTGTGGTGAGGACAATCACGTTTGACGATTATGCTCAATGCTTGAAGGAAAATATTGAAATGGAACGTAGTCAAACGTGCATTCGATCAAAGGTGCATAAGGTCTACACCATTCGCGAGACGAAAATTGCTCTGAGTCCTCATGACGATAAGCGGTATATCATACCTGGGACCTCTGATACCCTACCATAGGGGCATTATTGAATACCGTCTTCAAAAGTTTTGTAATTTTTTTTCTACAACCTTGATGTAAAATTGTGTACATTTTTGTGAATATCGATGTATAAAACTCGTGAAAATTATGTATATATTTTGTTCACTCGATGTTAAAATTATGTTTGCTGTTGTTGCATATGTTTAATTGTGCAAGAATGGATTTATTATTTTCCATAAATAAAGAAACGGACTTTTTATAATCCCATGTGTTTATTCACTCTATCCATCTCCTCATACTCACGTTCCACGAAAAAGGGCGACGGCGAGAAGGGGGGAAAGCAAGCCCTGCTGTGCAGTCGGTCGGTGGCCTTGGAGGGATGCGGGGACGACCAGCAGGTCAAGAGTCATAAAACATACATATTTTTCCATTTTCTTTATTATCGACTACAAATCGGATTTACTTATCCAACTATTGTGGCTATTGTCGAACCCTAGCCATTTTACAAACATTCGATTACCGCGCTTCTTCAATACCGCTTCAATGAGATAGATATCGGGGTGCTTGACACTGAGAAGCTCTTGTTCGTAGAAACCACCGGCTATCGGTTCATTTTTATGGTCCTTCAAGTGGTATGTGACGGGATGAATTTTTTTCACACGATATATTGTAAATATTTCCGTTGTCCAGTTTGGGGTGTAACCCTTTTCGAAAACAGTCTTAAATTTGCTGATCCTCACTTTATCACCAACTGCGAATTTTGGTTGTCTTTTGATTGGAGGCTTATTGAAAATCTGGTGCAGTTGCTTCTCATTTACCGCGTTGACATTTCTCGGCTTCATTTCAATGAAGCGGTGTACAGAATCGTTGTACTCGGCTACTAGATTATCAAGAATATCTATCCACGTATAATTACCACGAAGACTAAATTGCCACCACATCTTGTTCTTCAATATACGATTGAAACGCTTGCAAATGGATGCCTTCAAGTTGCTATATGTTGAATACATGTGAATATTGTACTTTCTCATGATGGCCTTAAAGTCACAATTGTAGAATTCTTTTCCCCGATCAACGTGTAAGTTTTGCGGTATGCGTCCCTTAACGAGTATCGACTTAATTGCTGCTGCTGCATCTTTTCCACTCTTACTCAGCATTGGCACGGCCCAAGCGAATTTTGAGAAGTTATCGATGACGGTGAGGAGAAATTTGTGTTTGGAGTTGTGACGCGCGTATGATAACATATCGACGAGATCAGCTTGTCAGGTCTCGTCCAAGCCACGGATGTCCACATGTCGACGCGGATAGTTTCGTCGAGCAGGCTTATGTAGCTCCAGCACGAGAGCGCCCCTTTTTTCGTTCATTTTCCAGTCCACTCAGTCGTGCATCCAATTCAACAATGACGTTTGAATTACGAATCACCAAATCTTGTAGAGTTTTGACATCGACCTCGAGTGTCCTCGCAATGTCTCGTATCGTAACTTCAAGTCCATTGACCAAAAACTGACTACTCTCATTCATTTGTTTGCGTATGTTCTTCATGATAGTTCGAGATTTATTTTGTAATGCACTTAGAGTGATGGCGTCATCTTCTCCTTCCGGATTAGCAATGTTACACAATCGTTTCCGCCCCAAGTCATAATGACCATCTGCGGTAATTCTAAAGCCAATCCCTGGTCGACCTGGAGGACCTTGCTTACTGTGGAGTACACTCCTACTTGAATGACGTACAAACCATCGACACTCATGACGAGAATGCGTAAATTCCCCGATGACGAGTTAATAAATGATTTCAGCTGCACGCAATTCCTCGATAATCGATATAATTTCATTCGCACGTGATGAGTTTCCGGCTGCTTGTGATGCCAGAAGTAAGCAAAGACGATCCACTAGCTCGTTTGGATTATCCCAATAAATATAGTCCAATTGGGTGTTTTTTCTAGCTAGCTTATACTTTGGCATACCCTGTCCCACATGATGATTGCCTATATTTGCCATATATGTGTTGAATTTGTGGCTCGTGTCACGTCGTATAGCCTCACTAGGCTTATAAAATTTTTTGTGCGCCGTTTCGGAAACTCCAACCACGATCCCGTAATTCCGGGAGACCCCGCAAAAGGTCTACGTCTCTCAGTCAGTCGCGCGCTTGACCCTTGCAGTGTTCGGGCGCAGGGAGCTTTCCCCCTCTTTTTCAACGTTATATTATATCATTTTCCCTTCTTTTCTTTCTATTCGTCTTCAAGTCTCTTCGGTGATCGGTTCGACTTCGGTCTCCTCCCCTTCTCTGTCGCGAATGGCATTAATGCGATTTACGCCCGCGTTAACAAGTCACGACTATACTCTCCTCGGTATCCTTCGGTTAAACGGCATTAACGCGATTTACGCCCGCGTTAATTAGTCACGGCAACGGTCACTTCGGTACTCTTCCGCATCAATTTTACTTCGTTAAGGTTAACTAGTTTAAATCGATAATTAAATAAACCAATATTTGTTATATTAACGCGAGTGCCTTTCGTATCTTCATTTTCCGGCGCATTCCTCAATTCACGAATATTCAACCAATTTTCCCACCCGTTCACTTCCAACCAGAATCCGAGAACCCTCAAAACTAAACATGGTCCTCCGAGCCGGATTCAAGTGAACGAAGTGGGAAAAAGTGAGATATTCGCTGAAAACGGCAAGGAAATCAGTCTTCTCTATACCGGTGCGCGCGAAAAAAAGGTAATTTCGCCGCGACCACGTGTAACACGCCGGCCGCGAATTCACGTCGTCCTCCTCGCAAGACCAGCTCGAGCGACGCCTCTCTCTCTCTCTCTCTCTCTCTCTCTCTCTCTCTCTCTCGCACGCGCACCGTGCCCGATACATCGCGCTCTCTCGCTTTCGGGCAAGCTGGGAATCGGACTCCATACACGCGCGCATGCGCGCTTCGGCCTGTGTCTGGCCTAACGGACGCTTCACGTGCCCGTCAACCGACCGATCTCGTCTCTTCTTCTGACCACGCTCTCGCGACATCGTGCGCTCTCGTGCAAGAGACCGTCTAGCAAAAGTTTCCCTTCATTTCTCGGACGCTTCATGCCACGCGCAGTAAAACCTTCGTGCGTGTCGATCGGCGACACGATAGTTCGGCATTCGGGAGTTCTTTTTTTTCGTTTTGGACGCTTCGTGCTACGATCTCGCGAGTTCTGTCGATTTTGGACGCCTCGAAAAATATCGGTCGGATTTCGCGAGTTCTCCGTCGAGTAGTGTCTTTGGACCTTTCGGGAGACATTTTCGCGAGTTCGTCGACTTGGACGCTTCGTGCTTCTCATTCGGACTTTTTCTCGAGTATCGGGTTTTTTTTGCATTGGACGCTTCTCACCATCAATCGCGTGTGCTACGATCGTCGAAGCATCGCGCCATCTTTTCGTCTTTCGCGAGTTTTCGTGTTTTTCGGCTTGGACGCTTCGCGACATTCCTCGCGTGTGCTACGATCGTCGACGTTTCGCGCCATTATTTCGTCCCTTGCGAAAAAACGTGATTTTCGTTTCGGACGCTTCGCGTCTTTTCTCGCGTGTGCTAAGATCGTCGAAGCATTGCCCCATCTTTTCGTCTGTCGCGAGTTTTCGTGTTTTTCGGCTTGGACGCTTCGCGCCATTCCTCGCGTGTGCTACGATCGTCGACGTTTCGCGCCATCCTTTTCGTCTTTCGCAAAAAACGCGATTTTCGATTCGGACGCTTCGCGCCGTTATCGCGTGTGCTTCGAACGTCGAAGTCTCGCGCCATCTTTTCGTCTTTCGCGAGTTTTCTCGTGATTTTCCATTTGGACGCTTCGTGCATCTCGTTCGGACCTTTTCTCGAGTTTTCGTTTTTCGGCTTGGACGCTTCTCGCCATTTTTCGCGTGTGCTACGATCGTCGACGTCTCGCGCCATCCTTTCGTCTTTCGCGAGTTTTCTCGTGATTTTTCGATTTGGACGCTTCGTGCATCTCGTTCGGACCTTTTCTCGAGTTTTCGTTTTTCGGCTTGGACGCTTCGCGCCATTTCTCGCGTGTGCTACGATCGTCGACGTCTCGCGTCATCTTTTCGTTTTCGCGAGTTTTCGTGTTTTCGGCATTGGACGCTTCGCCACTTTTTCGTCTTTCGCGAGTTCTCGTGTTTTTCGTTTCGGACGCTTCGCGCTTTTTCTCGCGTGCTACGATTTCGCGAGTTTCGTCGATCTCGGACGCCTCGAGCATCTCAGTCGGACATTTTCACGACTTTTCGTGATTCTTGTGGACGCTTCTCGCCATCAATCGCGTGTGCCACGATCGTCGACGTCTCGCGCCATCTTTTCGTTTTCGCGAGTTTTCGTGTTTTCGGCATTGGACGCTTCGCGCCATTTGTTCTCGCGTGTGCTACGATCGTCGACGCATCGCGCCATCTTTTTCGTCTTTCGCGAAACAACGTGATTTTCGTTTCGGACGCTTCGCGCCTTTTCTCGCGTGTGCTACGATCGTCGACGCATCGCGCCATCTCTTTCGTCTTTCGCGATTTTTCGTGTTTTTCGTTTTGGACGCTTTGTGCATCTCGTTCGGATTTTTCTCGAGTTTCGGGTTTTTTCGGCATTGGACGCTTCGCGCCTTTACTCGCGTGTGCTACGAACGTCGAAGTCTCGCGCCATCTTTTGTCTTTCGCGAGTTTTCGTGTTTTCGTTTTGGACGCTTCGTGCCTTTCGTTCGGACTTTTCTCGAGTTTTCGGGTTTTCGGTTCTGGACGCTTCCCGATAATTAGAACGATTTCGTGTATCAAACGGTGACACATCGACAATGACGAGCAACACCGCAAAAATGGAACGTCGCATTGCCGGCCTCGTCAGCACTTTTCAGTGCATCTCGAGCCTTGCTGAGAAGACGAGGAATGCGACCCCTCAAAATACCAACAAGACGCTCGCCACCACGCGTCTGTCTTTGTTGAAAACCAATTGGGACCGCTTCCAAAGTGAACATATCGCGCTGCTCGAGATGAAGTGCGAAAACCTCTCGGAAGCGCCATACTTTAAGGACGCCGTGGAATCACCCTGTCAGCAAGCCTACGAAGAGGCCAAGGTAAGCCTGCTCACTGTCAAGGAGCATTACGAGCAGGTCGAACCCACAGGAGCGAATCTGGCGGACGTTTCGGCGTTTCTGGGCACCTCAAACATACGAAGCGCGCTCCCAAAGTTAAGGGTTCCCGACTTCGACGGGGAGTTTCATTTGTGGAGGCCGTTCCGCGATCTCTTCGTCTCGTTGGTCGGCCAAAACCAGGATATAACTGTGGTGGAAAACATGCACTACCTTCGGCTCTCGGTAAAGGGCGATGCCGCCAAACTCATTGCCAATTTGCCGCTCTCTTCGGATTCCTTCATCTCGGCATGGGATCTCCTCGTAGCCCGGTACGAAAACAAAAGATTATTGGTCACATCTCACCTGGATCGCTCCTTCAGTATGCCGACGATCGCACCAAGGTCGTATAAATCATTGAATACGCTCATCAGTACCACCAGAGAGGTATTAAATGCGCTGAGGTCCTTGGAGATGCTAGTCGATGAGTGGAGCGTCATCTTGGTACATTTCATTGTGTCCCGCCTCGATTCCAACCTTCGTGAGCAATGGGAACTGAGATTGGGCTCTTCGACCACACCGGCTACACTTCCTCAACTCCGCGAGTTCTTGACCACTCGAGCTCGCGCACTTGAGAGCATCGACGTTGGACGGCCTTCTTCAACGTTCAATCGGTCCACCTCTTCGGCTACCTTCGAACTACCTTCGAACACCTCACGATCGGCACGGGCTGCGCCTTCGGCTAAGGCAATGCCAGCACTCGGGTCCCCTCCAGCGTACCTCAAGGTAAAGGATGGAGGGTGGACGGCTGATACGGCAGCTGCGGTTGCTGCTACTACTCTCCTCCAGCCAGCCGGCAGCGCGACACAGTGCTGTCACTTCTGCCTCGGATCTCACTTCATCTCGAAGTGCGACCTCTTCAAACGAAAGCCACCGAAGGAGCGACGTCTCATCGCAGAACAGAGACGCTTGTGCTTCAATTGCCTCGGTCCGCACTCGGCCAACAATTGTCGGATCACTGGTCGTTGCCGCGAGTGCAACGGCAAGCACCACACGCTCATCCACCTACCTTCGAACTCCTCAACGACCGCCTCAACTTCCAGACCTTCGACTTCTCAGGCCTCGTCGCAGAGTCAACCGCCCAAGAGCAGGCCACTGGCCACATCATCGCCAAGCGAAGCTCAGGGTTGACTAGGCGACAGTCAACGGGACGGACGCGGGGAGCTACCACCGTCACAGTATCTTCAATCCATGATTCAACCTGAAATTTCATAGTGACGGCGTTTATTCTAAACGTATTAACTTCGACGCTTCCCTCGTTCGCTACTTCGGGGCAATGGGACCATCTTCAAAGACTTCCTCTAGCAGACCCGAACTTTCTGAAACCGGGACCAATCGACGTCATCATCGGAGCTGACGCGTACGGTCTTCTGGTCTGGAGTCAGACGTTGTTAAGGGTCGTGCCATCGATCCCATCGCTCAGCGCACGCTTTTCGGATGGATCGTACTCGGTCCTGTCAACGGCTCCATCTCAAATTCGGTTCGTATTCAACATGTCTCCATCGAAGACGAGGTCACTTCTTTACTGTCGAAGTTTTGGGAGCAAGAGGAAATTCCTCCGGACTCGGCCCCTACAACCGACCCGGACGAATCCGCTTGCGAACAACATTTCAAGGACACTCATACGAGAGACGCTACGGGCCGATGTATAGTACGGCTCCCCTTCAAGAAGCCTCCTTCGTTACTCGGAGATTCGCACACTGGTGCAAAACGCTGCCTTCTCCAACTTCTCCGGCGACTCTCGACAAATGAGTCGTATCGCGGTCTCTACAACACTTTCCTCCAAGAGTACGAGAACCTGTCACACATGGCTCGTGCCCCAACGGCGGCGTCTTCGAGACCACGGTTTTTTCTCCCACATCACGGTGTTTTTCGGGCCCATAGCGCCACCACGAAACTTCGCGTCGTCTTCAATGGTTCCTTCAAAACATCGAACGGTGTGTCGATCAACGACATTCTTCACACCGGGGCCAAACTTCAACAAGATACCTCGGACGTCCTGCTCTGGATCAGATGTCATCGGTTCATGTTCGCCACCGATGTCGCGAAAATGTTCCGGCAGATCGCAGTCCATCCGGACGACTGGGACCTCCAGCAAATCCTATGGGTGGACCAGGAGGATCGAGTCGTCCCATATCATCTGACTACAGTCACGTACGGCCTCACTTGTGCCCCCTGTCTCGCCATCCGGGTCATGCTTCAATTGGTCGAGGATGAAGGGCACGACTTCCCACTGGCGATTTCACTTTTGACGAACGGCCGATACGTTGATGATATCTTCGGCGGTGCCGACACGATTCACGAACTTCAGGCAACGGCACAACAGCTTCAGGGAATCTGTCAGCGCGGATGCTTTCCACTTCAAAAATGGTCAGCTAACTCAACGGAAGCCCTTCGGAATGTTACCTCGGAGTCCCAATCGCATGCGGTTTTCAATCGGAAGATCCCAACATCAAACTTCTGGGCCTCGTCTGGAATCCAAACGAGGACAATTTCAGATTCCTTCTTCAGCTCTCCTTCAACCGGGACATCACGAAAAGGACCGTTCTATCGGAAACGGCATCCTTGTTTGATCCCTTGGGTTTCATCTCGCCAGTCATTATCATCGCGAAGGTCTTCCTCCAAGAGCTGTGGCTGGCAAAACTTCACTGGGACGACGGGCTCCCAATGCGACTTCAGGAAAAATGGCTACGCTTCCGAGAGAGTCTGAGCGATTTGTCGCTCATTCATCTCCCGCGGTGGCTTCACCTTTCGCCTTCTTCGACTGTCGAGCTACATGGATTCTCGGACGCCTCCCAACTCGCCATGTCAGCCGTGATCTACCTCCGAACAACGTCAGTCGACAGGGTCACAACGGTCACCCTCGTCTGCTCGAAGACGAAGGTAGCCCCCCTCAAACGACTCACAATTCCGCGGCCCGAGCTATCGGCGGCACTACTACTTTCAAGGCTGACCTCTCACGTTCAAAGAACCCTAGACTTAACGCATGTTCCAGTCTCTCTCTGGACGGACTCTTTAGTTGCGTTGACATGGATTACTTCAAATCCGGCCCGATGGAAAGACTTCATCCGAAATCGGGTCACTTCGATCCAAAGTTTCTGTTCCAACGCAACATGGCGGTTCATTTCGGGAAGAGAGAACCCGGCCGACTGTGCGTCGCGAGGACAGACTTCTCGATAACTCTCCAAGCACCCTCTTTGGTGGCACGGGCCTGAGTGGCTCGCGCGATTACCATCTTCATGGCCAGTCTCTTCAGCCGAACCTCCACCGGATGGCGACCTCGAGCAACGATCAGGCTTCGCCTTCACGACCACCTCCGAGCCTAGTCCTCAACCTTGGGACCTTCTACAACGGTACTCCTCCCTCACTCGGCTCCTTCGGATCACGGCAGTGTGTCAGAGAGCGGTTGCCCGCTTCAAACGGCTCCCGCACGCTTCAATGACCTACCCGCTGAACCCGGGAGATTTGGAAGAGGCAAGGTTCTTCTGGATACGCCTCATTCAACGCACACACTTCTCGGCTGAACTTCAGATGATTTCGAGCAGAGCGACCCTCAATCGGGGTCACTCCCTTGCCGCCCTCAACCCCTTTGTCGACCAACTAGGGACCCTTCGAGTTGGCAGCCGGTTGACGAACGCACTTCTACAGCTCGAGGCAAAACATCCGCCCATATTGCCACGGACCTCTCAGCTCACTTCATAGATCATCGCTGATTCGCACTTTCGAACGCTTCATGGTAGTACCCAATCCACGTTAAGCTTCCTCCGTCGATCGTACTGGATTCCGGGTGGCCGGGCTCCAATTCGATCACACATCCTTCGGTGCACCGCGTGTGCCAGATTTCGAGGACTTCAAGCGCAACAACTCATGGGTCAACTTCCGTCGGCGCGAGTCACACCTTCACGGGCCTTCCTCCACACCGGCATTGACTACGCGGGGCCCTTCACTGTCAAGACCTGGCGTGGACGAGGAACAAAAACGTACAAGGCTTATCTTGCCGTTTTTGTTTGCTTCACTACTTCCGCGGTCCACCTCGAACTCGTCACGGATTACACGTCAGAGGCCTTCGTTGCCGCCTATCGGCGATTTTCCGGACGACGAGGAATATGTCACACACTTTATAGTGACTGCGGTACCAACTTCATCGGAGCAGATACTGCACTTCGAACTCTCTTCAACGCTGGATCAGCAGAAATGAATTCTACGATCATCTCGCTGACCAACCTTGGGACGAATTGGTCCTTCAACCCTCCGGCAGCACCTCACATGGGTGGAAAATGGGAGGCTGCGGTAAAATCCGCGAAATACCACCTTCATCGGGTAATCGGAGAAACCTCACTTACGTACGAAGAATTTACGACTCTTCTAGCGCAAGTGGAGGCTGTTTTAAATTCTAGGCCACTTTGTCCTTTATCGGACGACCCCGAGGACGTTTCTCCCCTCACATCGGGTCACTTCACCATCGGCGAGGCACTCACCACCGTGCCAGAACTGTCTCTTACTTCAATTCCGGAACCTCGACTCTCACGGTGGCAATTCCTTCAGGCCAAACTACAACACTTCTGGCAGAGATGGTCTTCGGAATACCTTCAGCGAAGCTTGTCGATTTCCAAATGACGACACCCTTCACATGAAATCAAAATCGGCTCGCTCGTGCTAATCGCGGACGAGCGACTTCCACCTTCACGATGGCCATTAGCACGAGTCGTCGAACTTCACCCCGGATCGGATGGTCTAACCAGGGTAGTGACACTTCGCACGGCCACTTCCACCTTCAAGCGACCGACTGCCAAGTTGGCAGTACTTCCAGTGGACTCTTCGTCGACGACCGTCACCGAAGGCGGGGAGTATGTTTCGGAAACTCCAACCATGATCCCGTAATTCCGAGAGACCCCGCAAAAGGTCTACGTCTCTCAGTCGGTCGCGCGCATGACCCTTGAAGTGTTCGGGCGCAGGGAGCTTTCCCCCTCTTTTTCAACGTTATATTATATCATTTTCCCTTCTTTTCTTTCTATTCGTCTTCAAGTCTCTTCGGTGATCGGTTCGACTTCGGTCTCCTCCCCTTCTCTGTCGCGAACGGCATTAACGCGATTTACGCCCGCGTTAACAAGTCACGACTGTAGTCTACTCGGTACCCTTCGGTTAAACGGCATTAACGCGATTTACGCCCGCGTTAATTAGTCACGGCAACGGTCACCTCGGTACTCTTCCGCATCAATTTTACTCCGTTAAGGTTAACTAGTTTAAATAGATTATTAAATAAACCAATATTTGTTATATTAACGCGAGTGCCTTTCGTCTCTTCATTTTGCGGCGCATTCCTCAATTCACGAATATTCAACCAATTTTCTCACCCGTTCACTTCCAACCAGAATCCGAGAACCCCCAAAACTAAACATGCGCATTCGTTGAGATTACAATCTTTTCATAGTTTTTCAAATCGTCCGGTGTGAGAGTTTCGACATTGGGCACTTTTTTAAACAACGGCTCTGTTAATCCAACAGTTTTCGCATAACTCGCATCTCCCACACGAATATGTTGAGAGTCGAAAATTATCGGAGAATTGCCAATCATTAATGTGTTGTTTGCGAGATTTCGTACACCGTATAATACATCCAAGCTTGCCGTTCTTTTTGTAGTAACAGGAGATATTCACTAATTAATTCATCGAAATTTTGCGAGTCATCATCCTCATATATCAATTCAAAAGAATCTTGTGTGTCACTCTTGAAGGAATCATGTGCTGCATTTTGATGTTTCACACGATTTAACGCATCTTCTCCTTCTTCAACATTATCACCCACTTTTTCATCCTTAATTTCCTCCTTCACCACCTCACCGTTTTCATACGATACCAATTTCTCCAATGGCCCCACTATGGGCTTAAAGACATCTTGCATTCTTTGCTGATCGCTATCTTTCCCAATTTTCATCATTCGATGCTTTCGTCTGATTGCATCGCTCGCCTTGGCAATTTCACGGAATACATCCTTTTCACGCAACAACTGTTCGCTCTTCATGTTGTCACTACCACGGCATGCGCAATACTGTGTCTTCAACTACCAGCGATGAGTCATTTATCAATGGTGAGAAAATAATCAAAACCTTGTCTATATCGACCACCATTAATACCGCTATCCTTGTCAATCGTGATAAATGCATACTTGTCGGAATTCCAGCATTTCATGCACATGTTTTTAAAGCACGTATAAGTCATATCCGTATTAACATGGTCATTGTACACGTGTTTGAGATTCATATCATCCTGCTTAAAAAGCACCACGAAATTTGCATGATCTCTCACGAGATGTTTGGGGATACGAGTGTACGTCTGACAAAGATAAAAACTGTCAACAATCTCGTGTCGTCCCATGGAAAAGAAGGCCCGAACATTATCCTGCTTTTCGCATGCTATGTCATCAAAGATGAATATAGAGTTGGAGCGTGCATCACTTGGTGCTATCACTTGTTCATGCGCCTCGAATGGATGATATTCAACTCCACTCACAGGTTTGAGTAGGTGTTCGAGCAACTTATACTTTGGCTGCTTCAGCGATTTGCAATACAAGTAAATGTTCTCAAATCTCAAACCATTCGGATGGATGATGAGAGTGAGCAAAGCGTTGGTTTTCCCACAATTCGATGGACCGCAAAACAATGCACGTATGCTATCCGGCAATAAATTTCCATGACGTTTTTGTTTCTTTTTCCCTCCACGGTCTTCGACAAACTCGTCGAAATTTATCACGGGAAGTCCGCCTCCGATAGTTTGCTTCCTGGACGTCATCTCACACACGACTAACGGCGAAATCATATGAATAGGTTTCTTATAGGGATTATCTGTCAGTCGCGTATTGTCTTTAGACATGATAGTGCATGGGAAGAGGGGCAAAGGTTTGATCAATCGCCTAATTAACAAACTCCCCGTTGAGCTACATCTGCCTGGGTATCAGTATTGTGGACCAGGCACAAAGTTGGCCAAGCGCCTTGCGCGTGGTGATCCGTGCATTAACCCATTGGATACGGCTTGCAAACACCACGATATTGCGAATTCGAAAAGTCCGGATAATCTTGAGGCGAGACATTTGGCGGATAAAGTGTTGGCTGAACAGGCTAGGCAACGTGTTACCGTGAGAGACGCTAGTATCGGTGAAAAAGCCAGTGCTTGGGGTGTGGCAAATATTATGAAGACAAAGAGAAAATTTGGCATGGGAATGAAGGGCTGCAAGGGTGGCGTTTGTTTGAAAAAGATAATTGGCGCTGCAAAGAAGACAATGATTCAAAGTAATGATCCGCATAAGATTATCAAATCAGCTCTAAAGGGTGCTCGTGCAGCGGTAAAGTTGCAAGGTGGTAAAGTGCGCACACCTCGGGTTCTACCTGTACCCCGTGAAATTGGTGATTTATTGCCCTTCCTCATTTTTGTGGGTCTTAGCGCTGCGGGTACTTTGTCAGGTGGTACGGCTAGTATAGTTAAAGCTGTAAATGCTGCTCAAGCAGCTAAATATGAATTGGATGAAAGTAAGCGCCATAATCGAACAATTGAGGCAATTGCCTTAGGTCGGGGCTTACATCTGAAATCATTTAAGCAGGGATTGGGCCTTCATATCAAGCCAAAAAACTAGAAGTAACGCTACCATAATTACTCCTCACCGACCGTGACCTACTCAAATAAGCAAAAATCCTAAAGATTCCACATTTTCGTGGAGTTTACGTGCGCGATACATTGCCCGCGAGTGGACCTCTCAAATGTGAAGCAACAATTGTAAATTTGGATGAATATGTCGGTCCTGGAACACACTGGGTCGCTTACAAAAAGACCGGATCGAAAGTCGTATACTTTGATAGTTTCGGCAATCTTCCACCACCATCCGAACTCATGAGATATTTCCGTGTCGTTAGCGTAAATTATAATTATACTAGATATCAGGAATATGATACGATTGAATGTGGACATTTGTGTCTCAAGTTTGTTTGTCAGCAGCTGCAGCACAAAGACAAATATACACTATATATAGGGGGGAAATGACGTGGAGAATTCAGTTGTCAATTTACCAGCATCATGGATGAAAGTTTAACATTGACCATATCTGGCTCATCCTCCATACTCGAGGCGCAATATTTTCCCCCCATCGAACTCTCGCCACACAAAAATTATACTGTCGGCCTCGTGGAATTGTTAACCTTCAATTCTATTCCCAATATCGACGTTCACCACGATAAACTTTACGTGGGAGATGAGGTGTTGACGATACCTACGGGCAGTCATGAAATAGAGGATATTGAAACGTTTGTACAAGCACAGCTCTCGCGTAAAAATATCAGCATCAGCATTAAACCCAATAAAAACACGCTGCGCAGTGAGATCGAGTGTAATCATGCTGTAAATTTTGAGCCAAAAGATTCTATTGGTCATCTACTAGGCTTCACCGCACGCAAATTGGAAGCCAATAAAAGACACGAATCCGATCTGCCAGTAGCCATTCTCAAAGTGAACGCCCTACGCGTTGAGTGCAACATTACTGCTGGCGCCTATATTAACGGACAAAAAGTACACACAATTCATGAATTTTTTCCATCGGTGCCACCGGGCTATACAATCATTGAAATTCCCTCCCACGGAATTTATCTGCCAATCACAAGCCGAACGATTGACATGATACAGCTTCGCATAGTGGATCAAGACGGTGATTTGGTAAATTTCCGCGGGGAAGTAATCACCATACGCCTGCATATAAAGTCGTGATGGGCATTATTTTCAACAGATCTTCCAATAACAATAAACGGCTATGGATAAAAACAATCAGTCGTCGACCAGCGCCCAAAGTGCTAGCACCTCAAAACGTGCTACTCTTGAAGAATTTGGGTCCCAAAGTGCGTGGCGAAAGCGTGTCAAAAATTATTTAGTCTGTGCTCTGTGCATCTGTTGTGTGAAATGGAAGAAGAAATTGTAAACATTCAGGCGCCCGTGGTCTTTGATGAATCCATCATCCATTGTGAGATTCAGGCTCATCAGCCATATGCATCTTCGACCTTCAATAACAGCGATGAAGTCCGTATTGCCAACATCAAGACCTCTCCATCCTGCCAAGCAAGAGTTCCCTACACATATGTGGGAAATTATCCAAACGTGACGGGGCGCCAACCACTGCTACAAGTCTCGTCAACAATGCCATTTGTCATTTGTTTGAGGAGGTGCGATATGAGTTGAATGCCATAGAAATTGATCGTAATAAGAATGTCGGCATTACGAGTGTAATTAAGGGATATTCATCTCTCTCACCAGCCAAAAGTTCTATGCTCGAGAACACTGGATGGCTCGATGTCGAAGAGACGAAGCAGATTGTAGATGTATCGGGCAACTTTGATGTCTGTATACCGCTCAGCATGCTCCTCGGGTTTTCGGAAAATTGTCGTAAACGGCGAGCACAAGTTGATTCTCACGAGATCAAAGACCGACGACATTGCCATTGTACAAACAGCGCCCGAAGTCTACAAACTCGTATTGAATAAAATAGAATGGCTCGTGCCGTATGTGACAGTCTCGGATCAGCGAAAAATTCAGCTGTTAAAGTTTCTCGCCAAAGACGCACCAATCTCCATGAATTTCCGAACATGGGAACTGTATGAATATCCATTGCTGCCTGTCACCTCCAAGCACGTGTGGTCTGTGAAAACCTCGAATCAGCTGGAGAAGCCACGATATGTCATACTCGCGCTGCAGACGGGACGGAAAAATAAGAAACAAGACAATGCGAGCCACTTTGATCATTGTAACCTGAGCGACGTCAAACTATACCTCAACTCGCAATGTTATCCGTATGGAAATTTGAATTTGAACATTGATCAAAATCAATATGCTCTTCTCTACGAGATGTATGCGAATTTTCAACCGACCTATTACAACAAAGAGACTGAATCATGGCTGAGCAGGATTGAATTTTTAGAAAAAGCCCCCCTCGTTGTCACTGACTGCTCAAAACAAAACGATTCGCTCAAGTCCGGCCCTGTTGACGTGCGCCTTGAGTTTGAATTGAAAAACAATATTCCGCCACAAACTTCGGCGTACTGATCCTCCATGATCGTATTGTCAAGTACAATCCAATCAGTGGTGGAGTTAAAAAATTGGTATAAAATCATACCGATGATTCGCGTCCACTTCAGTCAACATGGAGCTTATCGTCGATGTGCAGGGCTTCAAGAGAACCGTCAACGAATTTGTCCTGAAGGAGATGTCCATCGTCAAACTCCACGAGAAGAATGCTGAACCACTGACGCTTGCCTTCGACGCACCATTTGCATGGGACTCTTTACCGGCCAAATACAAAATGTCAAACAAGTGGCTGGAACGCAATTTCCATGGAATACGATGGAATGACAGTGGCATACCATACGAGGCAGCTAGGAAGACAATTCGAGAACTCTTGCATGGAGCTCCTACGATCTATGCGAAGGGATTTGAGAAATGCGCATGGCTATCAAGATTCACGGATCCCGCGACAAACGTCATCGACTTGGAGAATCTGGACTGTCCATCGCTGCCGAAAATCATAAACTCCAAATGTCCCCATCATCCCTTCAACACGAACTGCGCCCATGAGAATGTAAAATCGGTGAAAAGCTGGTTGACTGTATACAAAGCATGAGCGAGGGATTTTTTTGAATGAATAAAACACATTTCGATGAAAATATATATGATTCGTACTCTTTATTTTACGGCGAAAAGATCCATCATTTACAATTCGATGAAACATATACATTTTTACATAGTCAGCACTTTGAAAAAAAAAACCATGCGAACGGTGGTGCCCAATTTTGTCTCCACGCTTGGAGACGATGGAACGCTGTTGTAGTTCCCATGACTGAGTTGACCAGTTGTAGCATACTCTCGATGATGCGGATAACGAATTTTTTTCCCCGTCCACCATATTCAGAAACGACGGAACTCGACACTGTTGTATTTTCCACCAATATACTGCATGCAGTGTTGACCATCGCGTGCCACTTGCAGCATACTCTCGAACGTTGTCGGATCTTGGTCGAAGGCCTTCACAAGTCGCGCCGGTAAGAAGACAGAGAACTCATACGCGATGTCCGCGATATAGCGTTTCCCAAATTTGGTTTGTATGGCCTTCATGCCGGAGATTAGTCGTTCCGACTTAACGGGGAGTTCCGAAAGCTTCTTCGTTGGGAGGAATTCCGCCATCTGGCCGACTTTGTTGATACTCGAGAGATCCATTTTCCCCGCATTTTCAAAGTTATTTTTTTTTCGGAGAGATGTTGATGCTGCAGTGGAATAGTGCAGTCTGAACTTGGCCCGCAAAATGATATGCTCCCCCGTAAGCTTCCCACTCAAATTTTCAAACCTCTCCCCTCTTTTCCAATCGGGAAAAACAGATTTGAACACGTTCGAAGAACCGTGGGAATCCCCCCCCCCCCGACATTTTTTCACGCTCCCGAAAAACAGGTTCAAACACGTTCGAAGAACCCAATACGTGGAGAATTTTCACAGCATTTTTTACGCCCCCGACGTTGAGGTGGGGGGCCATCGATGTAATCTTTCATCTGCGGCGTATTATAATGCTCCAAACATGGAAGATATGATATCACTTTACTGTCATTCCGATGATGTTCTGGCAAACGATCCCACAATAAGCCAACATATGTACCCCAATATTTTACGAGCAAGACCTCTGGAACCTGTTCGAGCTCGTTTTTGGTCAAGTCCAGGGGGTGCTTGGCCGGATGCACTGTGTACATACTCGCACATGCAAACATCTTGACGTTATATTTCGGAATGGAGACCACGATGAGACTTTTCAAGAGTGCAGCTGCGCTCAAGTGGTCCATCCGCGGTCGCAGCCTTTGATCCCTAAAGATCATAGTTTTCCCGAGAAACCTGTCAGGACCTGTCTCGAGTGTCGGCGAGCTTTGAGACGAGGCGGATGCAATTGACATTATCTTTCGGAATGGAACCAGCTGCATGTCATGAATATTGAGCTTTGAAAGGCCGCCCTTTATGTGACGCCTAGCGTTTTCATATTACCGAAAATTTTCCAACCCATATATGGCTGTTACAAACGCACGCACGCACGCACGCACACTTTTCCAAGAAACCTGTCAGGACCTGTCTCGAGTGTCGGCAAGCGTTGAGACGGGGCGGATGCAATTGACATTGTCTTTCGGAATGGAACTAGCTGCATGTCATAAATATTGGGCTTTGAAAGGTCGCCCTTCACACACACACACAATACTTATCGACGGCGGCTTCCCTCTCCCGCCAGGCGCTCCGCGGACCACATACCCCCCCTCCCCACAGAGGCCCGTCTGTGACTTCACACGCGCCCGGCGACCCCCCCCCCCCCGGACACCGCCCCTCTGGACCCCCCCCGGACACCTTGCCCGCTGGTCCCCCCCGGACACCACGCCCTCTGGACCCCCCCCCCCCATGGACACCCCCCCTGGACACCTCCCCCCCGAAGTGGCTCAGAATCGGCCTAGTACATCTACTTTCGGCCGAGTAACGCATGATCGAACCGCAATTCGTATATTAACGATTCATTGTTTCGCGTCGAAGACATTGACAGACGAGATAAATGTTTTTTACGAGTCCATTGGACATTACTCTTAATAAATATACTACCAAATCAATGCACTCATTGTTGGCTGATTCTCGAACGAGCTCATACGCGATACTCTGCCGATTTTCACGAACCTTCCTACACTAACAGAAAAATTCTATTAATATTAACTAACCGCGTCTATTTACTTCTTTTTTATGTGAATTAACTAGATTTTTTGTGAAATAAAATTTTGCTGTTGCTTTCATTATTGGAATTATTCATTTTAAATATATTTATTTATTCAAATTAAACTTAAACTAATGAACTAATGGTCTGTCTTTATTGCAACACACATATTAAAGGGTTGTGGGGGCAGAGAGGGTGGAGAGAGAGGAAATATATATATATATATATTATATATATATATATATATATATATATATATATATATATATATATATATATGTCTATAGGAGAACAGGGCTGTCGTTCCTTTTCTTCATTTATTTTGTCAAGAATCTGTTTAATAAGAAAAGAAGAACGAAGATCAATCTTTCGACAGATCTCGAGAAGAGTTGACGTGTCCTGTCAAGGAAAATATTTGAAAACATATCGTTCGAGTTTAAAGTGAATAAAAATGTTCTTTTAATGGCTCAACATGCGCCCCACACGTAGAACGCAAAGTTCGCGAGTGATTTCTGCTCATTCTCCGACATCAGAAGTGGGATTACCGAGAGATATGGAGCCATCGACCTCTCAAAATCGAAGTCTTCAACGGAATGAAAATTTATCCGAAGACCGATGCGGAGTTTTGATTGAAAATCAAAACAAGAACATGATGGAGATAATACAATCGATCCGTGGTCCTCCAGCTAATTCGCCCGAAATTATTTTCCCTGAATTTAACCCTGACAAAGGTGACGGAAATGCTCGTGTTTGGTATTCGACAGCCGGCTTATGCATGCAAGAAGAGAAGCTTCGAGAAAGAAAATTAATCATTGCTTTGAGCAAAGCAATGAGAGGATCCGCTGCGTCGTGGTTTCCTCAGATTAGTTTTGCTGGAATGACCTGGGGAGAATTTAAAAATATTTTTCTCTCTCGTTTTGAAATTGTTGAGTCTCCTGCGGCAACATTAATTTCCTTGAATTCCGGTCAGGCAAATGAAGAGGAAAATTTCGCCGCATATTCAACCCGTATTTTGAACACGCTCATGCCACGACTCGAACCAATGAGCAAAGAAGACATTGCTGTTTCTATCGTGCCGGCTCATGTGGCTCAGTTAGACCCACGTTTGAAACGATTAGCCCTCACGTCACAAATAAATTCTCGAAGCAAATTACAACAAGAACTAATGGCTGCGGAATACCGAAAAAGGGTTTTCCCTTTTTTTCAAGCAACAGAGAGCTCGTCGTTCGACCCAAAACGATCAAGATCTTCTCTGAAATGTTTTAACTGCGGAAAAATTGGACATAGAATTTCTGAATGTCGAAGTCGTTCACCGAACTTCATTTCGGACAACTCGGAGAATGCTTCCACGAAAATACCCTTTTCTGCAAAGAAATCTTCTGTGACATGCTTCAAATGCGGAGAAGCCGGGCATATTTCTACGAATTGCAAAAAGCTTTCTGGTTCTGACAAACATACCTCTGCTCAAGATCATTTAATTTCATTTAAGATCGCGTTACTTTATGCTCAATTCAACCAGTTTTCGGCAAACTACTACATTCCGGTGTGAAGTTTTCATTATGCTTTGATTCCGGCGCTGAATGCTCTCTGATTAAAGAGAGTATTGCACAAAAATTCACAGGAAAACGTCAGCACGCTTTGGTCACTCTTGCCGGAATAGGTCCGTCTAGTATTCAGTGTTACTCAAATTTTGTCGCAAGTGACTATAAATGATAATTGCTTGGAAATTTTATTTCATGAGATTCGTAATATTTTTTTTAGCAATGAAATTCTTATTGGACGAGAAATATTGGGTCCTGGCTACTCAGCGGAAATGACGGTTGACAATTTAATTTTGAAAAGAATACCGAGGATCAATATTTGCGAAGTAGATTCCAGTTCACCAAACTTCAGCGAAATAAAAACTGACATTTCTGACCTTGACGAACATCTTTTAATTGATGTTTTGAATAAATTTTCTTCAACTTTTGTCAAAGGAATAGCTGAATCTATAGTAACGACTGGACAACTTGAAATCCGTTTATTGGATCCTAATCGAACTGTGCAAAGACGGCCTTATCGCCTTTCGCCTATTGAACGCCAAACAGTGCGAGATAAAATCGAATAACTGCAAGAGGAGAATATTATCAGGCCCAGCTGTTCTCCTTTTGCCAGTCCTACTATTCTTGTAAAAAAGAAAGATGGCTCTGACCGAATGTGCGTTGACTATTGGGAGCTGAATAATAATACGGTGGCTGATAAATATCTATTGCCGCTCATTGCCGACCAAATAGATAGATTAGGAGGTGCAAATTATTTCACATCTATTGATATGGCCAGCGGTTTCCACCAAATTCCCATTCATAAAGATTCCATCGAACGAACTGCCTTTTTGTTACTCCCGATGGGCAATATGAATATTTGACGATGCCGATTGCTTTGAAAAATGCCCCTTCTGTTTTTCAGCGAGCAATCAACAAAGTTTTGGGAGACTTGATAAATACCTCTGTTATTTGTTATATGGATGATATTCGCATTCCATCAAAGACAATTATCGAGGGTATTCAAAAGCTTGAGATCGTTTTGGAAGCTTTAACTAAGGCTGGATTTTCAATTAACTTAAAGAAATGCTCATTTCTAAAAACTAAAATTGAATTTCTTGGATATGAGGTTTCAGCAGGAGAAATTCGACCAAACCCTCGCAAGATTGTTGCGTTAACTGCACTTTCGCCTCCTCAAACTGCTACTCAACTTAGACAATTTATTGGACTTGCCTCTTATTTTAGGCAGTTCAGACAGGGATTTTCTAACTTGCTGCTCCTCTGTATAAACTCACCAATGGAAAGGGGAAGATTGATTGGAAACCAGACCTTGAAGAAGTTCGACAGAAGATAATCTCTCGATTAACCAGCTCTACTCTTTTAATGATTTTTAATCCAAATTTTCCAATAGAGTTGCATACAGATGCTAGCTCTGTTGGTTATGGTGCAGTTTTCATCCAAAAAGTCAATGGAAAGCTCATGTTGTCGCCTATTTTAGAAAAAGAACAACCGAAGTCGAATCGCGATATTATTCGTACGAATTGGAAACTCTCGTTGTTGTAAATGCTATTAAACATTTCCGTCATTATTTAAAAGGGAGGAAATTCACCGTAGTTAGAGATTGTAAGTCTCTCAAGGCTTCTCGAACAAAACTCGATTTAACTCCACGAGTCTATAGATGGTGGGCATTTTTGCAGGCATTTGACTTTGACATTGTTTATCGAGAGGAAAAAAACTTGGCTCACGCAGATTTCTTTTCTCGAAATCCTTTACCCCATAATAACAAACGAAATGTCCAAACAATTGAGCAAAGACGTATAAATTTCACCCAAATTTCTGATAAATGGTTGCAAGCGGAACAACAGAAAGATAGTGAAATTCGTGATCTTATTTCCCAATTGGAAAACGATCAACTTGACCCAAATGTTTCTAAAACATACGAGCTTAAATCAGGAATTCTCTTTAGAAAAATACAGCGAAATAATAAAACGCATATTTTACCAATAATCCCGAGAGTTTTCCAGTGGTCTATGTTCATAGAGTCAATTGTTCATTTGGGATGGGCCAAAACTTTGGAGAAAGCTTACCAACATTATTGGTTCCCTAACATGTCTAAGAACGTTCAAAAATTGGTTGAAAACTGCATTACTTGTCGAATTTCGAACTCTTCTTCCGGTAAAATTCAAGCTGAATTACATTCAATTCCGAAAGTAAGTATTCCTTGGCATACTCTCCATATCGACGTCACCAGAAAACTCAGTGGCAAAAATAATATTAAAGAATATGTTTTTGTCTTTATTGATGCCTTTACCAAATTCGTTTGCCTCCACCATTCTCTCCATGTCGACGCTGTAAGTGCTATAACAGCTTTAAGACGGAATGACACCCGACGCGAAACTCCAACGCGGCCCCGGCTTGAGTCGGTAGGGCAGATTGAGCTCGCACGAGCTACTACTCCCTACCGCTAGATGTCACAGCGCGCGTTCGTCTCGCACGCGTGTTCGTTCCGAACGCACGCTGCGACCGAATCGCGGGACACCGTGCGTCGAGGCTTACATTGTATTGTTATGCCTCGACACAATGTGTGTGTGCTCGTGTGTCTGTGATATTCGCTACGTAGGACGCACGCGGTTGAAGATTGTTTTCTTCTCGCATGCTGCCCCTTCGCAGCGAGTACACACTTCGTGTGGGTATATACACCTATATACCCACACGCTGACCCACGGTCAGTGTCGACAAAGAATTTCGTTTTCTTTGTCAACGCCGACTTCGCACGAAATTCGAGATCATGGAGAATCTGAATTTCGTAGCAAGAGTTCTTGCTGGCGGCTCGCGCTTTTCTGCAGCGAGATAATTGTTCAAAATTAATTATTTTTAACAATGCTCACATTGTTCCGCACCGCACCAACGTGCGGTGCGTCCTATACCTCTCAGCAAAAATGATTGCTGCTTACGCGCTGCAAAAACCAACGGAAAAAATTACGCAAAAACAATTCTTTAAACAATAATTTTTCCATTTTTCGTCCATCATGGGTATGATTGGTAGATACGGTATTTTCTGTACCTCTCATTGAGCAAATATGAATGCTGCTTATGTGCAGCAAAAAACAACAGTAAAAGCTTCACAAAACTAATTATTGAAAAAATTGTTATTGCACTCATTCTCGATCATGAGTATGATCGGTAGATACGGTATGTTCTATACCTCTCAGTCAGCAAACATGATTGCTGCTTACGCGCTGCAAAAAACAACGGTAAAATTTACGCAACAATAATTATTTAAACAATTATTTTTGCATTTATTCGCGATCACGGGTATGATCGGTCGATACGGTATGTCCTATACTTCTTAGTCAGCAAATAGGATTGCTGCTTACGCACTGCGAAAAATAACGGTAAAAATTACACAAAAATGATTGTTAAGAAAATTATTATTGCGTTTATTCTCGATCATGAGTATGGTCGGTAGATGCGGTATGTTCTATACCTCTCAGGCAGCAAATATGATTGCTGCTTACGCGCTGCAAAAAACAACGGTAACATTTATAAAGCAATAATTATTCAAACAATTATTTTTGCATTTATTCTCGATCACGGGTATGATCGGTCGATACGGTATGTCCTATACCTCTTAGTTAGCACATATGATTGCTGCTTACTCACTGCGAAAAATAACGGTACAATTTACACAAAAATAATTGTTAAAAAAATTATTATTGCATTTATTCTCGATCATGAGTATGATCGGTAGATACGGTATGTTCTATACCTCGCAGGCAACAAATATGGTTGCTGCTTACGCGCTGCAAAAAACAACGGTAAAATGTATGCAGCAAGAATTGTTTAAACAATTATTTTTGCATTTATTCTCGATCATGAGTATGATCGGCAGATCCGGTATGTTCTATGCCTCGCAGGCAACAAATATGGTTGCTGCTTACGCGCTGCAAAAAACAACGGTAAAATTTATACAGCAAGAATTGTTTAAACAATTATTTTTGCATTTATTCTCGATCATGAGTATGATCGGTAGATACGGTATGTTCTATACTTCTCAGGCAGCAAACATGATTGCTGCTTACGCGCTGCCAAAAACAACGGTAAAATGTACGCAACAATAACTATTTAAACAATTATTTTTTCATTCATTCTCGATCGTGAGTATGATCGGCAGATACGGTATGTTCTATACCTCTTAGTCAGCAAATATGATTGCTACTTACGCACTGCGAAAAATAACGGTAAAAATTACACAAAAATAATTGTTGAATAAATTATTATTGCATTTATTCTCGATCATGAGTATGATCAGTAGATACGGTATGTTCTATACCTCTCAGGCAGCAAATATGATTGCTGCTTACGCGCTGCAAAATACAACGGTAAAATGTATACAGCAAGAATTATTTAAACAATTATTTTTGCATTTATTCTCGATCATGAGTATGATCGGTAGATCCGGTATGTTCTATACCTCTCAGGCAACCAATATGATTGCTGCTTACGCGCTGCAAAAAACAACGGTAAAATTTATACAGCAATAATTATTCAAACAATTATTTTTGCATTTATTCTCGATCATAATTATGATCGGTAGATACGGTATGTTCTATACCTCTCAGGCAGCAAACATGATTGCTGCTTACGCGCTGCCAAAAACAACGGTAAAATTTACGCAACAATAATTATTTAAACAATTATTTTGCATTCATTCTCGATCATGAGTATGATCGGCAGATACGGTATGTTCTATACCTCTTAGTCAGCAAATATGATTGCTGCGTACGCACTGCGAAAAATAACGGTAAAAATTACACAAAAATAATTGTTGAATAAATTATTATTGCATTTATTCTCGATCATGAGTATGATCGGTAGATCCGGTATGTTCTATACCTCTCAGGCAACCAATATGATTGCTGCTTACGCGCTGCAAAAAACAACGGTAAAATTTATACAGCAATAATTATTCAAACAATTATTGTTGCATTTATTCTCGATCATAATTATGATCGGTAGATACGGTATGTTCTATACCTCTCAGGGAGCAAACATGATTGCTGCTTACACGCTGCCAAAAACAACGGTAAAATTTACGCAACAATAATTATTTAAACAATTATTTTTGCATTCATTCTCGATCATGAGTATGATCGGCAGATACGGTTTGTTCTATACCTCTTAGTCAGCAAATATGATTGCTGCGTACGCACTGCGAAAAAGTACGGTAAAAATTACACTAAAATATTTGTTAAATAAATTATTATTGCATTTATTCTCGATCATGAGTATGATCGGTAGATACGGTATGTTCTATACCTCTCAGTCAGCAAATATGATTTGCTGCTCACACGCTGCAAAAAACAACGGTAAAAATCTCACAAAAATAATGGTTAAAAAAATTATTTTTGCATTTATTCTCCATCATGAGTATGATCGGTAGATGCGGTATTTTGTATACCTCTCAGTCAGCAAATATAATTGCTGCTTATGCACTGCAAAAAACAACGGTAAAAATCTCACAAAAATAATTGTTAAAAAAATTATTTTTGCATTTATTTTCGATTATGAGTATGATCGGTAGATACGGTATTTTGTATAATTCGCAGTCAGCAAATATAATTGCTGCTTATCCGCTGCAAAAAACAACGGTAAAAATGTCGCAAAAATAATTGTTAAAAAAATTATTTTTGCATTTATTCTCGATCATGAGTATGATCGGTAGACACGGATTTTTGTATACCTCTCAGTCAGCGAATATAATTGCTGCTTATGCGTTGCAAAAACAACGGTAAAAATCTCACAAAAATAATTGTTAAAAAAATTATGTTTGCATTTATGCTCGATCATGAGTATAATCGGTAGATACGGTATTTTGTATACCTCTCAGTCAGCAAATATGATTGCTGCTTATGCGCCGCAAAAAACAACGGTAGAAATTTCACCAACATAATTGTTAACAAAATTATATTTGCATTTATTCTGTATCATGAGCATGATCGGTAGATACGGTATGTTCTATACCTCTCACGAGGCGACGGTTCGGGAGGTGCATCGAGGTACGGGCTCCCACTTCGCGTGCTTATAGTGTGGGTAGGTACGAACCAAGCCCCAAAATGTAGGTGCCAACTCGGCTTCGTTTTCGAGAAATCACCGGTCAAAGTTGGGAACCCGCTTACGTACCGTAGAGTTTGTACATGAACACATCGAGGCGAGCAGCCCAGCGGCAAAGGAGTAAGACTCCTGTCTAGACGGCTCTGGTTCGAGTGCCATCTATGCTATTTTTTTCAAATTATTGTTGAAATTTATAACTTATGATTAAAAAATTGCAAGAAATTAAAAAAAAAATTACGCGCCTTTATTGATCAAAACTTACGAATTAAATGTCAATTTTTTTTTCAACTCACTTGCCGTTTTTAATTTGATAAAATAAATTAGCCGTAATTTAATTCTATTTTATTTTTATTTGATATTTTTTTTCAATTTTTTGACATCTCTTTCGATGGAGCAGGGAATATTTTTAAAAATTACCAAGGAATATAGGAATTTAATATCTGTTTAATTAATTAAAAATGTCTTCAAGCAATGCTTTTTAAATATTGACGAGTACACTCTGACCGGTGATAATCATTATAAAAACAATCAAAAATTTATACTTTTTCACATTTATTACATATTAACATTTTTTTTATTTCTTTCAATTTTTTAATTATAAGTTATAAATTTCAACAATAATTTGCAAAAAAATAGCATAGACGGGACTCGAACCAGAGCCGCAAATTAATATTTATATTTCACTATGAAATAATTATTAATTCAACAATTAAATTTCAATTAAATTTAATATAAATTAAAATTATTAATTTATTTATTGGTAAAACACAGAATCCTTCGCAGCGAGCCGGGGAAGATCTCGCTGGAAGGCACATGTATTTGCAAAGAACTTGTTCTTGTCAAATGTATTTGCGAAGAACTGTTTCTTGGTCAATCACTGTATCTTCCACAATGACCCTCCCAAGATCCCGCTGCAAGGCACCTATCAATCATGCAAAGTACTTGTTCTTAGCAGAACACAGAATCCTTTGCAGCGAGCCGATGAAGATCTCGCTGGAAGGCACCTGTCTAACGTAGTTGCGAAGAACTTGTTCTTGGCACAACGCTGTATCGTTCGCAACAGGCGTGCAAACATTCCGCTGCGAGGTACCCATCAAATGTGCCAGCATGGATCTCACTGCACAACACCGATACAGTGTCCGTGCCAGTATCTTGCTGCAGATGACAAACTTTTGTGCTTTGCAACGAGCTTGCCATGATCCTGCTGCAAGGTATCATCACAGAATCCTTCGCAGCAAGCCGGTGAAGATCTCGCTGGAAGGCACCTGTCGAATGCGGTTGCGAAGAACTTGGTCCTGGCACACCATTGCATCTTTCGGAACGGGCGTGCAAAGACTCCGCTGCGAGATACTTGTAGATTATGTCAGCATGGATTTCGCTGCACGGTACCGATACAGGGTACATGCTAAGATCTTGCTGCAGATGACAAATTTTTGTGCTTCGCCGCTTGCCACCGGGGAAAAAGAAAACCCTTTGCAATGAGCTGGCGAAGCACTTGTATAATGAGTCACTGGAGGTCTTCTTGCAAAGTGAGTGTCCTTTTCAGAGATCTCCACCGATGGAGCTCGCTGAGACCACGACAAGAGGAACGGTGGTTTGCCGCTACTTTTGTGCACTTAGCGACATACGCCAGATCTCCGGAGGCTCCGTTGTACACAAAAATATTTCATCGCACCGGTGGCATTCTTTTCAAACACGTCCGCAACATTGAAATTATTTAATTTTACTTGTTGAGATTTGGAGGGCTCAGAAAAAAATATTTTAAAAAATTGCTACATAACCTCAGCAAATAACTGTGGCTCGTCGTATACATCGCCCCGGTGATTCGTTCCTTGAAAACATTCGCAATTGTCGCACTTGATATCACGCGAAAGTTTCTTTTTCATGTCGTTTATATACGAAAAACAAAACTTTTTCCCATTTTGCGATGGCACTCACACACGCAGCCAAATATCACTGCCACTTTGCCGGCGTATCGAGCGCGTGCACATCGATGCGCGTCGTCTGCAGTACACATCACGAGCGCCTCGCCGGAATTCGCGAGAACTAGCTATCTGGGACATCGTGCGAGATTTGTTTGAAATCGTCTGCTATTACCTATTAATTGTAGATACCCACGGATTTCCGAAGATATGCGAAGGAATGAAATGATTGAGGTATGAAAAAGTGTGTTTCTAATGTGGCTACGCGGCTCTGCTCCTCTCCAAGTCGTGGCATTAGCGAAACTTTTTATTTTTCATCATTTCAATCACGAGTTCAGCATGGTAAGACAATGTACTTTTTTTTTCTCAAGTTCAAGAAATTTAAGGGGCAGACAGCGGTTCGTCTATCTATTTGACGTCTTCTGGCCAAAATTCATGAAACTCTGAAGAGCCGTTTCGGAAATCCGTGGGTATCTACAATCGTGTTCTGCCATACCGACGGCGATGGTGTGTCATTCCGTCTTAAAGTCAATTGTTACTTTATTTGGAGCACCGGTTCGCGTAATTGCTGATCAGGGAAGATGCTTTGCAAATAAAGGTTTTCGCGATTTTTGTAACTCCCACTGCATCAACCTTCATTTGATTGCTACTGGTACTAGCCCGGGCAATGGTCAAGTTGAGCGTGTTATGAGTACACTCAAAAATATGCTCACTTCTGTTGAAGTGGATAGTGCTAGATCATGGCAAGATGCTCTTGGAGAGATTCAACTGGCAATGAACTCTGCTTTTAGTAGAGTGACCAAGGCTACCCCTCTCGAATTAATGATCGGCCGTGTAGCTAGACCATTAAATTTACTACCGATAACTGACGATGAAAAAGAAATTGACTTATCGGAAATCAGAGAGCAAGTAGCCAATAAAATCGAGATTAACGCCCAAATGGATAAATCTCGATTTGACGCCGGAAAAGCAAATCTTTCTAAATTTTCTGTTGGGGATTACGTTTTAATTGAAAATCATGACAGAAATTAAACGAAATTAGACTCAAAATTTAGAGGTCCATTCCGCATTTCTGAAGTATTAGATGGAGATCGGTACATATTAAAATCTTTAAATTGCAATCGAACGTATAAATATGCTCATGACCGACTTCGACCAATGCCCGATTGCTCAATACCCTCTGAACTAGATATTTGCTTTGTTGAATCTTCTGAAGAGTTACTGAGTATTTCAGGTATTAAATTACAACAAATAAAATACATTATTATTGAATCGGTTTCGTGAGACATCCTATTTGATGTGCTTGTTTATTACGAGCACTTGATAAATACTTGAGAGTATTTGAACAGAAAATGATTGTCATTCCCTTCGTGGTTCGACCATGATCTAAAAGCACACATTTATTATGCTTATTAGTTGCAAGTCACAAAGAACCTAACTCATTTCGGTGAGCGGAGATGGTGCAATGTAACGGCTAATGGTGTGGTGCTGTCACATGAGGCGACCGTGTATTGGAGGGTTGATGTGTGGACAACTTCGAGTTGTCATACAGTCAAAATGTGAAGTCCAATCGATAATTGACAACCTTATGTAAAGATTACATGTCTTTGAATAAGAATCTCATGAAAAGAATGTAGGTCTTTTGAGGAGACTGTAATAGTTCCTGATTTGATGAAAAGATGATCATTTATATGATAAAGGAGTTTTGTCAACGGTTTGTCACCGGATCGATTCTCATAATTTTGTACTCAAAATTCATGAATTTGTTAAAGAGCACTTTTTTGATATTTAAAATAATAATAAGATCAGGAAAGCCGAGCAGTCTAAAAAAAATTCCTTTCATTTTCAGAAGAAACAAATACAACACACGCGGACGTATGGTAGTCAGTCTGGCCGTGTCGATGATAGGAGAACAGGGCTGTCGTTGCTTTTCTTCATTTATTTTGTCAAGAATCTGTTTAATAAGAAAAGAAGAACGAATATCAATCTTTCGACAGATTTCGAGAAGGGTTAACGTGTCCTGCCAAGGAAAATATTTTAATACTTATATCTTTTGAGTTCAAAGTGAATAAAAATATTCTTTTAATGGCTCAACATGCGCCCCACACGTAAAACGCAAAGTTCGCGAGTGATTTCTGCTCATTCTCTGACATATATATATATATATATATATATATATATATATATATATATATATATATATATATATATATATATATATATATATATAGGTTATGTTTGAAAATTCTATAACATGTCATTCGATAAAACTCTCTAATTATCACAATGATATTAACTAATTGATATAGTTTATGTGATACAAATAATGATGAGAATCCATTTGGTCTCTTATGCCATATCTGCGATTCAAATGTTACAAGCACTCGGTAGTATAGGGGCAGCGTGCTTAGCCATGAGTAGGTAGGTTCAAGGTTCGAGTCCCATATAGGTGAAATATTTGCTTCGAACTAATCGTTTCGAAAGACCAGGTAACGGCAAATTACAATACAAAAAGAATTCATTTTTGTTTTTGGCAGTGCAGGACCAATTTTGATGCTTTATATCGGGTCACAATTATCCGCCAAGACTCGGTCGATAATCGGGCCAAGCTCGAGTGCCAATGATGGCAATCTTGACGGGGACTTATTGTTGGCCGATTCTCGAATAAACTACTCGATGCTCGGCCGATTCTCATAAGCCATTCTAGGGCCAATATTGATTGCGAATATCGGGCCGTTCTTATCATCCGAGGCTCGGTCGATGATCCGGCCAAGCTCGAGTGCCAATGTTGGCAAGCTCGGCTTCGAGCATCGGCCAATCGTTGGCCACTACCGATCACCCTACATGGGAATGGACACGAAAATATACTTCTTTGTCTACTATGCGTGAACTCAAACCCTGTGGACTCTCATTCGCATACGTCTCCATTGAGTTTCAGCGCGATGCCATTATTCACCACCCTGGATAACAATTGGCCTAGTCTGCCACAGTCATAGATGGACACCAGAATTTATTTCACCTAACAAAAAATACCGTCTATATCGCTGCAATGCAATGAAAACTCATTTTGTTGGACTTGCCATATTTCTTTTTGCACACTTCACCTACGGAAATAATTTCCAAAACACCTCATTTGGAAATCTGCCAAATAAATTTTGCTATAATAATGAAAGTATAACAAAGAATTTTCCAGTGCATTGTAGTTGCATTTCAACAATGCTTCGACACAATTACACGAGTACAACATGCGTGGACTCAAACCCTGTGGACTCTCATTCACATAGGTCTCCGTTGAGTTTCGGCGCGAAATCATTCTTCATCATCATGGATAATTATTGGCCTAGTCTACCACAGCCATAGATGGACACCAAAATTTACTTTACGTAACAAAAAATACCGTCTATATTGTTTGTTTATCCCCTACATGTTCATTGAAACAACACACAAACGGAACGTGCGTCCAAACGTGTAGGGGTTACACTACTGGTAGTACGCTATATAGTACGCTATACTGCGGCTCATTCGCCCAGACTTCTCTTCGCTTTACCTACACGGTCTTTTTTTTTCATTTCAATCGTGTAGGAGTATGGGCATGCGTGAGCTGTATGCTATACATATATGTGTATATATGTATAGTATATAGCATCTCCCCCCCCACAGGGGGTGGGGGGGGGGGGAGATAGAAGATGTGATACCGTCCTCTCTTATCCACCGTGGCTGGTTTCCCACATGTTGCGCTTGGCTCGCGAGGCGCAAGTCCGCTAGCAGGAGCCCGGGCCATCACGATAGACAATCTCCCTCGCCCCTCGCGGTTTCGTTAGTTACGCGGATGCCATCACACGATACGCGCGTGTTTCCTTCAAAGTATCGCGAAAAATTCGAACTACCAATCCAGTTTTTTTTTCCGTGTCTTCAGGATCTAACAAATTGCTTCTCAACGTATTTTACCTTGGTAAATTCTCTTCCTCGTGGACCATCGAGGAAATAGAGGAATTAAAGAAAGGGCTGTTTTATTTCTGTCTGGTCGCCCGTTGCAGCGTAAGAGTGTGACAGTGTGTTTTGACCGATAAAATTATCAGGGAGTGAAGAACGACGCTTAGGAAAAAGCACGGAAGCTTCGCTTTACTGGATCTACGACGATAAAAGGTGGATCTTCGACGATCTTGACAATGCTCGAGCACTGAATTGACAAGTTATTCCGTAAGGTTTGTGGAGTTTATAAGATTTGCTATTAATTTTCCGTGACGATTGTTGACGTAACGGCAATGCGGGAAATGTGATGAAAATATTGTCTCGTTTTGCTTTATTACGTTGCGATTGAGCAGAAGATATTTTCCTGACAGTTGCTGAATTTGTGGAGTTGATCGCGAGCCGACGGTATTCGTCGCACGCAACGAGACACTCGGGTGTATGAGAAATCAGTGTGAAAGGAAATTACACACGAGCTATGGAAGCCAGGTATTTTTTTCACCAGCCCACGTGGAATACCAAAATAATCAACGATGAGGTATCGAATTCGACGCGCGTAATTTAAAAAAAATTGATACGCTTAACGTGCTGCCGCTTTCGGCGTTACGCGGCTAGACTTTAGTGCTCGGTTGTTAACACTCGGCCAAGCTCGCGTTGATGAAACACTTTGAATTTTCGAAACTCGAACGATGATACGCAGGGGATAATTTTTTTTTTCATTTGATTCCCGCGCCAATTGATGAATTAGGGAAAAAGCGGGTTTTCGTAAATCGTCATTTACCTCCCGAGAGCGAACGATTAATCTTCCTACTGGCTCGGGCGCGATTGCGGCTTTTACGAATCACATTGACGGCCGTCTCGCGAAACTTTTTAACTAGTATAATCAACGCAAGATCCACTTTGCTGTCCTGTATATTTTCCTACCGTTATATTGCGTGGCCGAAGTTCAACGGATGTGGATTGCGAAATTCAGCAATTTCAGCGTCGTCGCTTTTTTTTTACAAGCTCTTATTTAACTTGCTTCGATCGTATGACTTTCCGGTTCGAAATTTGTAATGCATTTTTCAAACACTTGCTGGCATCCGACTGAGCTGAAATTTGGCATGCATATGTAGCTTCGGAGACAATGCAATAATATGGTCCATGGAGCTATAAAATAAATAATATGGAACATGTGAATAGCCAAAGTGAATAAAATGTAATACTAAACAGATGAATACGCACAAGTGAAGACAGATAATTGAACAAATTCTAATGCGAAAAAGTAGAGAATAAAAAGATAAACTTAAAAAATCTTAAAAAAACAAGTTTTAAAAAGCTTTGTTCGAAATTAAAAAACACTTTTTAAGCTTTTTAAAAAGTTTTTTTTAAGCTTGAAAAACAGTATTTTTAATCTTTTTAGTTCAATAGTTTACTTATAAACTGTTGTTAAACAATAGTTTATTTATAAACTATTGTTCAGTTCAATAGTTTATAAACAATCTATTGGACTTTAAGGTAAAAAATAACATTTAGTGTATGAAGTTAAATAGTTAAGGTACAGAAGAAACCCATCCTTCGTGATTGATCAAAGGCGCAAGCAGTACATACTTAATAAAACCTACATAGACATAGACCTTTTAAAAATTTTAATCTTTTCTTGAAAGCTTGAGGCGTAAACCGTTATTGCACTGGAAATAAAGCCTTTTGAAAAAGTATTAAGCTTTTAAGAAAAAATTTCAACAAATTTAAATTCTATGTTTTTGTAAGTTTTATTAAGTTCGTACTGCCTGCACCTTTGATCAATGAACAAATATGGGCTGTAGCTTTACTTCCGCAGCCTTACTATTTAACTTCATACACTAAATATTATTTTTTACTTTTTAGTTCAATAGTTTTTGAATGAAAACTTGTTTTTAAAAAGATTTTTACGTTTATTTTCTTCGCTATTTTTCCGAAGTCACTTGCGATCTACTTTTCACTAATAATTTTCTGCCAATCATGTGACGTAAGTGGCCCACAGCGTGTTCACTTGATCACGTCTTTTATCGCAAAAATTCGTCGACTGCGTAATGCGATGCTAATTTTTTTTTCTGTATCCTTGGAAACATTATTTTTGGAGCCAATATTGCCGAATGATCGAGTAGAAAGATTTTTTACCTTGTAGTAGTTACGGCGTACGAAGTGTAAGAGTACTTTATGTACGTTTGTATACGATAACTCGGCACGTATGCATGGAAAACAATTTGCTATGATTCGCGCACGTGGGATACGGAAATGCAGCAGGATATGCCAGCGAATATATTAGCTAGGCCAAGAAGGGCAACGACTTGTTACTGATACATGTCCGTATCGAGCGAAATAGCGTTTCAAGCGCGACCTATAACTCGCGCGAAGCTTGTCGAAACCTCCAACAGAATTCCTCTGAGCTCGAGGCTGAGCTATCACAGTCCATAGGAATCGTGAGGTCGCGCGAGTTCGCAAAAACCATCCCATGTAGGTAACGGCCAATACTTGGACCAATGTTGGCGGAGCGATAATCGATTACCCAATTGTACGCCAATGCTCGGCTGAGTATTGAATTGCCACCATTGGTTTGCCGATACGAGGCCAATGTTTGGCCAAATATAGACTCGCTAATCATTGGCTTGTCGATACGAGGCCGATGTTTGGCGAAGTATAGCCTGGCCAATCATTGGTTTGCCAATACGAGGCCAATGTTCGGCCAAGTATAGACTCGTTCATTATTGGTTTATCGATATGAGGCCGATGTTTAGCGAAGTATATACTCGCCAATCATTGGTTTGCCGATACGCGGCCAATGTTCGGCCAAACATAGACTCGGTAATCATTGGCTTGTCGATACGAGGCCGATGTTTGGCCAAGTATAGACTCGTTCATTATTGGTTTATCGATATGAGGCCGATGTTTGACGAAGTATAGACTCGCCAATCATTGGTTTGCCAATGTTCGGCCGAGTGACGCATGATCGAACCACAATTCGTATATTGACGATTCATTGTTTCGCGTCGAAGTCATTGAGAGACGAGATAAATACTTTTTACGAATGCATTGGACATTACTCTTAACAAATATACTACCAAATCAATGCACTCAATGTTGGTCGATTCTCGAACGAACTCATACGCAATACTCTGCCGATTTTTATGAACCATCCTACACTGACAGAAAAATTATATTAACATTAACTAACCCCGTCTATTTATTTATTTTTTATTTGAACTAACTAGACTATTCGTGAAATCAAATTTTTTCTATTGCATTCCATTATTGGAATTATTCATTTTGAATATATTTATTTATTCAAATTAAACTTAAACTAATGAACTTATGGTCTGTCTTTATTGCAACACACATATCAAAGGGTTGTGGGGGTAGAGAGGGTGGAGAGAGAGAGGAGTTATATATATATATATATATATATATATATATATATATATAGGTTATGTTTGAAAATTCTATAACATGTCATTCGATAAAACTCTCTAATTATCACAATGATATTAACTAATTGGTATAGTGTATGTGATACAAATAATGATGAGAATCCATTTGGTCTCTTATGCCATATCTGCGATTCAGATGTTACAAGCACTCGGTAGCATAGGGGCAGCGTACGTAGCTATGAGTAGGTAGGTTCAAGGTTCGAGTCCCATAGGGGTGAAATATTTTCTTCGAACTAATCGTTTCAAAAGACCAGGTAATGACGAATTACAATGCAAAAATAATTAATTTTTTTTTTGGCAGTGCAGGACCAATTTTGATGCTTTATATCGGGTCACAATTATCCGCCAAGACTCGGTTGATAATCGGGCCAAGCTCGAGTGCCAATGATGGCAATCTTGACGGGGACTTATTGTTGGCTGATTCTCGAATGAACTCCTACGCGATGCTCGGCCGATTCTCATAAGCCATTCTAGGGCTAATATTGATTGCGAATATCGGGCCGCTCTTATCATCCGTGGCTCGGTCGATGATCGGGCCAAGCTCGAGTGCCAATGTTGGCAAGCTCAGCGTCGAGCATCGGCCAATCATTGGCCGCTACCGATCACCCTACATGGGATGTGATGGAAAAGCTTTTCACGAAATTCCAGCACGGCAGCAAACTCCTTCTTTCTAAATGCCTTTGCACATACCATTTCACCGAACTTTCCACAAAAACAAGACACGAACAGAAGATGCCTGTGTCACGACGATTGTCGGGAGATTTTTTTTTTTCGATTGATTTGAGAAGTCCACGGGCTACGTCGTTCGCCGGTGAGCCCACTCAAAAGTTCGCTATTTATAAAAATCACACTACCGCGGACGGTTGCGTTGTCGTCGACCAATTTTTTTTAACGGCTCTCGATAGTTTTAGACGTTCTCGTCTTTCAACTACGATTGTTTCGGTAACCGTTTCCTTTATAATTTACCGTACTACAAATTGCAAAAAGAAAATGCTATAAATTGTCACCAGATACACTGTCGTTATATTCAAATACATAGACACATAAGTATGTGCGTACAATAGGGCGGCACAAACTTAAGCTCAATATTTTTTCCTTTTTCTCACCAACCCTTTATTTACTGTGAAGAAAAAAAATTGTCGCGAAAGCTGCGAGCGGTCGAAAAATATTTAAAGGTCGCCCAAGCCTCCCAAAAATTTAAATTTTCGTTGAAAAATCGTTTTTTTTTTCGTTCACCTCTTACCCATCAATTTTACGCTTTATAGTTTTTAAATTAAGCTCGCGAAAGCTCTAGCCGACCAATGAATATTTAGTGGGCGCTCAAGAGCATCGAAATGTCCAATTGTCGCTAATTTTTTCCTCTTCCCACTCATAAAATGAACACTTTGTAAAATTTTCCAAACAATTAATCCTTCTTCTTTAGAAACGGATTTTTTTTTAATTCACCTAACACTTCTAACTCGATAAAACGGGGGACCTACAATTTTGTTTACAGACAAGAGCTTTAAAGAATTTTTTTATGAGAACAAATATTATAATTCGTGGGTTAGTAGTGTGAGGTAAGTTTGAAAAATCTGTTTCTAAAGAAAAACGTTTAATTGTTTTGAACATTTTACGAAGCATTAAATTTATGAGTGAGATGAGTAAAATAAATTTGGCGAAAATTGGAAATTTCGAAGCTCTCAAGCGATCACTAAATATTCATTGACCGTCTAGAGCTTTCGCGAGGTTAATTTAAGAATTACGGTGTCAAATTCATGGGTGAGAAGTGAGCGAAAAAAAACGATTTTTTTAAATGGAAATTTGAATTTTTGGGAGACTTGAGCGACCTCTTAATATCTTTTGACCACTCGAAAATTTCGCGACATTTTTTTTTCTTTAAAGAAGATAATTGAATGGTGAGAAAAAGGAAAAAATAGAGCTCAAATTTGTGCCATCCTAATATACAGGAATAATAATTTATCCACAGATAATTCATACCAGTTTCTTTTTGCAACATTTATTATCCTAAATTACCTGAAGTATCTATTCATAACTTGGCGTCAAGATGCTGTCGCACCTCCGATGTATATAAATATGTACGAAAATAATATTCTTACGAAGAGAAAACAAAATATGAGGGTGATTTAAAGTGAATTCTTACTACGCGATAGAATCTTCCACCGTATTGCCGTGAAATTCTATACGCTATCCGAACACATTAATTTTACGAGGCGAGTAAATATAGTGTCGAATTTTCCATCGTTGGAATGCAACTAAAATTCTTCTTTGCTTTTTAACTCTTTACGCTTCTTATTATGCAAGATCTTTCTTCGAATACTTAGATCGTTGATCCATAATGGGGTCCTGAAAAACGGATAAGTGATTTTCACTGCCTAGATCAGTTAATAAGAATTTGGCGACATAAAAAAAGTGTCTTCGCATTGCAACAAAACAAAACTCAATGTGATTAATGTTCACAAGCGTCTTCTCTCCATCACGGTAGATTTTTTAAATATTCTCCATGATGTACACCGTCAAGTTGTTGGTCGGCGGACAAAATGTTCCCGGCCCAAGTGCTATATATAAATGTCTCGCTGTAAGCTCGGAGAATCGCTTTATGGAAATAAAAGAACGGTTAATGTCTTCCATGAAATTGTCGGGGACATTCTTTAAATATTTTTTTTCGAAGGTTGGTCGAATCTCAAACCATCTCTGATCTCAAAATAGGTCTCTAAAACAATATTATATTGCACTAAATTGAATTGGGTAATTAGAAGGTAATTATGTATTGTTGGTACGTAATCATGGGCGATTGATATGGTTTGGTGTCCTCTTAGGCTCCCTCTCTCTCTCTCCCTCTGCGTTCCTCTTTATCTAGCGAATTCTCCCCCCTGCATTGGTCATCGCCGAAATCAGAAGGTAATGAGCTTTGTCTGGGCTTTGTACCGGAGTATCATCCGCCGTATCAGCATGCTCGGGTTCTCCCGTGTCTCCCTTAAAATGAAGCAGCGAAATTCGGAAGCAAATCTCTCGATTTGTGCTGGATCGATCGAGGCTAATCGCGACGAGTTCGAAACAGGGAGGGAATCAGTCGAGCACTTTAAATAATGGTTGGAACATTTTCGAAAGATCATTCAAAAAAGAAAATAAAAATTCAAAGTTCGTTCGCCCAATTTAGGTAGTTTGCTCCACTGGCTCTAAAAACAAAAACTTCGGCTTTGGCCTTACTAATACTCCACAACTGTTTCCCAGCTGTCCGCACACACACACACACACGCGCGCGCGTTCCATTCAGCTATTCTCTATTCTCATCAGATATGAATTGGTAAAATAACTCGCAAGATCAAATCGCCTGTAAGTAGTGTTCAGCTGTCAAAATAATTTCTACGAATTGCTTTACAAGTTATTAATAATTTCTACGAATTGCTCTACAAGTTATTAATAATTTCTACAAATTGCTCTACAAGTTATTAATAATTTCTACAAATTGCTATACAATTTGTTAATAATTTCTACAAATTGTTCTACTTTGAATAGCAGTACTAAAAAATGAACGGTTCATTCTCGTACGCATAATGTACAGAAATGTTTGCAGTGACGGATTAGAAAAAAAAACTGAATAATTTTGACGCAGAGTCTTTTTACACTGAGAACTTTGGAAGTATCATTCATTAGGATTGGTCCAACAATGACAAGCAAGATCTCCGCTTGTTCGATGTCTTGTGGGATGAAAGATACTACCACATTTGGGCTTAAAACGATAATTTTATACGGAGTGTTCTTAGGAGGCTTTATACGTTATTATTAATGATGTTTCGTGGCTACACGTCATTCGGATAAAAGTTCCTTATATCTGTATAACTCGAAACCTTCATTTTGTGGGCCATGTAACGACATTTCGTCAAAAGCCCTATAAATCTCCCCGGGACCGACGAAAAACATCGCTTACGCAACGGAACTACGCACATTTACGACACAAAGAGATTGCCATAAAGAAACCCATATATGTATCCAATGTAGGCCAACGGCCGTTTGAAGATTATTTTTTTGTATTGCTCTTCTCGTCCTTTTAAAGGTTGGCTAACAAAGAGTGCGTCTGCTTGTTTCAGGGTCTTCTTTGTTCTTGTACTTCAAACATAATCTCGGGAAAGTATGTCCTGGATTGATGACATTTTTCGGTCAAAATCTCCATACTTTTCACAAGCGAGAATCTATTTTTTTTTAACGATGGATAAAAATAAAGTCCTTCAATATCCACGCATCTGCACGAAAGGAGAATACAGCTGCGAATACCGTACGAGCTTATTTCATGGCGCTTAAGCTGTTTTTAATCACAACAAGAACCTGCTCTAGATTCATTTAGCTGAAAAAGCAGCTCTCTCTCTCATCCAACATTTTTCGAAATACTTCGTACAGGCCTGTATAAAAGAAAATATTCTCGAACGTTCAGAGCGTTCTGACAGTTGATCGATGGGCGAGCTTTTAACTTGAACCTCTCTCTCTCTCTCTCTCTCTCTCTCTTTAGATTGTTGGATTACCGCTTTTCATCTTGATCGTGTTTATTTTCTTTTTTATTAAATTTTCGTTTATTTTCATTTTGACAGGTTTCTGTTGGTTTTGGATGGCATAACGAATACTTTTTTTTTATTAAACTTTCATTCAATTTTCGTTTAGTTTCTTTTAGATTTTTCGTTCGGTTTTCGATTCCATAATGTATACCAATTTGGTTCACG
>OX101788.1:39854162-39879162 GCA_944452715.1 Ophion slaviceki | reverse complement strand
GTAAGGTATTAGTAATTCATAACTTTACTTAGCAAGTAAAGTAAAGTATTAGTAACATTCATTAACATTGCTCCTGTAGGAAGTCTCCTGGAGGTCCCCGAAAAAAAGTGTCCGGTGGTGAGCAAAGTATCTTCGGTTTGAATTGTCTAAAATTAAAAAACCAAAAAGATTCTTTTAGGGGATAGATGAATCCAGGTATTGATCGAAGGAATATTTGAAATTTTAATTTTTGACAAATCGGTGGCTCCGGAAAGAAATAATTTCGATTTTCGACCAAATTTTTTTCGTTAAATCGTTGAAAAAAATTGATATAATTATCGGAAATCTTATTCCTTCGATCAATACCTGAAGAATATATCTGACAAGGTTGTGTTAAAATTGCAGACCGATCGGTTGAGCCGTTTTTGAGAAATCGTGCTCACCGACTTTGAAAACACCGTTTTGAGAAAAACGCGTTTGAAGTTTCAACAGTCGTTCACACATATTTAAGATTTTTTTCAACTTACATGGACCCATCTATTCCAGGGCCATGTGATAAATCCTCTGCGGCATCAGTAGCTTCCAATATCCCCATTTGGTGTCGTCTGCGAGCCATTCTTCCCTCGCGCGTACTCTCTTGCGCTATCAAGTCGGATATTCTGACGCGGTCCGCATCCTCCTTTTCGAGTCAGGCATGGGCATTAGGCCCAATTGATAGTCCCAGTGCACTCATGTAATACAGAAGCGATGTTGTACCTTCTTTAAAAGTGCCAGCTGTGATGTAAGCTGCCATTTCCACTATCTTCGAACCAGAAAGAATGATTTTCGGAGAGATTTTCCATATCAACTGGTTGTAGCTTTCGTTGTTATTGTGCGTGAAACCACCAACACATCTTTCCAGTAATTTTTCATCGCTGAGATCTGTGTAGATTGGAAACAGAGCTTTAGCAACACCACGTGATAATGGCTGATAGTCATGTTTGTAAGTTGAAGATGTATTCGAAGCTTGCGCTCGCTGCCGAGAACACCATGACTCCGCTCCGATCGGGCACTTGTCGTGTTGAGGATTTTCATTCGTTGAACAATAATGGTAAAATGTTGCCCATATTGCATTACACATACTGTCAACGGAATCACAATGTCTCCTGATTGCCAAGCCATAATAAACTATCCACTTATCTATCAGTTTAGCAGTGAGCTTGCCTTTTCCACGGAGTACTTTTTTTGCTTTTTTCCCCACCTTTATTGTTTCAGTATTGTTTTTTACAACGTTTCGGAATCGTGAACCCATTCTTTTTTGGACATGTCCAATACATTCTTTCTTGACCACTTCATATCAATTTCACCGTACGGCGCAGCTTTTAAAATCCCAGAGTATGTTTTAGAATCACTATCACCAATGTAACTGTTGTAACAAACGTTAAATTTTTCCATTGAACATCTAAACATTTCTACGACCGCATTGACTTCCATCTTTCCCGAAGGACCGTTAAGATTCGCAGAACAAATATCTTTGTGACCGTTATACCATTCATTGTACTCTTCAGTATCCGTTTTCTTTTTCCAAAGTTCGCATTGTTTGCAGTACGCAGTTTTCACAACAATATCGACCATTTTCCCCGTATAATATCCGATCAATGACGTTACCCCGTATAAACAAGTAAACCCTCGTTTTTTCCAGGATCCATCGCCAGATACTGTCAATTCTTCACGATTTTCATTGCCTTGGTTTTCCGAAGTCGCATTTTTTTCTTCAGCACAAGCTTTTTCGAAAAGTTTCTCGGTGGCTATTTTCGTACAAGAGTGAATATTTTTTATAATCAGGCCATACGTGTTCTGCGTTACAAAAGCTGGCATGTCCATCAAGCCACAAAACTCAGCTGCACCTTATAATCCTAATCCAAGAGTTCTCATGACAAATGAAAATCGTCTGTTTATCTCGTAAGAATGATTGATGAAGGGACAGGAGTTTATGACTCGAGCATCACACTTATCAAACAGAAGAACGATTTTGAAACCAAGTCCATGTTGTTTCAAAGCTGTTTCAAATTTTACTTTTCCATCACAAGATTTACATTTTACGTATAGACTATTGCTGCAAACACTGTTATAAAATTGAAAATACGATATTGAGTAGAGGAATCACGGGGAACTAAGATCTCCTGCTGTCTTTTTAATTTTCTCGGGGACGCACAGAACCTACTTTCATCGGTCTCAGCTGTTTTTGGATTTAAAATATTTTTTCTCTTTTTCGTTCTTGAAATGTTATGCTTCGAATACAATGAAAACGGTCACCTCAGGTATCGCGCGCCATAACAACAGCTGCTACTCCGCTCTTTCGTGCGCTTACATTGTAGCGCTCCTAGCGTCCTTACAAATATGTGTGTATTTCTGAGAATGTTCGCTGGATCGATTTGAAATTTTCAGGGAATATACTCACATATTTGTACATTCCAATAATGCAATTTAAAAAAATCGATTTTTTGAAATTTCTCCGTGCGGCTCCGGAGTGTAAAATTCACATTGTGTCTCTTCATAATTAGAACCCGGAGTGTAGGCTGCACAACGTCATAGGCAGACGGAGGACTCACATTAGTGCGTGTATATGTATAGATAAACATATGTATATGCACAATCGTTTATGGGCAATTCCACGCCAAATCGCCAAGTTCGTGGACGTCAATCTCTCAATCTACAGTTTCGCTAGGAAGCTAAGAGGCATGAAATGTTTGCTGTGAAGTATTTTCGGGAATATAAAACGATAATATAGAACAGAAATAAGCCACAGGACTCCGATACATAAATTAAATGAAAATAAACAAACCACAAATTTCTTTCGAGTCACGAGCCTCACGTGTTGTGTAAGTGAACTCTGGAAAAATGATTGTTATAATATAGTTTCGAAAAATAAAATTGGAAAAAAGTGTTGTATGCTTTCGGAGTCTCGCAACGACCGCGAACATTTGTGGAGTGAGGACAACCAAATCCTCCCAGTCCAAGAGTGTAGGGAAATTTCTACCTACGTAGAACCCGTTAACAACCCTTCGGTCGGTTTTCATTGAAAGAAAACCGGGATATACTTGAAATATCTCTTAATATGCCTGTACAATTGAAATGCGGAAATTATAGAAGTGAATTGTTGTAAAAATTTATGGAAAACTTTCAATTTTGGAAAAGCTTTTTATTGCAAATTCGTCCGGATCAAAATGACTCAGTGCGTCAACGTGCGGTAAACGGATCTGCATCAGCTTAACGCCTTAGCATTCAGGCGATAATGAGATTTTCGTGCCACTATTGTGTTGGAAAACAAATTTCATAAATTTATCCTATAATTTCAGTTATACGGTTTTTGAGGTTGCTGAATCCGAATCTGAAATTAGATTTCCAAAATTCAAAATGGCAGATTCAATATGGCGGACGCAAATTCGAACAATGGTTTGATTCCGACGAAAGTGAGCACCTTATGGTTTTTGCGAACGCTGAATGCGAAACTGAAATCGGATTTTTAAAGTAAAAAATGGCGGATCCACTATGTCGGATGTAATTACGAGAAAAAGTTTGATTCTGACGAAACTAAGGATCTTATGATTTTCGAGGTCGCCGGATCCGAAGCTGAAATCGCATTTCTAAAATTCAAAAATGGTGGATCCAATATGGCGGGAGAAAAATCGAAAAGTAGTTGGATTTCGACAAAAATGTGTACCTTTAGATGTTGGTGATCGCGGATTCCGAATTTGAGTCCTGACTCTAAGTATCTGAAGCTTGGATACATTATGACGAATAAAAATCGACCAAACAAACTGAAGATAATAAATTGTTCAATACAAAAATCCCGAGAACACAAAAAATGAAAGAAAAAACAATAGATACACAAAACAAAACATAACCAAAAAAAATGAATAAAATCAAATAGAAGAAATATAATAAAAAATTGAAAGCACGAAAAAACAAAAAAAATTGAAATTCCTAAAATACAACAAAAAAATACTAAATCGGAGTCAACAACCGCCGCGTCCTCGATTCGTGACTCTGGGTTCGGCAGAGAGTGGGATATAAAACCTATAAAATATTCTTTTGGATTTTTCACTATGGATAATTTGTCATAAAAGGTTTGCTAAATTTGTATTCGTTATAATGTATCCGAGCTTCAGATACACAGAGTCAGGACTCAAATTCGAAATTCGCGACCACAACATCTAAAGATACAACTTTTTGTCGAAATCCACGAGGTCTTCAGATTCGGATTCAGCGAGCTCGAAAATCATGACATATTCACATTCGTCGAAATCAAATTATTTTTCGAATTTGCGCCTGCCATATTGGATCCGCCATTTTGAATTTTAGAAATTTGATTTCAGATTCGGATTCAGCGACCTCAAAAATCATCACATACTCAGTTTCGTCAGCATCAAACTATTTTTAGAATTTGCATCCGCCATTTTGGATCTGCCATTCTGAATTTTGGAAATCCGATTTCAGATTCGGCTTCAGCAACTTTGAAAACCATAAGATACTTACTTTCGTCGACATCAAACTATTTTTTGAATTTGCACTCGCCATACTGGATCCGACATTTCAAATTTTGGAAATCCGATTCCAGATTCAGATTCAGCGGCCACAAAAACGATGATTCACCAAATTACAGTCAAATCGATGTAGTAAAAACATGTTTTTTTTTTCAAATGCCCACATATGTATCATGAGACAGAAGTGGCACGATTTTTTTCTGCACATATGTGTGTCACTGACTGTGTCAAAGGGTTAAGACTTGGATAAAAGGTTGATTTTCAATCTTTTTTTCTATTCAGAGTATTGGGATAACGACGTCGGAATTTTCACAAAATGAATACATATTCTTGCCAGGACTGGATTGTTCTTCAACAAAAAATATTGACAAACAATTAAGGTATTATTATTCAAACAATATGCTGCCGTTGCTGCATGGCCCATCGGCGGAAGTGATTTTAGCAACTAGGGTGCTCCGAAATTATAAACTTTATTTTTACTTTAAAACTTTTATTTTTACATTAAAACTTTCGTATCACTGGATGCTTTTTGAGAATTCTAAAAAATACGGAAATACACTAAAATCATCACAACTCGGTCAATTATCCGAACTTTCGAAAAATCTTCATTGCACATTCCAGTCAAGACCCTAGGCTATACAATTACGCGATAGAAAAACTAATTTTTTAAACTATTTCAAGCTTATGCAGGCTCAACTTTTTTACTGCTGTAATATCCCACCAACATATATTTATCGATGAGTATGAGGCAACTAACATCACTTAATTATCATTCTCGCATTGCAGTCATCGATAAAAACACTTTTCTCCGAAATTTTCGGATTGCCTAACTCCTGTGCACGAAACAAAATACTTGTGGCATCACTTATCAGTTCATCTGTCACGGCGGTACTTTCCAATAACCCATTTTCGGTGCGCATTTAAAATAAGACACTCTGTGCAATATTTTCTGATTATTTTATATTTTGCACACCGTGTGCTAGCGGAGTTAAAGAATTTTAATTGAAAGTATAATACACTGCGACCGCTATTATTGGGACCTCCACAGATGCAACAGCCCCCTACTATGTGCTGAATATCGATTGGTGTTGCGCATGGTGGGAGACGCGCCAGGCCCTAGCGTGAGGCTCGAAGTAGGCTAGACATTACGAGAGGGCTTTGAGGGGTACTGCCAGGGAGACTATGCTAAAGGAGTCCGAACTCTAATGGGAGGGATAGGGGAAAAGTGGTACGCGAATCTGCTGGATTTAAGTAGTACTTGATTGAGCCACCAGCAGCGCTAGGTAGAAGCTGATGACGCATGGCGTAATGCAGGTAGCCACGTGTGAGAGAGATGAAACGAGGTTGTTGATTTCAGTAAACATAGGCAGCCATATTGAATTATTATTGAATTATTGAATTGCGATCATTGTGCGTAGAGATTTGTGGGTGAGCTATTGTGTTAATTTACTGTGCGTGACACCATAATAGTGATAAAAACTAAAATACTTTGCCATTTGTTTCTGCATAGCATATACTTATAGAAAACAATTGATTTTTGTTTCCCGAATTTTATTTGCTTTACGTATGAATATGGCCGCCGCTGTAGGTTTAATAACGAAGAGATCGAGAAGAAGGCTACGGAGTGCAGTTTGCAAAGTAGCGAAATAACAGACATAGCAGTGGATGAACGTCTGTATAAAAAATAAAAAGATGATGAGTTTTTATGCCGTAGAATTGACAGTAGGTGACGCTCAAACTCACGATTGCGGATTTGCCATTAAATGGTAATTGTTAATGGCGTTGTCGAAACTCAAACAACTCGCTCATTAATTTGTTATTTGTCATTCTTTGTCTCCTTTTTTTCCCATAAATATGATTTGCGTTTGCAATCGATTCATCGGTAATAGAAATAGTCACACTTGATCTTTTTGTTCAAGGAATGTGCCTATATTTTAGCTCGCGTTTTGATTTTTGCCACGAATGAAAGCTGCCAGTTTTTCTAAGAGCGTTACTAGCCTGATGAAAATTCTTCATTCGATACAGGAAAGTAATTCAGCAAACTCCGTCCAGCATGCACAAAGTCCCATCACTTGGAACAATATCGCTATGTCTCCATGTTTAAATTAGTATGGTTTATGGTTTATAAAAACATTTGTTACATTTCGGTAAAAACATATTGCAATGTTTTGTTTCAAACTTTCCCGTGCGACTTGAAAAGAGGATATGAAAATAATACGAGTAACGACGGCGACGTCGCAAACTCAACTGTTTACACAAAAATTGAACATTCACAATGTTTCTCAATGTAACATGTATATCCACGATGAGATTTAGAATTTGTTATAAACAATCAGCAGTACTTACTATCGTCTGGTTTGCGTGCGCACGAGCATGGGGCGTTTGAATATTTAGTTTTTGGTTATGTTCCTTTTTATTTTCGCTCAATGGAATGAAGTTTCTCGCGATTTACCCCCACCACCGATGCGTCAGCCATCACCGGCGCCACGTAGTGGCCGCAATGGGAACAGTGTTTTTCCAGCAGATTCGTATACCATTTCCGTAATACATAGTTCGGACTTCTTTAGTATAGTCTCCATGGAGACTAGATACAGGAGCCTAAACTCCAATGGGGAAACGATAAAAAAAGCGTGCCCAAAAATGAAGGCAACAGGGATAGCGCTGCGTTCGCGCGAAGGATTGCGGTGCTAGCTTCAATCGACACGGACCGAATACGAGGTGGACACGTTACAAGAGCGAACGAACAGACTGCCAAAAAGTTGCGAAATTGAGAGCGGTCAATAACTCGATGGTTATTATATTCTTAATAAATAAGTATTGTTAACTTTTAAAAGTTCAATCTTCATTTATCATAATTGTCAATAGTCCTTCACATGTTCCTACAAGATTTTAAAGTTCTTTACCTTTCGCGTTTACCCCACCATGTTTGATATCTCATTAATTAGTATGCTAGCATAGAGTACGGAGCCTTCTCACTACTATGCTATAGCATAGTAGTGAGATGGACGAGCCCAGCAATATACAGAGTGTAACGCGAGGGGTGAAGCAAACGACGCGTACGGATGGGGGACCTCAAGACCTATCGATTGAACCCCCATGTATGTTATGCGATTTTCAGTGGTTTAAAAGTTATTTTGGTTTTTGTCACTTTTTTGTAAGATACTAATTTTGTAGGACAGTTCGTAAAAAAATTAAATTATTAAGCGTACTCCCGTGATTTTTTTCTTTACGCAGTATAATAGTGGGACTAACGTACTAAAATACTACTTTCGCGCATGAGCCGAAAAGTTTTCAAATAAAAAATTAAGTCCGTAAATATTTTTGCAAATCTAATTTTTCTACCAACTTTCAAAGGCTCTAAGATAAAAAATCCGGATATGGTTGTTTTCCACAACTTACATATTTGAAACTTAATTAAAAACTACACATACACAAACATTGTCATGTAAAAGTATTATTGTATTATTATTAGAGTATTTTCCACATGAAAACTACGAAAACAAAATTCAATGTGACGTCAAATTCGCGTTCGGTCTATTGTCGAGTGAAGCTAGCACCGCAACCCTTTGCGCGATTATAGGGCCATCCCTGTTGCCTTCAATTTCGGGCATCACTTAAAATGCCGAGTTTAGGCTCCTGTATCTAGTCTCCATGATATTCTCCATGGCAAGGGGCTGGCATCTTTCAGAATTTTTGCTACGCAAAATATCCTCTGTTTGTAGTGTCCTACTTTGCCACTCGCAGCGCTAGTTGTTATCGAACAATCCTGACGTGCGCGCAGGTGCTATGTATATATACACACACGAACATACATAATTCGAAGACTTGCCATTGTCTTCGAATGCGAGGATCGGCTGGTACGGTGAAAAATGCACCGCTTCAGGATTACGCGGGTATCCTGAGGTACAACCGTGCACAACACACGGCATTAGCGCAGGAGTATAAGTCATTTCCGTAATTTTATCAATTCCGCACCGCGGCTTAAACTCCAAACGTCAAAATAGTCGTAGTCGGGGTGGTTAAGTACGCCGTGTGGGCCTCGCGCCTGCGCAATAAGAATATTGTCAGTGACCTACTAGCGCCGAGGGGAGAGGTAGAACTCATTAAAGCGGTCAAACAGCGTACCATTTTTATATGGTACTCCATGGGTACTGCAATCAGCTACCCCAGGTGCGCAGAGTCGGCTTGAGTGGATTGTGTGCAACCTTCATTTTTGCAAGTACGCTGCGGAGCCGATCCCGCCGCTTTGCCGATAATAGAGGTTGCAGTGTATGATAGACAAATGCATCTGGTACAGATTTCGCAAAACGGCCCCGGGGACCTTTAATCCAATGTGGTCGAAGCTCCATTTTTCTTTCCATATTATTTTTTTATACTTGACTCGTTGTATCATACTTTTAATCGCTATTCTCCGGAACACTTCGAACCGCAAATGGAGTATGAATTCATGAACATTAAATTCAGTTGCAAAAGCCCGGAAATAAAGAGAATGGCTGCTATTAATCATGGTAGCCTGCGCCAATGTCAGATGCATACACACGCGTGACGTGAAAAACAATGCGTACCATGAAGTTTCATGAACGCGACGCGCTTATACGAGAATAGCGAATGGCGACGAGATGGGAAGAGAATTCTTCTATAAATATATATAGGTACACGTTCACATTGTGGTGCATTAGAGTGGAAGAAAAAACGCACATCCCTATAAACGCTTCCTGCTATCGCTGGTCGGTGGCAACTCACGCGCACAAACTCGAGATACCGTGAACTATATCATTTATAATCCTGCTATATATGAGAATGTATGTGTGGAGAAAGATACAGGGAGAGTCAGTGGAAAAATAATTCGTGTAAATATGTACTTTATTTGAGATTTGATATGCGTGATGAAACGTACATATGTACCGGCAAAAAATTGCACCTGAGTGAAAAAAAGCAATTACAACGATCCTTCATATGAACTTGCGAGCTTTTGCGGTTTCCTTTCGCTTCTATCTCGAACTTGTTACTTCGCTGTTGTCGTTTCTTCCTGCCTTGCATTTGCACGAGGGCACAGTGATCTGTGCCGATACAACCGAATATATTTAACTGCTAAACGGTCACCCATCCAAGTTCGTTGAAGATCTGCATAAACATGAAATTTCAAAAATATGATTTTTTTGTTGCATGTTTTTATAGCCTAGGGTCGTAAAATTAATTAGTTAAAAGATTTTGGAAAAATGCCAAAAATAGACCGAATTGGGGCGATTGTTGTGGAGGGTCAGATCGCCCACTTGCATTAGGGGGAACCGCCCCGCTGCGATATATCCTCTTTTCTGTTGGTTTCCTCGAAACTATTTTTTAGCAGACTTCACATCCGATTAACTCCAAATTCGGACAGAGCACAGATTATAACACTTTCTATCGTATGACCAGATGATTTTTTGACATTTTTATCCATTTGTTAATAGTCAATTGTTTAAGTTGCTTTATGGTCAGAAATCCAACTTTTTTTACGGCTTCCCATTCTCGTATTTATCAATATTTCGAAAAAGTATCCGCTCACACGAAAGTTATATTGTTATACCAAAAGTATATTTAAAAAAGGAATTTCTTTAGATTACTGTATTTGCCAGAAGTACCTACACCAATTGGCCATGCTCCAACGGCGCCATTTTAGTTAAATGATAACTCCAATGCTTATCAATATTCTTCATTACAAAAACATAATTTTGGTAAGACAATTGTGCGTAAAGTTCCGACCTCGTTGTTCCAATACTCTCAGCAGAAAAGGATGTTGACAATCCACCTGTTCTTTCAGCCTTAAGCTTATGCAGACCCGTTGAAACGGCAGTCGCAAAGTCGAAGAATTGTATACCGTATGTTCTATGTTTGTTCGCAGGACCGGGTGCCGAAGGGCTCGGCGGGGCGGCCCCAATGGGAGCCAGAAAGGGTCTCCTCGCCCCTCAAAATACGTTCCTGGATACGATAGCAACTCGCTTCGATGGAACCCGTAAGTGAAAATATATATACATATGTATACAGGGTTCCCCAGAACTGAATGCGTTGCCTGAAATATGGGGGTTGGGGGTGAAATTCTGAGTCGATTGATATAAGCATGTGTGGGTCTCACATCAACCCCTGAATTATTATTAGTTTTTAAAGGCGGGACAATCAGGTGCGCCCGCCTTTAAAAATTAATTATAATTCAGGGGTTGGTCTGAGACCCACACATGCTTATACCAATCGACTCAGAATTTCACCCCCAACCCCCGATTTCACGGAACGCATTTAGTTCTGGGACACCCTGTATATAAAATAGAATAGAAAATGATTTCCCCGTCATTGATTTATCATGAATTGGTAACTTGTTTCACTCAATGTCACCTCGCTGCGAGACTACGGGCGGATTCTTTCAATAAATGGCATCCCACTGCGAGTACATAATTGGCATATACTTAAGTCCGAGTCCCCTGTCACTCGTGTCACGGTGTAACGTGTCAATTAACACGTCCTCGTAGCTCGAATGCTATCCTTGCTCGTGTTACGTCCCATCGTATTTCAACGAAATTTGGGCCATTTAAAGCCGTACTATCCTTGCTTTCTTACGAAACCACGCGAAGATATTTGCTTTCAACTGGCAATGCTCGCGATTCTACAATGGTCACGTGAATGAGCGCTCCAGCTAACGCTCTGTGCATAATAGTTGCTTTCCCTACACTCGAAGAAATGAGAGTACGGGACTCGTGCCTTGTAAATGTATTAATTAGATTTTCCGGAATCGTGGAATGAACGCGGTATTCAAGAATTTACAGCATGGAATAATAGCGGAAACCGAAAAAGGAAAACGTCGTCCAACAGTTATGAAAACACAATAGCTGAACATTTTTTTAACAATATCCAGGTGTAGAAAATAATGGGCTTGAATTATTCGTCATATCGGAAAATTTTCAGGACTGTTTGGAGCGGCTGTGCTGAACTTTTATGAACGCGATTTCGACTTGGTTGAAGGGTAAACCAGTGGATAAATTCGCACCAGTTTTATCAATTTTAAAGGTCTGCACGGGCTAGATTTTTTTTAACGACATCTACGGCTTTGGTAGCTCAGACCTTTCTCTTCGGTTTTCGTTTTCGAAAATAGCTCTTCAACGATTATTAACCGCGTACCGTAAAATGGGGCTACTTTGAACAGGTTTAGGAATTCCAAAAGTTGGAATTTAGGATGTTAAAAAAGTCACCTACAAAAAACTTTATTTTTAGGTGACTTCTTTTAACATCCTAAATTCAAACCTTTTTGCTCCAATAGAACAATGTGTCCTTTGGCTATCAAATATATAAGAAAGTCAAGCACCCCCCTGCCCAATTATATATATTTTTTTACGTGTCAAAGTAATCTCGAGTGTGGGGTTTGTTTGACAAGGCATTGAAAATGCAACGTACAATCAATGCAATCAACTTACAATCAACAAAAACGAAATTAGTCTGCGTCCTCGCACACCACACATTCATAAGCAGGATTGGTCGAGCCTTTGTTGCACATACCGCAAACCCAGTTTTTGCAAGAGACGCAGCATATCCGGTCTGCAGCATGGCGGTAAAACCGGAAGTCACATCTATAAATGTGTGCGCTCGCTGCCCACACATGTAAGCCGTAACTCGGCGCTCCGTTAAAGTAGCCCCAAAAACTGTCAAAGTTACCGTGAATGTCAATTCAACCCCGTTTTACGGCAATTCGCGATTAATGCCGAAATAACACTGTCAACTCCGAACGCTTATAAGTAGTAAACGAATGGTCATATAGAGATTTCAAGGACAGTTTTGCAAAGCTGAGAGTTTTCCCTTCAATAAGTCTAAGTTATTGATTCAATACCAAAAATATCCGTCTTGTGGAATCCGTTTGAAAATGACGTAGAAACATTCATGTTTTTTTTTATTTTTCATGACACCCGATGCTAGTAGATGTACTAGGGGGGTTCTAACGTAAAGGGAGGTCACCGGGTCGAGGGGAGGTTGCCGGGCGCATGTGACGTCACAGGGGGGGCCTCGGTGGAGCGAGTAGCCATGTGGTCCGTGGAGCGACTGGCGGGAGGGGGAAGCCCGCGTCGATGAGTGTTTTGTATGTGTGTGTTCGCGCGCGCGCGCGCGCGTGTCTGTGTGTGTGTGTGTGTGTGTTCGTGTGTGTGTTTGTGTGTTCGTGTGCGTGCGTGTGTGCGTGCGTGTTTGTGTGAGAGGAAGGGGGAGGAGGCAAAAAGAATGGTTCGAAATGAATGACAATAAAAACAATAGTTTACTAATAACTAAATTAAACAATGACCTTACATAGTATATACTATACATAAAATCTTTGGTCTGAGTGTGTGTGTGTGTGTATGACGACAATATATGGGTAGAAAATTTTCGGTAATATGAAAACGCTAGGCGCCACATAAAGGGCGGCTTTTCAAAGTCTCCTAATTTATGGCATGTAGGTGCGGTGCCTTGGATTCGTTTCCGAAATCCTTAAAACGTTTGCATGCGTGTCCACTCCTGTCACAAGTGTCGCCGACACTCGAGACAGGTCCTGACAGGTTCCTTGGAAAAACTGTAATCTTTAGGGTTCAAAGGTTGCGACCGCGGATGGACCACTTGAGCGTAGCTCTTGAAAGATCTCATCGAGGTCTCCATTCCGAAAGAAAATGTCAAGATGTTTGCATGCGTGTCCACTCCTGTCACGAGTCTCGCCAACACTTTAGACAAGTCTCGACAAGTCGGGATTTCTCGGAAAAACTATAAACTTTAGGGATCTATAGTTAAGGGCCGTTGGCGCCGATGGACCACTTGAGCTGCAGGACTTAGGACAGGAGGAAAAACTCTGTTTTTCCCGAGAGAGGGCCGAACTTTTTTTTCTCGAAGAGCCTTTTAAATGATCCGCTCCGTTCAAATCTGACCGCACTTTGGATCAAGCAGTCACTCTGTTAAAATCGTGGAAGTTTTTTCGTACTCGTCAACATGGAACAAATATTGCATGACCAAGCCGTGCTTTTACGCTCGTTCGAAGATTTTGCCGCGTGGGAGCAACGATGTGTTGAGTTCATCGAAGGGCTGGAAACGCAAAGCCGGATTAAGCGCCCGCGATTGTTAATCGGACATCAACAGTCACTAATAGCCGAAATAGCGCGTCTGGAAGCATTGAGGAATTGTGTGCGGAGTCGTTTTATACACACGGGCGCAGGACATGGTGATCATGAGTTAATCTGGCGAGAGATTGAAACATCCTTCGAGAGTCGCATATTGACTGGGTCCATCATCAATCGCAGCCACATCGAGCCGAGACACTTTCTAAATGATGCTCGCGTCCTAATGCTTCAACATGTATAAAATATCATCGACAAGCACAACAGCATTAAAATTAATACAGTGTTTAATAGTGAATTCGCCAGTGGTGACAAACATGCCAATAAAAGTGTCAACACGCGAAACTGTGAACTATTTAGCACAAACGATTTGAATGAGTGGTATGAACAGCGAGTTATGGAGCCCACTTGAACCTTACTCGATGAATTTCAAGAACGTGATAGTGGCTGGGCTCTGCAGAAAATACTTAACCTCATGATAAATGTGAATAAGTATAATCCGATGCGTGCCGGGTGCTCTATATCATTGCCGCGGGAAATAATGTTGAAGAGGGCTGTGGTTAACGTCAAATCGAACGATAACGCATGTTTCGCATGGGCAGTTGTTGCTGCTCTATACACAACCGAACGAGACACTGCCCGTCCATCTTCTTATCCGCATTATTCGACTGTACTGAATCTGAAGGATGTCGAATTCCCGGTGACGATACATTAAATTAAAAAATTTGAACTTCATAATAATATATCGATCAACGTGTATACCACCACCACCAAAAAGGACATTGTTCCAATACGAGTCACTCAACATAAGAAGGAAAAGCACATCAATTTGCTGTACATGCAAGATACCGAGGACAACAATGTGGGGCACTTCGTATGGATCAAGAAGCTGTCGAGACTCGTGAGAGCACAACTGACCAAAAAGATGCATAAAAAATATATCTGTGATCGGTATGTAGTTACCATAATATATATATATATATATATATATATATAGGTAATTATATGTGCTAGACGAATTAAACAAAACAAACTTGTTTTTTTTGCAGGTGTTTGCACTACTTCGGATCAGAGGAAAAATTACAATCACACGAGGTCTATTGTGGAGCAATAAATGACTGTGCGATCCGACTACCAGACGCCACCAATAAATGGCTCCAGTTCAGCAACTTTAGCCGGAAAGAGCGACATCCATTCATTGTGTATGCTGATTTGGAGTGTGTGTTGGTAAAGACCGATGGGGAGAAACTAGCGAAAGATATGTATCAACACCATGAAGTATTTAGTATCGCATACTATGTGTGTTGTTCGTATGACGATTCATTATCTTCCTACCACTCACGTCGCAGCGCTGATTGTATATCGTGGTTTGTCGAAGAACTAAAAAATCTATCACTGCGGATAAAAGAAGTTTTCTGTGATAATGTTCCAATGGTGCATTTAACACCGAGTGAGTGGGCTAGTTTTCGAGCAGCGGCTCAATGTCACATATGTGAGAGACCATTTGCGCAAGAAGATGTACGCGTTCGAGATCATTGCCATCTGACTGGGCGCTATACAGGGCCTGCCCATTCCAACTGCAACTTAAATTACAAACAGTCATTTTTCATTCCAGTAGTTTTCCACAATTTATCCGGTTATGATGCACATTTTATAATCAAGGAAGTAGCCACAGCGTTCGAAGGAACAACCAATGTGCTTCCAATCACAAAGGAGAAATACATCTCCTTCACGAAGCATGTTAAAATTACAGACGATTCAAAACACAAGATCCAATTGCGCTTTATCGACTCATACAAATTCCTCAACACGAGTCTCGACAAATTAGTATCATTCTTGACCGTGGACAAACTCAACATTTTACGCAGACAATTCCCAACTCTCTCGACTGATGATTTCAATTTGCTGACACAAAAAGAGGTCTTCCGATGTGAATATATTGATGACGTGACCAAGTTAGACGACACTTGCCTACCACCACATGACGCATTTTACAGTTCCCTGACAGATGCTACAGTATGTGAGAGCGAGTACGCACATGCTGAGAACGTTTGGGAGCGGTTCTCCATTCGAACGCTGGGTGACTATAGCGATTTGTACCTGAAGACAGATGTCTTGTTACTAGCCGATATTTTCGAAAACTTTCGAAATACATGCGTTGGGAGCTATGGCCTAGATCCGGCCAATTACTACACATTGCCCGGATATACCTGGGATGCAATGTTAAAACACTCGAATGTCAAGTTTGAATTACTAACTGACATCGACATAGTTTTATTCGTTGAGCGGGGTATACGCGGTGGTCTGAGTCAATGCTCGAACCGATATGCACACGCTAATAACAAGTATATGGAGTCGTATGATCCATCGAAAGCATCATCATACTTGATGTATTTTGATGTCAACAATTTGTATGGATGGGCAATGTGCCAACCCTTGCCATATGCAGATTTTCGATGGGTCAACGACGTGTCCAATTTTGATCCATCATGCATCGCGCTAGACTCACCTATCGGCTACCGGAATTTCTAACAGTGCTTACGCCATGGACTTTGCCTCACGAAAATCCATAGAGACCTACAGTTTACACAATCCCCATGGCTGCGTTCGTATATCGAGTTAAATACCCAGTTTCGAACGCTTGCCAAAAACGATTTCGAAAAGAATTTATTCAAATTAATGAATAATGCGGTCTTTGGCAAAATGATGGAGAATGTGCGCAATCATGTAGATGTTAAGCTTTTAACCAAATGGGAGGGCAGATATGGCGCAGAGGCAATGATTGCGAAGCCAAACTTCCACAGCCGAAGTCTTTTTTCGGAAAACCTCGTTGCCGTGGAATTGCGCAATCTCGAGGTGAAATTCAACAAGCCGATATATGTGGGTATGTGCATACTCGACATATCCAAAACGTGCTTGTATGGATTTCATCACGAGTATATGGTACCTCTGTATCGAGATAAATGTAAACTCACGTATACCGATACGGATAGTCTCATATAGGACATTGAGAGCGATGACATATATGCCGACATGAAGCGCGACATTTCAAAATTCGATACAAGCGATTATTCGGCGGACAATAGGTATGGTATACCGCTCGTCAACAAGAAGGTGCCCGGTCTCATGAAGGACGAATGTAATGGAGCAATTATGACCGAATTTATTGGACTTCGATCGAAAATGTATGCGACACGTGTCGACGGTAAGAAGGACACGAAAAAAGTTGAAGGTGTCAAGAGTAGCGTTGTGGCTAGGACAATCACGTTTGACGATTATGCTCGATGCTTGAGGGAAGAAGTTGAAATGGAGCGTAGTCAAACATGCATTCGATCAAAGTTGCATAAGGTCTACACCATTCGCGAGACGAAAATTGCTCTGAGTCCTCATGACGATAATCGGTATATCATACCTGGGACCACTGATACCCTACCATGGGGGCATTACAAAATACAGTCGTAAAAAGTTTTGTAATTTTTTTTTTCTACAAGCATGATGTAAAATTGTGTACATTTTTGTGAATATCGATGTATAAAACTCATGAAAATTATGTATATATTTTGTTCACTCGATGTGAAAATTATGTTTGTTGTTGTAAATATTTAATCGTGTAAGAATGGATTTATTATTTACTGTAAATAAAGAAACGGACATTTTATAATCCCATGTGTCTATTCACTCTATCCATCTCCTCGTAAACACGTTCCACGAAAAAACATGCATAAGGGGTTCGAAGAGTTTCAAGAGACTTTCTACGACGTTCATGAGACGTTTGAAGATGTTCGTGAGATGTTCAAGAGACTTTCGAAAACGTTCATAAGACGTTTGAAGACATTCATGAGAGGTTCGAAGACGTTCAGAGACTTTCGAAGACATTCAAGAGATCTTTGACGATATTCATAATACGTTTGAAGACATCGATGAGGGGTTCGACGACGTTTTAGAGACTTTCACAGACATTCACGAAGGGTTTGAAGACGTTCAAAATACTTTCGAATACGTTCAAGAGACCTTCGACGACATTCATAATACGTTTGAAGACATTCATGAGGGGTTCGAAGACGCTTGAGAGACTTTCAAAGACATTCACGAGGCTTTCGAAGACGTTCAAGAGACTTTTGACGACATTCATAATACGTTTGAAGACGCTTAAGTGACTTTCAAAAACATTCACGAGAGGTGCGAAGACATTCAGAGAGACTTTTGAAGACATTCAAGAGATCTTTGACGATATTCATAATACGTTTGAAGACATCGATGAGGGGTCCAACGACGTTTTAAAGACTTTCACAGACATTCACGAAGGGTTTGAAGACGTTCAAAATACATTCGAATACGTTCTAAAGACTTTCGACGACATTCATAATACGTTTGAAGATATTCATGAGGGGTTCGAAGACGCTTGAGAGACTTTCAAAGACATTCATGAGGGTTTCGAAGACGTTCAGGAGACTTTTGACAACATTCATAATACATTTGAAGACGCTTAAGACGGAATGACACCCCATCGCGGTCGGTATGGTAGAACAATTATCGATACCCAAAAATCTCTGAAACGGCTCTTCAGATCCCGTTGGAACTTTGCCAAACGACGTGAAATAGATAGACGAACAGCTGTCTGCTCCTCAATTTCACGTCGTTTGGCAAAGTTCCAACGGGATCTGAAGAGCCGTTTCAGAGATTTTTGGGTATCTATAATTGTTCTACCATACCGACCGCGATGAGGTGGCATTCCGTCTTAAGAGACTTTCAAAGACATTCACGAGAGGTGCGAAGATATTCAGAGAGACTTTCGAAGACATTCAAGAGATCTTTGACGATATTCATAATACGTTTCAAGACATCGATGAGTGGTTCAACGACGTTTTAGAGATTTTCACAGACACTCACGATGGGTTTGAAGACGTTCAAAATACTTTTGAATACGTTCTAAAGACTTTCGACGACATTCATAATACGTTTGAAGACATTCATGAGGGGTTCGGAGACGCTTAAGAGACTTTCAAAGACATTCATGAGGGGTTCGAAGACGCTTAAGAGACTTTCAAAGACATTCATGAGGGGTTCGAAGACGCTTGAGAGACCTTCAAAGACATTCACGAGGGTTTCGAAGACGTTCAAGAGACTTTTGACGACATTCATAATACGTTTGAAGAAGCTTAAGAGACTTTCAAAGACATTCACGAGAGGTGCGAAGACATTCAGAGAGACGTTCGAAGACATTGAAGAGATCTTTGACGATATTCATGATACGTTTGAAGACATCGATGAGGGGTTCAACGACGTTTTAGAGACTTTCACAGACATGCACGAAGGGTTTGAAGACGTTTAAGAAACTTTCCGATACGTTCAAGAGACTTTCGACGACATTCATAATACGTTTGAAGACATTCATGAGGGGTTCGAAGACACTTGAGAGACTTTAAAGACATTCACGAGGGACTCGAAGACGTTTAAGAGGCTTTCGACGACATTCATAATCCTTTTTTCAGACATTCATGAGGGGTTCGAAGATGCTTAAGAGACTTTCAAAGACATTCGCGACAGGGTGAATCCCTTTTTGGGATGAATGTTTAGGCAAATCCCAAACAAACCCAAACAATGCCAGCAAAACTCAAACGTCATGAAAGTCTTCGGTGACGTTTGAGATAATACGATCTTCGACGACATCCATAAACCAAAGACTTTCATGACGTTTGAGTTTTGCTGGCATTGTTTGGGTTTGTTTGGGATTTGCCTAAACATTCATCCCAAAAAGGGATTCACCCTGTCGCGAATGTCTTTGAAAGTCTCTCAAGCATCTTCGAACCCCTCATGAATGTTTGAAAAAAGGGTTATGAATGTCGTCGAAAGTCTCTCAAGTGTCTTCGAACCCCTCATGAATGTCTTCAAACGTATTATGAATGCCGTCGAAGGTCTCTTGAACGTATCCGAAAGTATCTTGAACGTCTTCAAACCCTTCGTGAATGTCAGTGAAAGTCTCTAAAACGTCGTTGAACCCCTCATCGATGTCTTCAAACGTATCATGAATATCGTCAAAGATCTCTTGAATGTCTTCGAAAGTCTCTCTGAATGTCTTCGCACCTCTCGTGAATGTCTTTGAAAGTCTCTTAAGCGTCGTCAAACGTATTATGAATGTCGTCAAAAGTCTCTTGAACGTCTTCGAAACCCTCGTGAATGTCTTTGAAGGTCTCTCAAGCGTCTTCGAACCCCTCATGAATGTCTTCGAATGTATTATGAATGTCGGCGAAGGTCGCTTGAACGTATTCGAAAGTTTCTTGAACGTCTTCAAACCCCTCATGAATATCTTTGAAAGTCTCTTAAGCGTCTCCGAACCCCTCATGAATGTCTTCAAACGTATTATGAATGTCGTCGAAAGGCTTTAGAACGTATTCAAAAGTATTTTGAACGTCTTCAAACCCCTCGTGAATGTCTGAAAATCTCTAAAACGTCGTTGAACCACTCATCGATGTCCGGAAACGTATTATGAATATCGTCAAAGATCTCTTGAATGTCTTCGAAAGTCTCTCTGAATGTCTTCGCACCTCTCATGAATGTCTTCAAACGTATTATGAATGTCGTCGAAGGCCTCTTGAACGTTTTCGAAAGTTTCTTGAACGTCTTCAAACCCCTCGTGAATGTCTTTGAAAGTCTCTTGAGCGTCTCTGAACCCCTCATGAATGTCTTCAAATGTATTATGAATGTCGTCGTAAGTCTTTAGAACGTATTCGAAAGTATTTTGAACGTCTTCAAACAGTTCGTGAATGTCTGTGAAAGTCTCTAAAACGTCGTTGAACCCCTCATCGATGTCTTCAAACGTATTATGAATATCGTCAAAGATCTCTTGAATGTCTTCGAAAGTCTCTCTGAATGTCTTCGCACCTCTCGTGAATGTCTTTGAAAGTCTCTTAAGCGTCTTCAAACGTATTATGAATGTCGTCAAAAGTCTCTTGAACGTCTTCGAAAGCCTCGTGAATGTCTTTGAAAGTCTCTCGAGCGTCTTCGAACCCCTCATGAATGTCTTCAAACGTATTATGAATGTCGTCGAAGGTCTCTTGAACGTATTCGAAAGTATTTTGAACGTCTTTAAACCCTTCGTGAATGTCTGTGAAAGTCTCTAAAACGTCGTCGAACTCCTCATCGATGTCTTCAAACGTATTATGAATATCGTCAAAGATCTCTTGAATGTCTTCGAAAGTCTCTGAACGTCTTCGAACCTCTCATGAATGTCTTCAAACGTCTTATGAACGTTTTCGAAAGTCTCTTGAACGTCTCACGAACATCTTCAAATGTCTCATGAACGTCGTAGAAAGTCTCTTGAAACTCTTTGAACCCCTTATGCATGTTTTTTCGTGGAACGTGGGTACGAGGAGATGGATAGAGTGAATAGACACATGGGATTATAAAATGTCCGTTTCTTTATTTACAGAAAATAATAAATCCATTCTTACACGATTAAATATTTACAACAAACATAATTTTAACATCGAGTGAACAAAATATATACATCATTTTCACGAGTTTTATACAACGATATTCACAAAAAAGGACACAATTTTACATCATGGTTGTAGAAAAAAAAAATTACAAAACTTTTTACGACTGTATTCTGTAATGCCCCCATGGTAGGGTATCAGTGGTCCCAGGTATGATATACCGATTATCGTCATGAGGACTCAGAGCAATTTTCGTCTCGCGAATGATGTAGACCTTATGCAACTTTGATCGAATGCACGTTTGACTACGCACCATTTCAACTTCTTCACTCAAGCGTCGAGCATAATCGTCAAACGTGATTGTCCTAGCCACAACGCTACTCTTGACACCTTTAACTTTTTTCGTGTCCTTCTTACCCTCGACACGTGTCGCGTACATTTTCGATCGAAGTCCAATAAATTCGGTCATAATTGCTCCATTACATTCGTCCTTCATGAGACCGGGTACCTTCTTGTTGACAAGCGGTATACCATACCTATTGTCCGCCGAATAATCGCTTGTATCGAATTTTGAAATGTCGCGCTTCATGTCGGCATATATATTATCGCTCTCAATGTCATATATGAGACTATCCGTATCGGTATACATGACTTTACATTTATCTCGATACAGAGGTACCATATACTCGTGATGAAATCCATACAAGCACGTTTTGGATATGTCGAGTATGCACATACTCATATATATCGGCTTGTTGAATTTCACCTCGAGATTGCGCAATTCCACGGCAACGAGGTTTTCCGAAAAAACACTTCGGCTGTGGAAGTTTGGCTTCGCAATCATTGCCTCTGCGCCATATCTACCCTCCCATTTGGTTAAAAGCTTAACATCTACATGATTGCACACATTCTCCATTGTTTTGCCAATGACCGCATTATTCATTAATTTGAATAAATTCTTTTCGAAATCGTTTTTGGCAAGCGTTCGAAACTGAGTATTTAACTCGATATACGAACGCAGCCATGGGGATTGTGTAAACTGTAGGACTCTATGGATTTTCGTGAGGCAAAGTCCATGGCGTAAGCACTGTTGCAAATTCCGGTAGTCTATAGGTGAGTCTAGCGCGATGCATGATGGATCAAAATTGCACACGTCGTGGACCCATCGAAAATCTGCATATGGCAAGGGTTGGCACATTGTCCATCCATACAAATTGTTGACATCAAAATACATCAAGTATGATGATGCTATCGATGGATCATACGACTCCATATACTTGTTATTAGCGTGTGCATATCGGTTCGAGCATTGACTCAGACCACCGCGTATACCCCGCTCATCGAATAAAACCATGTCGATGTCAGTTAGTAATTCAAACTTGACATTCGAGTGTTTTAACATAGCATCCCAGGTATTTCCGCGCAATGTGTAGTAATACGCGGGATCTAGGCCATAGCTCTCAACGCATGTATTTCGAAAGTTTTCGAAAATATCGGCTAGTAACAAGACATCTGTCTTCAGGTACAAATCGCTATAGTCACCCAGCGTTCGAATGGAGAACCGCTCCCAAACGTTCTCAGCATGTGCGTACTCGCTCTGACATACTGTAGCATCTATCAGGGAACTGTAAAATGCGTCATGTGGTGGTAGGCAAGTGTCGTCTAACTTGGTCATGTCTTCAATATATTCACATGGGAAGACCCCTTTTCGTGTCAGCAAATTGAAATCATCTGTCGAGAGAGTTGGGAATTGTCTGCGTAAAATTTTGAGTTTGTCCTCGGTCAAGAATGATGCGAATTTGTCGAGACTCGTGTTGAGGAATTTGTATGAGTTGATAAAGCGCAATTGGATCTTGTGTTTTGAATCGTCTGTAATTTTAACATGCTTCGTGAAGGAGATGTATTTCTCCTTTGTGATTGGAAGCACATTGGTTATTCCTTCGAACGCTGTGGCTACTTCCTTGATTATAAAATGTGCATCATAACCGGACAAATTGTGGAAAACTACTGGAATGAAAAATGACTGTTTGTAATTTACGTTGCAGTTGGAATGGGCAGGCCCTCTATAGCGCCCAGTCAGATGGCAATGATCTCGAACGCGTACATCTTCTTGCGCAAATGGTCTCTCACATATGTGACATTGAGTCGCTGCTCGAAAATTAGCCCACTCACTCGGTGTTAAATGCACCATTGGTACATTATCACAGACAATTTCTTTCATCTGCAGTGATAGATTTTTTAGTTCTTCGACAAACCACGATATACAATCAGCGCTGCGACGTGAGTGGTACGAAGATAATGAATCGTCATACGAACAACACACATAGTATGCGATACTAAATACTTCATGGTGTTGATACATATCTTTCGCTAGTTTCTCCACATCGGTATTTACCAACACACACTTCAAATCACCATACACAATGAATGGATGTCGCTCTTTCCGGCTAAAGTTGCTGAACTGGAGCCACTTATTGGTGTCGTCTGGTAGTCGGATCGCACAGTCATTTATTGCTCCACAATCGACCTCGTGTGATTGTAATTTTTCCTCTGATCCGAAGTTGTGCAAACACCTGCAAAAAAACAAGTTTGTTTTGTTTAATTCGTCTAGCACATATAATTACCTATATATATATATATATATCTATACATACATACACACACACACATATATATATTATGGTAACTACATACCGATCACAGATATATTTTTTATGCTTCTTTTTGGTCAGTTGTGCTCTCACGAGTCTCGACAGATTCTTGATCCATACAAAGTGCCCCACATTGTTGTCCTCGGTATCTTGCATGTACAGCAAATTGATGTGCTTTTCCTTCTTATGTTGAGTGACTCGTATTGGAACAATGTCCTTTTTGGTGGTGGTGGTATACACGTGGATCGATATATTATTATAAAGTTCAAATTTTTTAATTTGATGTATCGTCACCGGGAATTCGATATCCTTCAGATTCAGTACAGTCGAATAATGCGGATAAGAAGATGGACGGGCACTGTCTCGTTCGGTTGTGTATAGAGCAGCAACAACTGCCCATGCGAAACATGCGTTATCGTTCGATTTGACGTTAACCACAGCCCTCTTCAACATTATTTCCCGCGGCAATGATATAGAGCACCCGGCACGCATCGGATTATACTTATTCACATTTATCATGAGGTTAAGTATTTTCTGCAGAGCCCAGCCACTATCACGTTCTTGAAATTCATCGAGTAAGGTTAAAGTGGGCTCCATAACTCGCTGTTCATACCACTCATTCAAATCGTTTGTGCTAAATAGTTCACAGTTTCACGTGTTGACACTTTTATTGGCATGTTTGTCACCACTGGCGAATTCACTATTAAACACTGTATTAATTTTAATGCTGTTGTGCTTGTCGATGATATTTTATACATGTTGAAGCACTAGGACGCGAGCATCATTTAGAAAGTGTGTCGGCTCGATGTGGCTGCGATTGATGATGGACCCAGTCAATATGCGACTCTCGAAGGATGTTTCAATCTCTCGCCAGATTAACTCATGATCACCATGTCCTGCGCCCGTGTGTATAAAACGACTCCGCACACAATTCCTCAATGCTGCCAGGCGCGCTATTTCGGCTATTAGTGACTGTTGATGTCTGATTAACAATCGCGGGCGCTTAATCCGGCTTTGCGTTTCCAGCCCTTCGATGAACTCAACAAATCGTTGCTCCCACGCGGCAAAATCTTCGAACGAGCGTAAAAGCACGACTTGGTCATGCAATATTTGTTCCATGTTGACGAGTACGAAAAAAACACGATGTTAACAGAGTGACTGCTTGATGCAAAGTGCCGTCAGATTTGAACGGAGCGGATAATTTAAAAGGCTCTTCGAGAAAAAAAAGTTAGGCCCTCTCTGGGGAAAAACAGAGTTTTCCGATAACGCGTAGATTGCTTGAGGATCATGAGACAAAAAACAGGAAGTCGGAATGC
>OX101788.1:39846662-39851662 GCA_944452715.1 Ophion slaviceki | reverse complement strand
TGTGTGTGTGTGTGTGTGTGTGTGTGTGTGTGTGTGTGTGTGTGTGTGTGTGTGTGTGTGTGTGTGTGTGTGTGTGTGTGTGTGTGTGTGTGTGTGTGTGTGTGTGTGTGTGTGTGTGTGTGTGTGTGTGTGTGTGTGTGTGTGTGTGTGTGTGTGTGTGTGTGTGTGTGTGTGTGTGTGTGTGTGTGTGTGTGTGTGTGTGTGTGTGTGTGTGTGTGTGTGTGTGTGTGTGTGTGTGTGTGTGTGTGTGTGTGTGTGTGTGTGTGTGTGTGTGTGTGTGTGTGTGTGTGTGTGTGTGTGTGTGTGTGTGTGTGTGTGTGTGTGTGTGTGTGTGTGTGTGTGTGTGTGTGTGTGTGTGTGTGTGTGTGTGTGTGTGTGTGTGTGTGTGTGTGTGTGTGTGTGTGTGTGTGTGTGTGTGTGTGTGTGTGTGTGTGTGTGTGTGTGTGTGTGTGTGTGTGTGTGTGTGTGTGTGTGTGTGTGTGTGTGTGTGTGTGTGTGTGTGTGTGTGTGTGTGTGTGTGTGTGTGTGTGTGTGTGTGTGTGTGTGTGTGTGTGTGTGTGTGTGTGTGTGTGTGTGTGTGTGTGTGTGTGTGTGTGTGTGTGTGTGTGTGTGTGTGTGTGTGGGTATAGTGGCCGACAGAGGCGAAACAATTAGTTGAAAACATAACGAGACATAATGGGAGCGCAACAGTGACGTACAAAAATGCATCTACGTGATGGGGTGGGTGGAGAGTTAATTATATTATACGCTTACAAAGCTGAAGTACAAGAAACCAATATCGCTGATACAGAGTACATGACGTAACAATTAATCAGCTTTATGTACTGAACTGTATGGTCCTCTGTTGTCTCGACGGATCACATCTAATCTGGCATACGATCTCACGAAAGTATCACATGTCCTCGATCTTCCGATTGCCCTCACAGGTATTTTTCGCGTTATGACATAAGTAATATGACGTATACTCACACTCGAGTTTGAGTACGACTGCGACAGCAGAACGTCCGATATAAAGGTACAAGTAATTTAGTGAAGAACTTTCTAAAATTTTAGTCCATGAACTGCACGACGTACGTCTGTTTGAGCGAGAGTCTCGCTCAAATGACTGAGCAACTATCACAATTTTGAACTTTGCAGTCCGTAAGATCCTTCGTTGGAAGCTTTATTGAATGTTTCAAATATCATCAGTCTTATAATTCAGCAGGGGATTATAATGCATGATTTATAGGGGTATATAATCCTTACCTCGTACCTTCGTTTCTGTTACGGTTTTGTCGAAAAATGAACGTTGGTCGTATTACGTATATTTGTATATCTGTTATTTTCTATCCAACTATTCCGTTATCGATATATCGGGAGATTACCGTCCCTTTCATTTGTCTTCTCGATCTCTCATCTGTACGCCCTTCATCGGACTCTATGCGTCTTATATATATATATATATATATATAAACGTAAATACCCATTGAAACATTTCGCCGAGAAATGAGACCTATGGCAGGAAGAGCGAAAACGATCGAGTATACGCAATGAAACACTTCCAACAATGGCTATTGGTATTTGTGGCTTGGCTCTTCTCACAAAAGAGGATCAAATGATACGAGAAACGGTGTGAGTGTTTTCTGCGTCTTTTTATAGTGATGAAATACGCCGTTACGTTGGTCAACGTACATATCGTGTCACCTCCGTTTTTCACTATTTATCTATACCCCTCAACGCTTCCCGTACTTCACTCTCATGCTCTTAATTTTCTTGACGAAACTCCGAAAAACGGATTACCAACATTTCAATATATAATAATAAGCATACGTAAAAAAGTGATCATTCATAACTACAGGTTATTCGATGTTCCGACCTTTCGAAATGAATTTGTAATTGCCATATCTTTGGTTCACCAAACAACCGAAGCCTGAATGAAAAATAAATGTGGAGAAAGTACTGGGGCACCTCCGGTTAGTCGGAGGACCGTTCTGACAGAGATTTTTTTTTCAAGTCGGGAAGAAACTTAAATCTTTGATGGTAAATGAGATGGAAAGAGAAAAAAATGTTTTCGGACCGAAATATGTGGAATTCACAGTAATATACCGCTACGCGTGCACTTGACTAATCATTTTATTTCAACGGAGCTCCTCTTTATTGTTATAACGTTGAAGTTTGTATGGTAGGAGTGCGATGAAAACATTTTTTCCGCGGCCTCATTTATTTCGACAGATCATCGTTTCCACCATCACTTATTGTTAGAAGTGATATTCATAGCGTAATTCAGCCGATTAATGGATTTTTACCGAAATAAACATATTTATTGAGGATTTTTATTGGAGATCCATAACGTAAAACTCAAAAAAAGGTTTTGGATAATGATAACAATAAAGACACGCAACGATAGAAGAGAATTTTCGTCGCATTCCAAAGACGCAAACTTCAACATCATTTTTTTGTCCTCACGATAAATAAGAGCCAGAAAGGTCAAGATTTTCGAGTAATTCCAGTTTTGGTGAAAAAGAGCAATTTGGTTGAGGCGCGCTAGGAAAACTGCAACAGAATAATAAACAGGGATTTTTTTTTCTAGTCACGGCATAAGTTAACGAATCGCGGAATGATCGCGCTTAATGCTGAAGGGATATTTCTTGATCCGCAGGTGTAAGTAAAGTGTAGTAAACGAATGGCTTTTGTAACGATTTTGGGAATCAAGAATGAGATACTGGGATTAAATAGATGTATTCAGATACATACAGGTATATATGGACAAAAAGTCACAGCGGGAGAACTTAACGAGGCGCCTCGGAGGTGTCACAAGTAGTTCCCGCCTCTCTCCCCGGACTCAGAGCTGAGATCGATTTAACCAAGAGCTGTCAGCAGTTAATTGGACAATACGCGAGCAAGCTCGGTATCCGAGATTCCCTATCGTCTCCGGCAATGTAAAGGAATATAATCAGTAGCCGTTATACCAAAGCTTTTAAAGGGAGAGACGTAAAAGTAGTGGTTCAAGTAACAGACATGTCCTATGCACGACCGTACACGGAATACCATAAATTAATATATTGATGTCATTTCTTAATTCGTTTTTTCATCAAGCGCCATTCGATTCAATTGATCGATGCTTCAATAGGACTTGGATTATTTCGATTTTCTGAATTGTTTGCCCTTTTTCAAAACCAAAAAACTCCTAGATTGTGTGCATTAAGAAGAAAGTATGGAAATTATTTCCAGAGTCTTTCAACACTTCGCTCAGTGTATCTAGTTTATCTAGATTGCTTACGATAACGTCCGGATAATTTAGATGAACATTATAATTCATCTAATTTAATAAAATAATAATTCCAATCCTCTGTAGATGCCTTTCAGGGTACTTTATAGATAATTCTGATTGGTTTGATAACCTAGATTATTCAGATAACAGATGATGCGTATAATAAATAACGTATATAATAGACGATGCAGATAATAGATGGTGTAGATAATGCATGATGTAGATAATAGATGATATATATAACAGATATGTAAAAACCGGTGCGATGGTCTAGTGGTTAGCGTGCTCGCCACTAAACCAGCGGACCGGTAGGTCGCGGGTTCGAATCCCAGTCGCGTACATTTCGTCGTGAAATGTTTTTCTTCGGCATTTCGCGGCGAAATAAGACTAGTTCCACGACTGGGGGGCGAAGTCGATGACCGGCTGTATTGGTATAGGTTTTCCGCAGTTTCCCTATACCCATGACAGAAATGTCATGATGAATATAATACAGAGGGGGAAGTCGGCTGCGGCCGCAAGAGGGGGGAACAGGGGAAAGATGGAGAAGAAGGAGTAAACAGTAGAGGAAGGAACGGTCATAATGATGGGAAAGAATAGGTAACAAACGCGACAAGCGTGTACCTAAGGAAAAAACCAATAAAAAAAAATATAACAGATATGTAGATAATAGATTGTATAGATAATAGATTTTTAGAAAAAACATTTCGGAGTTTCGCATGTACGCCCATACGGAGGTTTCTTATGTGCATGTCTTTTTACGATATGTCATCTGTAGATTCCTGTCACCTGTCAACTCAGGTCATTCTGAGTTATGAATGACGAAAGAAATAATTGTCGATCGTTCCAGCTCTAATTCTATAAGTCTAGATTAGCACTATTATTTTATTCCTCGTTTTTACAATACAGATTATAGTGCGTAAGAAAATTTTCCTATAGTATTCCCTAAGTATCTTTTTTGTCTGAATACGAATTGACAAAGGACTTTTTACGTGCAGGTTGCCAGGATTTCCCTCTTGGTCGGAATTATTACGTTTGTATTTTCAGCGTTTCGAACGAGACATTCGGTGTTGGCACTTGGCCGGTTGAGATAACCGTAAGGGATATTTGATGATGCCTGTTCAAACACTCGTTTGTACTTTGACACTTTTCACCGGAGTGTTTCGGGAACTCTCCTATGCTATAACGTGCAACTATAGTTACCAGTACACCTGAGGCAAAATATTCTCCCTATTTTCGTGTCTCTTTTGCGAGAGCAACTTAGCTATATATTTGTATATTTTTTTCCTTACCCGATGTGAAACGATTTTTCTCTTTTTCTCGTCTTGCTCATGACATGATGATGACTTTGATAAGAAATTTTGGCATACTCAAAAACGTTGTCCCCTACGTCTGACATGAAACGAAAAAAGCGTAGCGGATTAAAACTAGAGATGGCAGGTCCTCCTCAGCTGAAACATTGAATATGCCTCCTCGCTATCGAAACAAACGTGACATGTTGAGATGAACAATCCATCGTAAAATAATGCAACCGTTAATTCGAAGTTAATATAAATAGTGATTTTAACAAGTTTACTGTATTCTCTCGCTGTACTCTTAGATGAGCAGTCGTCGCATATTTTGCGATCGAATCATAAACGTCATTCGCAAAGTAGAATTTTAACTAATGGCGTAATTAAGTTTGCGAATAATTTTGCTTCTCAGGATGAGTCTCGTGAAAGAACAATTCGAGATGTCAGAGACAAAGTCAGCA